>JAQQTP010000019.1:1385000-1830000 GCA_029884605.1 Ormosia emarginata | reverse complement strand
TGGGTGAAAGAGTGAAGCTCTTGGTAATAAAATAAGGTTAGATTATTCTATTTCTTGTGCTTAAATGATATATTATCAATTGGACATTATATGTGTTATATTTTGTTTCCAATCAATTTAGAAATCTTCTTTGTATAATAGAGATCTTGATTTATTGTAGACAATAGGATTAGAACAGTGAATGCTTGAATTCATTTACAAATGTTGGTAGATAATTAAAGGAATCATACTATGATTGCATATATAATTGAACTTTGAATGTTATATTTTTCGATTGGAACCTCCGTTGTGTGTGGATTTCAATTGAGTTATAAAAAGAAATAATCTTACCTTTAATTTATTACCAAGAGTGGATCTCATAACCCAAGCAAGCCCTTAAATTCATTTGTGAACTTGTTTTATTACTTTTGGTATTGTGACAAATCCTCTTCTTACCTCAATTAATTTTTCTTCATCAATTCCCTGTGGATCAACCTCGGACTCCCGAGAAATTTACTACTTGAGACAACCTACACTTGGGTTTGCATCCTTAAATCCCGTAGTCACTCTCTTTGCTAACACTCCACTTTAACCCAACTTAATGAGATGAAGGAGCATGTCTTTAAAACTTGTATATTAACTTAACTTTAACTACAAGAGAGCAAATCATGCATTAAGACAAGTAAAACATTGTTACACACTTTTATCGTACTTGCATC
This sequence comes from Ormosia emarginata, assembly GCA_029884605.1. Lineage (NCBI taxonomy): Eukaryota > Viridiplantae > Streptophyta > Magnoliopsida > Fabales > Fabaceae > Ormosia > Ormosia emarginata. The sequence goes on along the minus strand of JAQQTP010000019.1, from coordinate 1,829,302 downwards.
TAGCATACCATAACATCACACCACAAGTGATATTAAATGCAACCTTATATTGTTCAAGGTCCTAGATAACATCCTATAACAAACCACTACTATTAGGTGCTCAAAGTCTCTTGTATTCCCATATATGCAAGGTAGTAATTTCCTCCACGAAATACCCTTAATAGTGTCTTAACACATTAAAAAAAACATATATAAGGGATCCCAACAAGTAGGGAACTTCATTTCATCAAAATAAGAACCCTAAAAAAATCCAGGGCTTGGTGCCTAGGCACCACTTATCCACGCTTAGGTGTGGGTATGGTAAAAACTCAGCCTTGTTTCCCAACCACTGGCGATTAGTACTAAACTTATAGCCTCTTCGTGAACTGAAAGGTGCAAGTACAATGTCTCATTGGGTTTTGGTCTTATCAGTATGGGGAGAAAGGATAAAAGATTCTTCAAAGATGCAAAGGCATCCTTACACTCCTGAGTCCACTCAAAATCTTTCCCCTTTTTGAGCAGTCTGAAGAATGGAAGAGATTTGGGAGTAGCTTTGGCGAGGAAACGTGTGAGGGTCAAAATCTGGCCTATTAGCTGCTGTATTTCCTTAATATTCTGTAGGCTACGCATGTTGAGCACTGCTTGACATTTTTCAAGATTTGCTTCAATCTTGCGATGAATCAACATGAAGCCCAAAAACTTGCCAGCTTGGACCCTGAAGCCACATTTCTCCTGGTTAAGCCTCATGTTATGTCTCCAGAGTTGTGCAAATACCTCTTCGAGGTCTGCAATGTGTGATCTGGCCTATGAGGTCGTCACTATCATGTCATCGATATACACCTCCATCATTTTTCCCAGTTGGCCCTCAAAGACCTTGTTCATCATTCTCTGATAAGTAACTCTTGCATTCTTCAATCCAAAGAGCATAACCTTATAGTAGTAGCTCGCCCTATCAATGATGAAAGCAATCTTGTCTTCATTTTCCTCTGGTCTTCCTCTTCCTTTCCTCTTCTTCCTCCTTCTTTTCTTTGTTTTTTGCTTTTCCTTCTCGTTGGAGACATGAGAGAGTGAGTGAAATGAGAGAAAAATAACAAGAAAGTCAAAGGAAAAGGATAAGAACATGGTACTTAAGGCATGTTGAGATATTTTGCTGAAACTTTAAATTTCTTAGGAATACTTTAATCTTACAAAATAAAGTTTCCTAACTTCCATAAGCATTATAAAAAATCCTAGGATTAATCTAGATCCTAGTTTCACCATTTCCATAAATTTCCATATATCTGACTCATCATTCTGATATTTAAATACTCACTCAGTGTACTTAAAAATATCAAACTAACTCAGTTTATACTCAAACTTTATCTACGTCACAAATCATATATTTGTGTCTTAGAAATAAATTCTCCATATTTCTATTAACTAAGTAATTTATGTCGTTATCTGAGTCATTTTAAGCTACTTTTCACATTCAGTGTTGTAGCAAAGTGCCTAAACTAACTCAAAATGTCACAAAATTTAGCAAACAAGTCATGCAAGTATTATGATACATTTGTAACCATAAAAAATGCTAACATGTTAAAGAGGATGTTACACTTTTTCCCCTCTTCCACTATCTTTGACTTTAACTCTTTCTCATTTCTCACTTTTCCACTAACTCATGTAATATATTCAACAATAGAAGGATAAGGAAGAGAAAGAAAAAGGAAAGAAAAGAAGAGAAAGAAGAAGGAGAGGAAGAAGGAAGAAGAGGAAGAAACCAATAGGAAACCAAGAAGACCAATAGAATACCATCCAATAAGGAGTAGAGGTAGGGGTTGTTATGTATCTCAACTAAACTTTATCCTTCTTTATTTCTTGCATTCTCCATGAATGAATTATTTGAGAGATTACCATGGTTTTTTGACAATATAGTTGAGTATATGTATTTGAGATTGTTGATATATATTGAATACCATAGGTGTGATTTTTATTGAGTTACCACATGGTTTAAGTTTGAATGTATGTGTGTGGTGATTTGGTTAAGTTGATAAGTGATATAATATAACGAAATTGAAGATGGTATTGGATAAAAATGGTTATATATATGTATATGTGTGGTTGATGAGATATAAGCATGGATGTATTCACATATATGGACAACCATTAGAGCTTGCTTGTGATGATGTATAGAAGAGCATGGAATTGATTTTTATTGCTTTATTACATGGTTTATAACTTAAATAGATGTATATAGTGATTATGGTGTTATGATGAATGAAAGAATAGCATAAAATGGAAAATTTCTGATGTATTTAGTGCAATTTTGTGGCTGCTATTCGAATAGACCTCATGGTCTAATCGAATAGGCTTTGCCAGAATGCACTAGAGGCTGCTATTCAAATACACATCATGGTCTAATCGAATAGGCTTTGCCGGAATGCACCAGAATACAACTTTATGAATGTTATTCGAATAGACCTATTGGTCTAATCGAAAAGGCTTTTCCAAAATTCCATGTTACTATGCACTATTCAAATAGCAAGGTGATCTATTTGATTAGACACTTCCATAAATGCCATGAATTTGAGATGCTAATCAATTAACAGGACATAAACCAGAGTCCTATATGGTACCATATGAGTCAAATTGAATGAGATCTTTAATTAGGTTAAAGTTAACAATGAATGTGCACTTGATAAGTTAGAAAGATTATGAAAATGTGCACTAGATATATTCAAAAGATCAGATAGATTGAGATATTCTCTTGTTATATGTATAAGATGAATTAGAAATTGATTTTCTCCTTTACAAGGATAAAGTTGAGCTAGTATTGAATGATAGATTGTGATTTGCTCCTTTAAAATATTAAAGATAAGTAAGAACTGTATTGATATGAATTGTGCTCAAAACTTAAAGATTTTGGACATGATCCTTGTTCTTGAGGTGATCCTAAGATATTATTCCCTTATGTATTGTAGCCCATTGATTGATTTGGCTAGAGATTGATATAGGAAATGATCCTCGTAACTAGGGTTAATCCTAGATGTAGTGTAACACCCTAATTCCATTCACTGTAGTATACCCTACGTATACTAAGTAACTAGAATTAGTATGTCACTCTCTAACTCTAGCTTAATTTATAACCTGTTCAATATCTATTTAATGAATAAATATATAGAGCTTTTACAGAAGCAAGAGAGCAAGACATTTTAAACCTCAGGAAACTTGTTATTTACTAGAAATCTATCTGATATGTTTGAGATTATAACTTATACAAAGATCTAATCATAATAATTTAATTGTAGAACCATAAATATAATTTCATAACTAAAACTATTACATTAACAACTTAACTAGATCTTCATTGCCTCGCCTTGCACTTGTTTTGGTTCTCCTTTAGATTTATCATAGAAAACATAACAATACAAGGGTTAGAATTAATAATTCTCAGTAGTAAAATTTAAATCATGACATCATGGTAAATCCAGCTACTTTGGAATAAAACACAAATTGTACTTAATCATTTGAAAATGTGGCATAAGCCAAAACTCAGTTCTTTCCCTTCCCAAAGTAGACAGTTCATTCAATTACAAAATAACTTATTTATTACATAAGAATCAATTTAAGTAACATATATACCTTAAACATTTATCATCATATTAAGAACAACACTTAACTCATTTTAAATACTAATCTCAACTTTTTTTGACCAGCTTTTATCCTTAATTTTCACATTTAATAAAAACAAGACAATTGCCCATACAATTGTCAATTTTTATGCAATGCATGGTAATGTACGATTATGCCTAATAGGAACCCTAAAGTATGCTCATGTAATGATTCTTTTAAAAGAATTTATTTTTGAAAACACATGTTATTTGAATATTTCCAAGAAGTCCTTTTGTTCCAGGAAGCCCTTTTGTTCCTTATATTATTTTTTAGGTTGGTAGGATGCCCTTTTATTCCTTGCACTACCAAACATTTTTAACTCACATGGAGCCCTTTTGTCCAAGCTACTTGTAGCCTTTTTGTCCAAGCCATAAATTTACAATAAATGGAAACATCAAATAACAAGTTTGAAAACAAAATATGCATAACATTAAAACCTTTCATTCTTTAACTTCTACTTAATCATAATTTTCCTTGCATAATAGGGAAGCTAATACCAGAATCATTAAACTTTCCATTTATACATTCCATTACATGATTGTAGAGAGGGTCTCATTCGACCTCATCTACCTTTACCCTTATTTTTATATTACTTCCCAAAATTATGTATATCATCAACATTAATATTATACAAGGTATATTCAATGTTTCACAACATGATCATTTTTATACCCTAGCATTAAACATCAACATCAATTACATTTATCAATACATGATATAAATAATGATTCACGTCCTTTAAATAAATCAATTTGACATAACATTACATAGAAAAATCTATCATATAAGGATCTAACATCCTATTATCACATCATCCTAGCTCAACATTATCCAAAAATAGAGCAACACATGGCTCACAAACCACTAAGCTCAAACTATTCCAAAACACCTCAATATTTGTCTCAAAAAGGTTGATTTTCAATATTGCATCAAATGTGCATCCTAACTTCAAACATTATGAAATTTTATAGGAAAATAGTGTTACATGTTAGCTTTCAAATGCCATTGGAATTAGGTCATTTGGATATCTATAGCTCAAGATATGCAATTAACACTAAAACATATATTTTGGCTTATTTTTCACAAAGGGTCGCGACACAAATCCTTGGGAGTCGCGGCTCTAGGCTCTCATGAAACGTTTTTCCTGATTCCTGCAAGGGGAGTACTACGGCTTCCACCCTTGGAGTGTCGCAGCTTCCCTTCATGTTTCTAGTTTTTCCAGAAACGTGAAGAACATAATTCCTAACCCCTTTTTTCACTTAAAACCACCAAATTTTAATCAATCAAACTTCAACTCCAACTAATATCAACCCGTCAACATCACATTCACAATACTCAAACAATTAATCATCTACAAATCAAACTAAACAAATATGGTTTCAATCCACTTTTTAATCATCAAAATTCATTAAAAAATCAAACATAAAAATATGATTTCATAACTTAGTTCAAACCATAATATTCACTTCATCTATCTCTTTTCAAAATCATATCTCAAATCATAGTTTTTACAAGCTTGAGAAAAACAAAAAGGAAGGGAAAAGATGAAGCAAAAACCCCTACCTCAAGGTTGAAGATGATGAAGTTATTGCTTCCTTCTCTTTCTTTTCTCTCTTTCCTCTTCTTCCCCTCTTCTTTTCTTTCCTCTATCTTTCTCTTCTGTTTTTCCCCCTGGAGCTGTGTGAGAGAAATGAGAAAGATGAGAGAAATCTTATCTTTTAAAAGATGAGCTATAAAGGCAATTTTATCCTTTCGCTAAATTTTGTATCTGCTAAGACTACTTTGATTTAACTAAATCAAATTTTCTAACTTTTCACAACTTTAGAATAAATTCTAAATTCATAAAAAACATTGTTTCACCATTTCCTTAATTTTCTATATCTGTTATGCCTCAATCCGGTACTTAAATACTCACTCAGTATCCTTAAAAATACCAAACTGACTTTGTTTGTCCTCAAAATTTTACTACATCCTCTTTCACACATTTGTGACCTAGAAATGAATTTTTCATATTTATTTCCTTTAATATAGCATTTATGCTATTTTTCCTAAGTTAAATTAGTCATTTTACATATTCTGTGTTGCGGCAAAGTACCTAAATTAACTCAAATCATCACAAAATTTAACAGACATGTTAAACAATTAAGCTACCTCTGTAACATTATACAAGTCTAATATATGTAAAAAGAAGATGTTACATGTAGGATAATTGAGGATGGACATTCCCTTTCTACTTGGGGTGATCCTAGATGATTGATAGTGTAAGGATGAACATTCCTTCCCTTTCAGAGTAGTTGAGGATGGGCATTCCTCCCTACTTGAGATTCTAGATTGAGGATAGACATTCCCTCACTAGATGTGGCCTGAGTTACCTAGGGTAGTGTTGTGTAACAATGTAATGTTATGTATAGGCTGAATGTACTGGCCTGATAAGTAGACTACCACCAAGTGATTGGTATTGCGAAGATGGACATTCTCTCCTTACTAATGTAGTACGAGGGCAGACATTCTCTCCCTACCTATTAGATAAAAAGGACAAAAGTCCGGGGAATATACTTAAAAAGATGATAATTAAATGAGCACTAGCATGAGAATTATGTATGAATGAATGAATCATGGGAATGTTATTGATAAACATCATAGAGTTTATATAAGATTATGAAATTATTATAGTAATGTTGAGTTGTTTCTCATATCTGAATATTCATGGTATATGTATCCTATGATCTTTTAAAAGTGAATGATTATGAATTATTTAGCAATGGTAATAAATGAATCTCTGCATCGAGAAGAGAAAGGACTTGTTTTGGCTGTTGCCACCTTTCTATGTTATATTTTATATATTGAAATGATTTTCCCTGAAACAACTAGAATTATTGTGATGTTAGTATATATGTTGGAACTACTGAGAATTGTAGAATTTTTACCCCATGTATTTGTATTTCCATGATAATTCTAGGGAAGGAGTCTTCATCAAAGTGAGATGAAGAATGTGAATGCAGAGTAGCTTTGTTTCTAGTTATGCACAAATGATTGCATATAGTATATAAGAATTTGTGCCTTTAGGGCCTAGTTTGTATATATTGTACAATGATGTACAAATTTGTACAAATGAGAATCTTAGTTATATGTATATTATTCTTTCCTCAACAGACTCATATTCTTATATATATCATGAATGTTTTTTTTAAAGAAGAATGAAATTAGTTAGTTGTGACGTGACAAATCCTAGTTACTAGAGTGTAGTTATGGATATACCACTGGTATTTGTATTAGGACATAACACTAAACAACTTTAAATTTAAGATGAAACAAAGTTAATGAGTTAGATAATATGATGAGCCATTTAAAAGAGGATCAAATAAAGCTGAAATAAAGAATGGTTAAAATGAGTAAGGAATGGACTGACTATCCTAGATTTAGTACAAGTTCCCTTGTTTTTGTTATGCAATTAGGATTTGTTATCTTGAAGATGAGATTTATGTGTAGTCTAGAAATGCATAACTGCCTGAGGTGTGATTGTTAGAAGTTTTTGTCACATTGTTTACATGATATTAAGACTAATCAACTCAATATTTATTATTTTATGTGTATAAGAGCCTATGGCATCTACCCGGCAAACTCGTGCCAATGATGACATGGCAGAGTTTATAGGAACTTTCAGGGAAATGGCAACAACCATTAGAGAATAAAGTCAAATCACTAACTGAATGCTAGACTAGACCCAAGCTAAGCAAGCTAGAACCGAGAATCCTAGAGGTAATGTAAATCCTATTAATCAGGTACTTGCTTGAAATCCAAACTTCCAAGGTCTCTCTAAATTTAAAAAGTTCAGACCTCCCACCTTTAGAGGAAAATACAACCATGTAATAACTGAAGGTTGGTAGAAGGAATTGGAGAAAATTGTCATTGTTATAAATTACATGGATGAGCAGTGTAGCATCCCAATATTGCTATTTTGATATATCCAACATATATAAGAACAACCAATACTAGCCATGCTACCTCAAACTAAACCCATAACATTTATACAAATAATTATGAAGAGCCATGATAACAAATGTTATATATATACATCATTACCTCAACAGACACATTGTAATACATAAACTTTCATAACAAAAAGATCTAGTATAATATATATACAAGATTTGTCAACATAAAGCCTATAAACTATGCTAATCTTCATACATCTTCTGTTTCCCTTTTGAAGAACTCGCACCTGGATTTACATGGCAACACAATCAAGGTGAGAAATCACAAATTCTCAGTAGAAGCATTCCAAAACAAACGTTTTATACATTCAATAAGAATACACAACTACCCATACAATTGCAATGTCATGAGTTTAATGTCATGGTGCCAACCGCCCATACAATCACCATGCTATGCCAAATTGTGTCTAATGATTATGTCTATGCAATATCTTAAGTATGTAATGAGTAATGTTATGATACCAAGTCCATAACAATGTCATGTCACCAAGTCCATAACAATGTCATGTCATACATGAACCTTAAACAAAACAAAGGGAGTCCATCCTATGTCTTGAACAAGTACTAAAAACAAGTTCTATAAATCTTCTCTCCGGGTTATAAAGTCCATCAGCTATGCAGACTTCAATAACTTCGGGTAATGAGGATACAGACCGCCTCAACTGCCCCTTGAGTAATAAGGATAAAGACTACCTCAAACCCCCTCTAAAATTACAAAGTTAGGATCACCTCAGGTAGTAAAGAATCCACCTCAACTACACTCCATTTAGGATAACTAATAAGGAGAGAGTTGCACGTCCTCACATTATCAAAGGCTTGTCCATAAATGTAAGGATTTCATCCTTCAGCATTCACATACACAAATGTATAAACACATTTAATTACTCCACATAATTAGCATTACAAATCCATTTGATTCATCAATAATAAGGACTCAACCTCATCAATATAGTTATGAAAAACAATGATACCAATTGCTACAATAACTAGTATGCCAATTGATTTATATCCATAATCACCAATATGAACCACAATGATGTCAAATACTGCAATAGTTAACATATCAATTGATTTACATTCATCGTACCAATACCCCCATTAAATACCCTTATTATAGTCTCATTACACTTAAAAAGGCTTACACAAAAGATCCCATCAAATAGGAAATCATTTTAGCATCACAAAGCTAAAACAACCCCTGCTATGTCACAGCGCTCAAGTGTTCCCTCATGGGCGCTCAAGAGCTGGTCGCGCGCTCAGGTGCTTCTCCACGGGAGCTCTAGCGCTCCACGCGCAGCTTGAAGCTGCTCTCCGACTGGCAGTGGGAGCTCAAGCAATCCACTCTTAGCACCTAGGTGCTAGTCACTCAGAACAGAATCTGCAGAATTTTGCAAAATTCTACAGAAGCTTTTACTGTTCCATTAAGGAACAAAAACCTTCCAATTGCTCTAACTTCAAATCAACTTGATTTCTCACATCAACTAATACCCATTAACATATTGTAATTCTTAAACCACTTTAATTTCTCTCAATTATGCAACTTTGTGAATTAAACATCAACTTAAACCTAAAGCCCCAATTTTGGCCTAAAAGGGAAATAAAGCATCTATGTGATGAAAAATTCGACCTAATACATCCAATAAACTAGTTTTTACACAACAAATCTATCTTTATCAAGATTCAACTCAAAAACCACAAAACCACACTTCAAACCCCATTCCCTCATCAAGCCCCTCAAGATCCAAATGAAGAAAATGAAAGCAAGAAGTCAAAACAAAATTTTTCCCCTACCTTAATGGCTAAAAATAAAGTCAGAGAGCAACTCCTCTCCACCACTAAACTCCTCCTCCTCCTTGGTTGATGATTGGCCTCCTTTGCCTTGTTTCTTGCTTTTTGTAATGCCCTTTTTTCTAGGAAAAGAAGGAACGTCACACCATAACAAAGCGAAACAAAAATGCAAAAAATATAAATAAAATCATACATTAAGACCCAGTTCATTTAGTATATAAATAAACATCTTCGATTAAGTAATTATGTATTAATCGGATATTAAAATATATGTATATTATTATTTACTATATATATATGTATATATATATTTTGTTGTGGAAGTGAGAGAATAATAAAATGTAATTATAGTAAACAACATTAGTATGAAAGGAAATAATACATCCATATATTATATATCTATAATTGCATCAGCCTATTTAATTACATCATTAAATATACAAAAAGTAAAAGGCTTTACCCACCCCAAGATGATTACAAATGTACAGCCCATCAAAATAGCAAAACATCAGGCTTCCCAAAAAGATATACAGATATCCATAAGTAGCCACTGACAGTATCAGCCCCCTAACACTGATGAGAAGGAACCATAGCAGAATCCTCCTCAGGGTCTTCCTCGTCAGATGAAATCATCATCAGAGAGACCGAATTTCGAGCAGAAGCTCGAGCAGTGGATAGGAAGGAATCCTCCTGTGGGGTGTAGTAGATATCATCCCACAGATCTCGAACAGGTAGGTAAAACTCTAAGTGGACAAAAGTAATAAAATAAAAAATAGGAGGGTCATAGCGACCCTAAGCTAGTGACACCGTCAACTCCCAGTGGTAGATGCAATGGTCCGTGCACAACTTTATATGCCAACAGTCAGGAACTCCGTGAAAGGTCATCCTCGCATATCCCAAAAATCTATGCGGATGTGACGACATCTTCAAGTAGCACTAGTTGTGATCAGGCCAAAAGCCAGGAAACTCAGGCGCTTCCTTTTCTTCACGAATGTCTTCTCAGAAGCAAATAAATGAACAGAAATATAGAGATATAGGAAAAGAGGTGAGACACCCAGCATTCAATACCAATACAACAGAAAGAAAACAGAACGGCGTTGGGCGCCTACATAGCATCACAACACACATATTCATCAACAGTAATAATAAAATAAATAGTAAGAGAGAAACAACAATAAGTAATAGTAAAATGAGCAATGAAAGATAAACAACACTAATATCTCAAGTAATCAACAGTTCAATAATCAGATAATTATTACAACAATAAAGAAGATAATTTAACAGATATAAGTGCTCATGGCTGATGAAATATGAGACTGACAATGCATAATACACATGGTACTAAAAATCCTACTCCATGGAGCTAGACATAAACATTTCGGAGAGAATGATCAAGGAGTCATGTCAGTATCTCGTTAGCCTCAAAATAAAGTGCTTTATCAGAAAAATAATATTTTACGCAACATGGCTTATAAATGGCACCTCAACAAGATCGTGATATAGGACAGCGTCCCAGTCAGGATCGTCGGTGCGTTTGCATCAGTCTATCCCACGACCCCAGTGGAGCTACCACTGTCTATTGTGAGACACCCGTACCCCGACGCCCCAAGGCCAACAACATGACCTACGCTTAGTCTACTCGCCCCGCACTAAGGTGTAATTTAATCTCTTAGGCATCCACCGCCTTTACAACAAAGTCCAACGGACATTCACAAATGCATGATGACTCAATGTACATCATGTATATTCATCAATAATATGTGTCTCATAAAACATACCACAATGGCATATAGTCAATCCTCAATAACATCATACCACAATTTTGGTCAATTAAACATCAACAATTATTTAGTCCCACACATGGACCCACAATGGCATAAAACCAATTCTCAATAACATTACACGTTCATAAAATTCAACTCAAACCACAATTTCACTTTATGAATCCACATTCCCCATTTACTTAAGTCTTAATTAATTTCACAAATTTTGGGTTAAAGAACCCTTGAGACCGTGGCCTCTTAAGAACCAATACTCAATCAATTTCTTCCATCACATTATTAATCTCTATATCTCTAAATTACTTAAATCACAAGGATGCACAAAAGCATCACTTAGACCCAAAAACCCCTTAGAGGCCGTGAGCCTCCCTAGAGCATCAAAATTCAATTTTTTCATTACATGCATCAATCCTTTAATACCTAATTACATAAGTTTCATTTCGTACAAAAATAAACTCAAACCCCTAAAATTTAGGTCAAAACCGTGGCCTCCCCAAAGGGTAGGAAACCCTCAAATTTTTCATTCATCCAATCCAAGCAATCTAACATCAGCAAGGCACTCAAAACAACCAACATTACTATATAAATCAAATAGGCACACAACATGAAAATAAGCATACAAAGAGGGCAATCTTTTATGGATTTCTCCATCAACAATCACTCAAAGGTTCTCTCACCACTAATAATGGTTGAAGTGAGTAAATCTCCCTCTTACCTAAAGGCAGAACACAAAAATCACCTCCTTGAAGTGCTTATGATTTTCGGCCAAAAGCTCAAACAAACCCTAGGAAATCAATCTCATATAATCAACACCAATATCTTGAAAAGAAAGGATCCATGGCCATGAATATGACCATAGAAACAAAAAATAGGAAGAGAAAGTGAAGAATCAAAGATTTACCTCCAAAGTTTCAAGCTTGTTCTTGAGAAAAAGTGAAGATGATGAATTTAAAAGAAGATCTCTAAAGAGAAAATGTTTAAAATGAGAAGAGAAGTGTAGAAATGGTGATGTTGAAGCAAGAAAATGAAAATGACCACCAAGAGGGCTGCAAACCGTGAGAGAAAAGGAAGAAGAAGAAGAAGAAGAAAGAAAAATGTGAGAAGAGGAAATGAAGAGAAAAAGTTTGAGGGCTTTTTGTGTATTAGATTTTTGGAGTAAAATGAGAAAGTAAAAGTTGAATTTTTGGCTCCCTCCTAAAGGTCCCTAGTTGCGGCAATGAAGAGAGAAGGAGAGGGAGAATGGCTTCTCCTACAAGCTTTGGGCATTTTAGTCATTTTTGGTCAAAGCTTCTATAAGAAGCTTTGATTAAAATAAGCATTGTTTTGAATTAAAGTGGATGGATAGGACATAAAGTTGATTGCATTTGGATAAGATAGAATTTTTACTACAAGCTATTATCCAATGGATAATTGTTACAGTTGATAGTAGTTAGTATTAATTGTCCAGCAAATAATAAAATACACAGTGATTTTTATTTATCAGATAAAAATCTCAAAAAATATGAAACCTCGTAAATCATGTTTTAGCCTCGGGTTTAGTAAGATCCCCTATCAACGTTTCTACAGATCAAGGTTCTTAGGGAAAATATCTCATTTCTTCGGCTCTGCTTAGTGTGCACGTAAAATGAGGAATAATATTAAAATATTTTACATTCTCAGAAAAATTCACAAAAATCACAAATATTAAAAAATGACTATTTTTCATAAAATTATAAATTTTCGAGGTATTACAACTCTCCCCTTCAAATAGAAATTTCGTCCTCGAAATTTTCATACCTTAGAATAGTTGTGGGTATTGCTCCTTCATCTCGTCTTCTAATTCCCATGTCGCATCTCCAGTTGTTTCATTCCAGATCACTTTTACCAGTGGGATGTCCTTCCCTCTGAGTTGCTTTATCCTGTTATCCTCAATCCTTACAGGGGTTGTCTCATAAGTTAAGTTTTCCTTTAATTGTACCGTGTCAGGTGCTATGACATGATCAGGGCTAGGAATATATTTTAGAAGTTGTGACACATGAAAAACATTGTGAAGATTAGAAAGAAAAGGTGGTAAAGCTATTTGGTAAGCAACTGGACCTACCCAGTGAAGAATTTGGTAAGGTCCAAGGAATTTAGGAGTTAGTTTTCTAGACTTAAGAACTCGGCCAACCCTAGTCGTAGGCATGACTTTCAAAAACACATGCTCTCTTTCTTCAAATTCAAGAGGTTCTCTCCTTTTGTCCGCATAGCTCTTTTGTCGACTTTGAACTGTCCTCATCTTCTCCTGAATCATGTTGACTTTCTCAGTCGTTTGTTGTATGAGATCAGGTCCAATAGTAAGTCACTCACCATCCTGGTACCAACATAAAAGTGTTCTGCACCTTCGCTTATATAGAGCCTCATAGGGTGCCATCCTTATGCTCGAATGATAACTGTTATTGTAGGTGAATTTTACCAATGGTAAAACTTCATCCTAACTTCTAGTTTGTTCCAAAGAACAAGCTCTGAGTAAGTCTTCCAATGATTGAATCGTCCTCTCTGATTGACCATCGGTTTGTGGATGATATGCAGAACTTAAACGTAGCTTCGTTCCCACTGCTTCTTGAAGACTTTGCCAAAACTTTGACATAAATCTTGGATCCTTATCAGAAATGATACTGGTAGGTACACCATGCAGTCTGACAATTTCACCGATGTACAGTTGGGTTAGCTTCTCCAATGAATACCTTATGTTGATCGGTAAGAAATGTGCTGACTTCGTGAGTCAATCCACAATTACCCATATCGAATCATAACCCTTTCTGGTCTTTGGCAATCTAACCACAAAGTCCATTGCAATACTATCCCACTTCTATTCGGGAATAGCTAAGGGTTATAACATTCCTGACAGTATTTGATGTTTAATCTTTGTTTTCTGACAAACTAGACAAGAAGACACACATCTAGCAATATCTCTCTTCATTTCGTGCCATCAGAATAGTTTCTTCAAATCTTGGTACATCTTGGTTATTCCTGGGTGCATACTTAACTGACTCGTGTGAGCATGTTCGAGTATATATTTCCTGAGTTCTTGATCCTTAGGCATGCATACTCTAACTTTGAACCTTAAGATTCCATCGTTCCCTTTTTCTAATGTTGTCGCACTGCCTTGCTTCATCAGCTCCCTTTCTTCTTGTAAAAACTTGTCAGCTTTCTGTTTCTCTCGGATATCTTCCATTAAGTCATTTTAGATTGTGACCATGTTCATACAAATCTTTCCAGGTGCCAACTCCACAAAGGACCATATATCTCTGAATTGTTCAATCAAATCCTTTTATTTAATCATCATAGTAGAAACGCTGATCATTTTCCTACTTAAGGCATCAGCCACAACGTTTGCCTTTCTAGGGTGATACTGAAGTTAGAAATCATAATCCTTTAGGAATTCCAACCACCTTCACTGCCTCATATTCAACTCCTTTTGATCATACAAATATTTTAAGCTCTTGTGGCTGCTAAAGACGTTGAACGTTGCTGCATAAAGAAAATGTCTCCATATCTTTAAAGCAAATACAATAGCTGCTAACTCCAAGTCATGTGTTGGGTAGTTCTTCTCATGCACTCGTAATTGTCTCGAAGCATAAGCCACCACTTTACCGCTTTGCATAAGCACACACCCTAATCCTTGGTACGAAGCATCGCAATACACTTCGAATGGTTCACTTGGGTCAAGCAGAACTAACACTGGTGAAGTAGTTAATCGCCTCTTTAGTTCTTGAAAACTTTTTTTGCAAGCATCCGTCCACTGAAAAGCTTGATTCTTCCTTGTGAGTTGAGTGAGAGGTCCAGCTATCTTAGAGAATCCATCAATGAATTTTCGGTAATATCCAGCTAATCCCACGAAGCTCTGAATTTTTGTTACTATTTTTGGCCTTTCCCATTGCAGAACAACTTCTACTTTTGACGGGTCTACGACAATTCCTTCCTTTGAGATCACATGGCCTAAAAACTTAACCTCGTCCAACCAAAACTCACACTTTGACAATTTGGCATACAACCTCTTTTTCTTCAGAATCTGAAGAACTATGCTAAGGTGTTCAACATGATCCTCCTGATTTTGAGAATAGATTAGGATATCGTCAATGAAGACAACAACGAACTTGTCCAAATAAGGATGAAAGATCCTATTCATATAGTCCATGAATATAGCAAGTGCATTCGTCACACCAAAAGGCATCACCAAGTACTCGTAGTGACCATAACGAGTACGAAAAGCTATTTTGGGAATGTCTTACACCTTTACTCTGATCTGATGGTAGCCTGATCGCAGATCGATCTTAGAAAACACTACTGCTCCCTTCAATTGATCTATCAAGTCATCTATCCTTGAAAGTGGATACTTATTCTTGATCGTGACTTTGTTTAACTGGCGATAGTCCACACACAATCATGAAGTACCATCCTTCTTCTTGACTAGCAATACCGGTGCTCCCCATAGGGATACATTGGGTCTAACAAATTGCTTCTCCAAGAGTTCTTCTAATTGCTTCTTGAGTTCAACTAGCTCTACTGGTGACATTCTGTAGGGTGCTATAGAAACAGGACTAGCTCTAGGCACAAGGTCAATGGTAAACTCGATCTCCCATTCAGTAAACCAGATACATCTTCAGGAAAGACTTCAGGAAACTCTCTAACCACTGGAATTGCGTTCACATTAGCCTCATTCTTGACTTTTAAAGAAGACAATAGCATGTATCCTTGAGCTCCTTCTTTAAGAAAGCTTTTACTTGGTTGGCCATAAAAAATCTAGAATTCTCATCCAAAGGGAAAACTACGGTTTTACTATAACAATCTAACAGGACATGGTTAGAAGATAACCAATCTATTCCTAAGATTATGTCTAATTGGGAAAGAGGTAAACAGATCAAATCAACAGAAAAGATTCGACCTTCAACAATCAAAGGACACTCTAAACAAACTTTGGTGGTAACAACAGGTTTAGCAGTAGGGGTTGAAACAGTCAAATCAAAAGGCAAAGAAGACACAGGTAAACCAAGTCTTTTCACACAGTCATAGGAAATGAAAGAATGGGTTGCCCTAGAGTCATACAGTACAGTCAAAAGATTACCTTCTATGATATATTCTCCTTGTATAAGATCTTCGGATTTAGAGGCCTCAGCATCACTCAGGATGTAAACTCTACCTCATGCTTGCGGTTTCGCAACCCTTGCAGCATTGACTGAAGGTTCAACCTTAGCTTGATTGTAATCATAAGAAATATGTCCAGCCTTCCCGCATTTGAAGCAAATAATTCCTTTAATTGTGCAATCCCTCGTGTAGTGGCCCTTCCCGCACTTGAAACATTTTGGCGTAAATGATGTAGTCTAATCAGTTCTACCAGGACTTCCACTAAGACTTCCACCTTGTGATCGTTGTTGTTGATTTCCAGGTGGTCTTGAGTAGGGCTTTTTCTGATAATGATTAGCACTGCTGTTGCTTCCCCTTTGGGACCGAAAAGGTCCAAAGTTGCGGTTCCTCGTGTCCCGCGCTTGGTCTAGGTCTTCCACCCGACGACACGTATCAAGCAGTTCTGAAAATTGGTTAATCCTCAATGTTATAACAGCTCTCTTCACATTATGCCTCAACCCTTCTTTGAACTTCAGACATTTTCACACCTCGTCTGGCTGGTGTTGGAAATAAGTTGAGAATCTAGACAAGCTTTCAAACTTCACGGCATATTCACCAACCATCATGTTCCCTTGTCTCAGACTAAGAAATTCCATCTCTTTAGCATGTCTGGCACTTGCAGGGAAATATTTCTCCAAGAACTTATCCTTAAATACCTTCCAAGTAATTGCTCAGCCTTCAGTTTCCAGCAATCTCTGTTCTCCAGTCCACCAGTCTTCTGCATCTCCAACTAACATAAATGCAGCATAAGTCACCTTCTTGTCATTAGCACAGTTCATACCCGTGAATATTTTCTTCAGCTCCTTGATCCAAAGAGTAGCCTTCTCAGGATCAAATTCTACCTTGAATTATGGAGGGTTATTGCGACGAAATTCAGCCAAGGTTTGAGCATGTGCAGTAACTTCTAACTGTTGTTCGGCTCTCTCTTGCTGTTGAGCAGTCTGCTGGTTCTGTTGTAGCATTGCCTCAGCCATCCTTTGAATCGCCTCGATCGCTGCAGTCATATCTCCTCTACGAGCCATACCTCTTTTCAAATCAAATTATACAAAACACAGGAAAAAGTCAAATGTATCCTTTCGGAATACCAACCACAGAGAATCATACAACACAAACAAGATAGTCCAAAACCAAAAGACCTAAAAGAAATCTTAAATCAGGGTTCTGATACCAAGACAATGTAACGCCCCTTTTTCTAGGAGAAGAAGGAACGTCACACCTTAAGACCCGGTTCATTTAGTATATAAATAAATATCTTCCATTAAGTAATTATGTATTAATCATATATAAAAATATATGTATATTATTATCTACTATATATATATATATATTTATTGTGGAAGTGAGAGAATAATAAAACGTAATTATAGTAAACAACATCAGCATGAAAGGAAATCATACGTCCATATATTATATATCTATAATTGCATCAGCCTGTTTAATTACATCATTAAATATACAAAAAGTAAAAGGCTTTACCCACCCCAAGATGATTACAAATGTACAGCCTATCAAAATAGCAAAACATCAGGTTTCCCAAAAAGATATACGGATAGCCCTAAGTAGCCATTGACAGTATCAACCCCCTAAGACTGACGGGAAGGAACCGTAGCAGGATCCTCCTCAGGGTCTTCCTCATCAAATGAAATCATCATCGGAGCGACCGAATTTCGAGCAGAAGCTCGAGCAGTGGATAAGAAGGGATCCTCCTATGGGCTGTAGTAGAGATCATCCCACAGATCTCGATCAGGTAAGTAAAACTCTAAGTGGACAAAAGTAGTAAAATCAAAAACAGGAGGGTCATAGCGACCCCAAGCTAGCGACACCGTCAACTCCCCATGGTAGATGCAACGGTCCGTGTGCAAGTTTATATGCCAACAGCCAGGACCTTCATGAAAGGTCATCCTCGCATATCCCAAAAATCTACGCAGACATGATGACATCTTCAAGTAGCACTAGTTGTGATCAGGCCAGAAGCTAGGAAACTTAGGCGCTTCCTTTTCTTCACGAACGTCTTCTCAGAAGTAAATAAATGAACAAAAATATAGAGATACATGAAAAGAGGTGATACACCCAGCATTCAATACCAATACAGCAGTAAGAAAACAGAACGGCACTGGGCGCCCACATAATATCACAACACACATATTCATCAACAGTAATAATAAAATAAATAGTAAGAGAGAAACAATAATAAGTAATAATAAAATGAGCAATAAAAGATAAACAACACTAATATCTCAAGCAATCAACAGTTCAACAATCAGATAATTATTACAACAATAAAGAAGATAATTTAACAGATATAAGTGTTCATGCCAGATGAAATATGAGACTGATAATGCATAATGCACATGGTACCAAAAATCCTACTCTATGGAGCTAGACATAAACATTTCGGAGAGAATGATCAAGGAATCATACCAGTATCTCGTTAGCCTTAAAATAAAGTGCTTTATTAGAAAAATAATATTTTGCCCAACATGGCTTATACATGACACCTCAACAAGATCGCGATATAGGATAGTGTCCAGATCAGAATCGTTGGTGCATTTGCATCAGTCTATCCCATGACCCCAGTGAAGCTACCACTGTCTATTGTGAGACACCCGCAAGGCCAACAACATGACCTACGCTTAGTCTACTCTCAACAGTAATAAGGTGTACTTCAATCTCCTAGGCATCCACCGCCTTTACAATAAAGTCCAACGGACATTCACAAATGCATGATGACTTAATGTACATTATGTATATTCATCAATAATATGTTTCTCATAAAACATACCACAATGGTATATAGTCAATCCTCAATAACATCATACCACAATTTTGGTCAATTAAACATCAACAATTATTTAGTCCCACACATGGACCCACAATGGCATAAAATCAATTCTCAATAACATCACACGTTCATAAAATTCAACTAAAACCATAACTTCACTTTATGAATCCACATTCCCTATTTACCTAAGTCTTAATTAATTTCACAAATTTTAGGTTGAAGAACCCTTGAGACCGTGGCCTCTCAAGAACCAATACTCAATCAATTTCTTCCATCACATTATTAATCTCTATATCTCTAAATTACTTAAATCACAAGGATGCACAAAAGTATCACTTGGACCCAAAAACCCCTTAGAGGCCGTGAGCCTCCCTAGAGCATCAAAATTCAATTTTTCCATTACATGCATCAATCCTTTAATACCTAATTATATAAGTTTCATTTCATACAAAAATCAACTCAAACCCCTAAAATTTAGGTCAAAACCATGGCCTCCCCAAAGGGTAGGAAACCCTCAAATTTTCCATTCATCCAATCTAAGCAATCTAACATCATCAAGGCACTGAAAACAACCAACATTACTATATAAATCAAATAGGCACACAACATGAAAATAAGCATACAAAGAGAGCAATCCTTTATGGATTCCTCCATCAACAATCACTCAAAGGTTCTCTCACCACCAATAATGGTTGAAGTGAGTTAATCTCCCTCTTACCTAAAGGAAGGACACGAAAATCAGCTCATTGAAGTGCCTATGATTTTCGGCCAAAAGCTCCAACAAACCCTAGGAAATCAATCTCAAATAATCAACACCAATATCTTGAAAAGAAAGGATCCATGGCCATGAATATGACCATAGAAATGAAAAATAGTAGAGAAAGTGAAGAATCAAAGATTAACCTCTAAAGTTTCAAGCTTGTTCTTGAGAAAAAGTGAAGAAGATGATGGATTTAAAAGAAGATCTCTAAAGAGAAAATGTTTAGAATGAGAAGAGAAGTGTAGAAATGGTGATGGTGAAGCAAGAAAATGAAAATAACCACCAAGAAGGCTGCAAACCGTGGAGAGAAAAGGAAGAAGAAGAAGAAGAAGAAAGAAAAATGTGAGAAGAGGAAATGAAGAGAAAAAGTGTGACGGCTTTTTGTGTATTAGATTTTTGGAGTAAAATGAGAAAGTAAAAATTGAATTTTTGGCTCCCCCCTAAGTTCCCTAGCCGCGGCAATGAAGAGAGAAGGAGAGGGAGAATGAATTCTCCTACAAGCTTTGGTTATTTTAGTCATTTTTGGTTAAAGCTTCGATGAGAAGCTTTGATTAAAATAAGCATTATTTTGAATTAAAGTGGATGGATGGGACATAAAGTGGATTGCATTTAGATAAGATAGGATTTTTACTACAAGCTATTATCCAATAGACAATTATTACAATTGATAGTAGTTAGTATTAATTGTCCAACAGATAATAAAATACACAATGATTTTTATTTATCAAATAAAAATCTTGAAAAATGTAAAATCTCGTAAACCGTGTTTCAGCCTCAGGTTTAGTAAGTTCCCCCGTCGAAGTTTCCATAGATCAAGGTTCTCGGAGAAAATATCTCATTTCCCCGACTCTGCTTAGTGTGCACGTAAAATGAGGAATAATATTAAAATATTCCACGTTCTCTGAAAAATCTAAAAAAATTCACAAAATTCACAAATATTAGAAAATGACTATTTTTTATAAAATTATAAATTTTTAGGGTGTTACACTTTTCCCCTTATTCTTTCCTGCTTGCAACTGTGAGATGAGAGGTGAGAAATGAGAAAAAAAAATCTCATTTTGAAAGCCCCAAATAACCAAGGCAGAAACAAAAGAACAGTGGGATACTTGGTCACTTAAATGACCAATTGATACTCCCTAATCTGCTAAGAACACTTAGATTTCACCAAATCAAGTTTTCTAACTTCCAACAAGTTTCAAATAAATTTTAAGATTCATCAAAAATCTTGTTTCACCATTTTGGCAATTTTTCATATCTACTGGTAGTCAATCCAGCATTAAAGCACACAACTAGTATGCTTAAAAATACCTAACTTACTTCGATAAATCTCAAATTTTAACCACATCTTCTTCAACATATTCGTGACCTAGAAACAAGTTCTTCACACTTATTTCCATTAACTAAGCAGTTTAAGTCAATTCTAGGGCTATAAACAATTATATTTCACACATAACGTTGTAGCAAAGTGACTAAATAAGCTCAGAAGGTCACAAAATTCAACAGGCATGTTAAGCAAGTATTATGCTACCTCGGTAACCATTTACAAGCCTAACAAATTTTACAGGATGTTACAAGCAGGGGGTAACTTTTGCTATTAGTGTATGCCTTAGAGGCCAATTTATTTTGATCATCTTACATACATTGTATTATGCTATTTATTTACTATATGAGACATTTCATTTATTGTGTGTTATTTATGATAAACATAATAAAGTCCCTAGAATAGTAAGTTTTATGTCATAGGACATCAAGTGGTTGACTTGATCATGAGATCTTATTGGATAGAAACAAAATACTATTCTTAAATGCCCCTAGTCAATTATTATTATTAATCAGGACGACAATAATGCATTGAGACTAGAATGTGCATAAACTGATGGCCACATCTCACGAGTTATGGATATGAGATATCAAGTCTTCACATGGATACATACCAGAGTAATGATGTATTAGACAGACCCGCCATAAGAACGCTACATAACACCCCAAATTTCCTAACTATTTGACAGATAACAGAATTCTACTGTTTAGTGATTTCTGTATACTGTAAAATTATTTTAAGTATTCTGTGAATACATTTGATCATTTTGTGTGATTTACTCCGTGTCAGGAAAATAATAATTTTCGGGCCGGGAAAAATCTTATGTAATTTAATTATTACTGTTAAGTGATGGGATTTAATTATAATTAAAAGTTTCAACCCAAGTGTAGGTTGTCTCAAGTAATAAAGTCTCGGGAGTCCGAGGTCGATCCACAGGGAATTGATGAAGGAAAACTAATTAATTGAGGTAAAGAGAAGATTTGCCACAAAATTAAAGGTGATGTAAGTTGTTTACAAATGAAAAGGATTTGCTTGGGTTAGGAGATCCACTCTTGGTAATAAATTAAGAATAAGATTATTTCATTTTATAACTCAATTGAAATCATGCATATTGAAGATTCCAATCGGAAGATTTAACATTCAAAGTTCAATCATGTAATCATATTATGGTTCCAATAATTATCAACTAATACTTGTAAATCGTCAAAAGCATCCAATGTGCCAATCCTATTGTCTACAATGGATCAAGATATTCATTATACAAGAAGAGTTTCTAATTTAATTGGAAACAACATACAATACATATAAAAGTCACATAAAAATATATCATTTAAAGCACAAGAAAGAAATAAATCTAACCTCAATTTATTACTAAAAGCTTCACTCTTTCACCCAAGCTAGATGAAAATTAATTACACATGAGAAAGAAGAAAATAAAAAGAAGAGAAAAAGAACAGAACCAGAATGCAGAACACTGAACTGAACGCCTCTGCTCTTCATCCGTCGTCCGTTTTTATAGAAATTTTTGAGGTTACTGTGCATATGCACAGTAACCTGTTGATGTCATGGATGATGTAATATTTTGCTACAGTAACTTGCTACAATAACTTTACGTGATGCTACAATGCTACAGATAACTTACGCTACGTCATCTTGATGTCATCTTGACGTCGTCTTTGCGATAACGTGCTACAAGATTTTTTTTTTTTAGAAAATCTTCTATGCAATCACCTCCATTCTTCAATCCTTTGCATTTACCTAACAAAAATACATAAAAATATATAATTGTAACATAATTTAAAATACTAAAAATATAACAAAACTCAAGAACAAACCCAATTAAAAAGATTAAAAAGAATGAAAAAACACACACAATGAACCGTAAAATTTGTAAGTTTTGCAGGTTCATCACACCCCCACACTTGAGCTTTTGCACTCCTGGGCAAAATATATAAGACCAAAGCTAGGAAATGACACTGAATTAAAAAAAACTCTAAAAGATTTAATGAAACAAGAAGAGCAACTAGTCATTCAAGGGAACAAAGCATTTTTTTTTTAATATTTCTTCACATATCAAACCATCAAGCAAGGAAACTTCAGTTAAAAAGAATGAATCAAGAATGAAAGATCCTCACAGGATTTACTCTCAATCCCTCTAGTGTTTAAAATGGTAGATATTTCACTCAATTCAACCCATGAAAAATTGCACTACCATAAGCTTGCTTATCTTTTACTTTTCCACTACTCAGAACACATGCACACAAAAATCAAGAGGACTTTATTCAAGGTTGTAACATGATCATGGTAAAGGAAAATGGATAATATGGACATGAGAAGATAAATACTAAAGAGAATAAAAGAGCATTATAGTACAGTTAGAGTGGAAAAGATATTTGAGAATATTCATCAATAAGGACAATGACCAATATTTGACTAATGTTTTGTTGAAGATTAATCCTAAATTGATGAGTTGAATTCATTTTTAGACATAAACCTTCTAATTCTCTTCGTGTTGTTTCAAAGCATCCATCTTTATTCTAGATATGGATATGTCACATAGTGTATCAGATGATCAGCTCTTTCTTTTTTTTTTTTTTTTTTTTTTTTTTTTTTTTTTTTTTTTTTTAAATTTTTTTACACACACACACACCCCCACACTTGTTTAAGAACAAAGTCAATGCTCTCTTATTCCCTAATGTCAGGTAAAAACATGTTCTTTTTTTTTAAGGCACATAATAAGCTAAAAACAAGAACTGGCCAAGTAAGCTCAAAGGGGTTATACAAGGAAAAATATATAAGGATGACTATTTGGTCAAAGTAGCTATTTTAAAATGCCTCAATCATATTTATATATGCATGTGAAAATGTAGCCTAAAAAATAATCAAAGCAAGTTCTAGAGTAACAATTTCATGAGTGAAAATCACACAAGAAAGAAGAGAATGGTACAAGTGTTCAATCCATTCATCAATAGGCTCAAAATCTCACAAGGCATATTTCTATCATTCTCAATCCATCAATTCAATATTCAAATCCAAGCATGTGATTTTTAAGAAAGAAGAAAATTTAATCAATCTTGGTATGATCCCTGAATTTCAATTGCTTAAAAGGATGTAAAAGTACATTCATTTAATTTTTTTTCTTTTTTTTTTCAAAGGAATTTAAAAGACAAAAACTTTATTACTTCTACAAATTAATACTAGTTAAATACTACTAAAAACTCCTTACTCTGCCACCAATTAGGATGCGTCTCAAGAGTAAATCACCGCAAGGGCAAAACTACTCCTTACTCTTCCATCCCTAACTGGTTTAGCTATTAGAAAATTGCTGACAAACATATAAACACTTTAAAAAAATATCAAACATTTTTTAAAAAAAAATTTTAAACAATTTTTTTCTTTTACACAATTATTCACACAGCAATTATTCACACTATCCTTCCCCCCAATCAGATCACAACATTGTCCTCAATGTTAAAACATAGAAGAGTAAAGGATAGAATATAGTACCTGTCAGAGAAATCCGACGCAAATTTAAATAGAAACAAAGTACCAAAGATAAAGAAAAGTTATAGATGACGTATCAAATCTGGCTTGTGTTTCATGTTGCTTCCTTCACTGCTTCCTTCTATTTTTTCTTTTTTTTTTCTTTTTCCTTTTTTTTTTGTTGGCCGACACTATTTATATCCCCATACAAAGGCTACGAAATCTGGGAGGCACTTAAGCCGACTCAATAAAAATACAAACGAAATACTAAAAACTTACCTTAGCTTTGGTAGACAGGATCTTCTACCAAAGTCTCGACTACATCTGGATCTTTCAACTCAAGTTATGGCTTCAACTGCTGACCATTTACCTTCCTCCAATTTAATTTCATGAGAACAAACCAGGGGATGACCACATTTTTTATCAGGAAAACTCCAACCTTTATTAAACAACTTTTTAAACTTTGGATTCCATCCCTGAATGTCTTGATCCTGAGTTAAATAAAAGTTAGTACATTTATCAAATACATTAGATGGATTACTAATAAAATTAAACTCAGAATTAACAAGAAGATTCTTATGGGGATCATAATCAAAGGTTGTAGAAAGTCCCATCTCCATGATTGAGTCAATCATGTATGTTTGGTGACCCTTGTCATTATTTTCTGGCTTAACCGGATTCTTTGTCACCTCAGGTTCCTTGGGTAGTTTGACATCACTACTATCTGGATTCTTTTCTACATTCTCTAGCTCATTCACACTCAAGGAGTTCATCATTCTAGACACTTGGCTCTTTATCTCCTTACTTTCTTCAACAACATCTTTGGGATTTAGTTGAGGTTGAGAAAAAAAAATTTCTTTCTCGTGAATGGTGAATGCAGAAGCAAGTTTAGCAAGAGTGTCTTTTATGTCAATCATGGTTTGATTGTTTTGTTCATTAATGACCTCTTGTTTTTCTATGAATGCATGCAGTGTTTCTTCAAGGTTTTTCCTATATGGTGAGACATAAGGTGCATATCCTTGAAATTTTTGAGAGTCTTGTTGTGCCTGAGGAGGTGGTGGTTGCACGAATTATGACTGAGTATTGTTCCTCCAACTGAAGTTAGGGTGATTTTTCCATCCTAGATTATAAGAATTTGAAAAAGAAGAGGTGAATGGCTTTTTAAAATTGTTCATTGCATTTACTTGTTCATGCACAACTTCTTTAAAAACAGGAATATTAGGACATTCATTTGTCAAGTGTCCTAATTCATCACAAATGCCACAAATATCTTCACTTTGCACAGATTTGATTTCTTTTGCTTTTCTTAATTCCATGGCTTCAATCTTTTTAGCCAAACTAGCATACTTTGCATTTAGATCTTCTTCTTGACTAAGATGGTATTTTCCTTTTCCTGCATTTGCAAGGTTATATCTAATTGAATTTTCAGAAGGATTAGTTTCATGCCAAGATTGAGAATTTTCAGCCAACTGGTCTAAATAATCTAAAGCTTCATTAGGTTCTTTATCAAGAAACTCACCATTACACATCGTTTCTACAAATTGTTTAGTTTCAGGTGTTAAACCTTCATAAAAGAAGCTTATAGTCCGCCATTTTTCAAAACCATGATGTGGGCAAGAATTTAACAAATCTGTAAAACGTTCCCAACTTTGAAAATACGTTTCATTTGAATTTTGGGAAAAATTTTGGATTTGTCTTTTCAAAGCATTGGTTTTATGTGTTGGAAAAAATTTCTTTAAAAACTCATCTTGCATTTCTTGCCATGTGCCAATTGATCTTAGTTTCAAAGTGTTAAACCAAGTTTTTGCTTTATCTTTCAAAGAAAAAGGAAACAGTTTAAACATAACAATGATTTGATTCAATTTTTTTGATCATTGAAAGCAATACAGACTTCTTCAAATTCTTTTAAATGAAAATATGAGCTTTCATTTTCTAAACCATGAAAATTGGGCAGTAAAGAAATCATACTTGGCTTAAATATAAAATTATTAGCATTAAGTGGAAAGATAAAACATGATGGACTAGAATTTGGAGGTGGTTGTAAATATGCACGCATAGTTCGCAATGGTTGATTTCTTTGTTCATCATGTATACTTTCAAATTCAGCCATTGTGTTAATTGTGTGTGATTGTGATTCAAATAAATCAATATATAAATTACTAGGATTAATTTTAACCAAACGTGCAGAATTTGAATCACGATACCAGTTAAGCATAAATAAGTGACATAAAAATAAAAATAATATACAAGTAGGCGGTATACATCTACATTAAATATTAAGTAGGATGTGGTATAAACCACCACCCAAAAATAAAAAAATAAAAATACGAAATTAAAATGCAGAAAAATAAATGACAGAATTTAAAAGTTAGATTGCAGAATAATAAATGATAGAATTTAAAAGTTAGATTGCAGAAAAATAAATGACAGAATTTAAAAGTTAGATTGCGTAAAATAAATGACAGAATTTAAAAGTTAGATTACGTAAAATAAATAAATAAAAAAAAAGGCGGTATACACCGGCCGTTAAATATTAAGAAGGATGGAGTAATAAACCAGCCACCAAATAAAAAAAATGCAAAAAGTAAATTACAGTAAAATAAAAGGGAGAATTAACCCCACTGAGTTAGTGCGTAAAAATAAAAGGGAGAATTAACCCCACTAGACAAGAAAATAAAAGGGAGAATTACCCCCCACTAAGTTAGTGCATAAAAATAAAAGGGAGAATTAACCCCACTGTACAAGAAAATAAAAGGGAGAATTACCCCCACTGAGTTAATATATACAAAAGGTTAATTTTTTTATTTTAATTTTTTTTTGAAATTTTTTATTTTTTTACTATTCACTATTCACTGTTTACTATTTATTATTTACTATTTACTATTTACTATTTATGTTACTATTTATGTTACTATTCATATTACTATTCATACTATTTATGTATTATTCATATTACTATTCACAAAAAAAAATAATACTAGTTAGTGTGTTATTAAATAGATAAATAAAAATGAAAAGAGTAGAGGAAGAATATACCTAAAAGTGAAGTTTATTTACAGAAAAGAGAACCTCAATATATTAGAATTTCAAATCAAGTCCCCGGCAACGACACCAAAAACTTGATGGGATTTAATTATAATTAAAAGTTTCAACCCAAGTGTAGGTTGTCTCAAGTAATAAAGTCTCGGGAGTCCGAGGTTGATCCACAGGGAATTGATGAAGGAAAACTAATTAATTGAGGTAAAGAGAAGATTTGTCACAAAATTAAAGGTGATGTAAGTTGTTTACAAATGAAAAGGATTTGCTTGGGTTAGGAGATCCACTCTTGGTAATAAATTAAGAATAAGATTATTTCATTTTATAACTCAATTGAAATCATGCATATTGAAGATTCCAATCGGAAGATTTAACATTCAAAGTTCAATCATGTAATCATATTATGGTTCCAATAATTATCAACTAATACTTGTAAATCGTCAAAAGCATCCAATGTGCCAATCCTATTGTCTACATTGGATCAAGATATTCATTATACAAGAAGAGTTTCTAATTTAATTGGAAACAACATACAATACATATAAAAGTCACATAAAAATATATCATTTAAAGTACAAGAAAGAAATAAATCTAACCTCAATTTATTACTAAAAGCTTCACTCTTTCACCCAAGCTAGATGAAAATTAATTACACATGAGAAAGAAGAAAATAAAAAGAAGAGAAAAAGAACAGAACCGGAACGCAGAACACTGAACTGAACGCCTCTGCTCTTCGTCCGTCGTCCGTTTTTATAGAAATTTTTGAGGTTACTGTGCATATGCACAGTAACCTGTTGATGTCATGGATGATGTAATATTTTGCTACAGTAACTTGCTACAGTAACTTTACGTGATGCTACAATGCTACAGTAACTTGCTTACGTCATGCTGATGTCATGCTGACGTCGTGCTACAGTAACGTGCTACAGTACTTTTTTTTAAGAAAATCTTCTATGCAATCACCTCCATTCTTCAATCCTTTGCATTTACCTAACAAAAATACATAAAAATACATAATTGCAACACAATTTAAAATACTAAAAATATAACAAAACTCAAGAACAAACCCAATTAAAAAGATTAAAAAGAATGAAAAAACACACACAATGAACCGTAAAAATTGTAAGTTTTGCAGGTTCATCATTAAGTCTTAATTATTTTACGTAATCTGATATGATTTTCGTAAGTTTTATAATTTTTATGATTTTGTGGATGATTATGAAAATTTTATATTTCTTTGATTATTTTAATATTATCCATGGACTATCTGTGGGCCCAAGGGGGCTATATGTGGGCCCAAGTGGGTCTGGAAAAGTGAAAATTTTCCCGCAGCCAAAAAATTTTGTACTGTTGAGATAGAGATGGGGGATCTTACTAAACCTGAATCTGGAAACATTTTTTATAATTTTTTTAACTGTGTTTTGTACTGTATTTAATTATCAGGTAATAAAAATACAGTAAAAATATTGTTGTAGGGTAATAGCAGATACAAATAAATATTATACTGCTTAGTCAACAGTAGTGGTTATGACAGCTTTATGATGGACCAATAGGAAACAAGCTTAATGTTGAAGCCTTTACATATCCACCATTGATTTAATCAACGGTGGAGATTTGGTCTTATAAAATGGCTAGGACCATTTATGACCATTGGATGGAAAGTATGAAGAGGTGATCTTGACTCTTCATTTTGGAGATACATCTAATGGCTAGGATTGCAAGGAGAAAGATCCAATGGCCTAGATATAGTCTTACATCTGGAGGCTATAATTAGAATCTACACTAATCCTAACCATTGATCTAATCAATGGCTAACAATGCTCAAAATGGTAGCTAGTGAAATTGGTCACTCAAGGAGTGTACAAGGAGGGGGGGACGGTTTTGTGATGGCCTTAAGCCATAGCAAAGTTTGAAGACACCATTATTGCTTATCTTGATCATTGTTGATCATTCCAAAAACCTAAAGCTCTTACAAAATTTTCTCTCCTTTCCCTTCAAGCTAGTTTCGGCCAAAGCACCCAAGAACACCTTCCATCACTCAAAAATTTCAAACAACCTTACTTCTTGAATCTATACCTCAATCCAAGACACTTTGTAGTTTAGGCCAAGTTCTAAATCCATCATCTTCAAGGACTTTCTTCAAGAGCAAAGTTCTAGGGTTTTTAAGGTGAAGTGTAAGGAAACTTCACTTCTTATCTCTTTTTCATGTTCTAAGCCATGTTTGATCCATGGTTTACCTTGTTCAAGCTTAATATGCTAATAAATATATGTTTTGTTTTGAGTTTAAGAAACCTTTGGTGGTAAAGGACTTGAAAAAAGAAGCAAAGCAAGGAGCTTTTGAGGTTCTTCAAGAGGTAAGAGGGAGATCCATCTCACCAACCAAGTATGGTGGTGAGACATGAAATTGTATTTGATGGATGGTGAATCCATGTGAGGATTCATATCCATGGTTGTGTAATTATTTGTGGGTGTTTATGTGGTTTATGTGCTTTGCAAGAATTATTTGTGCTTGCGTGTTTAGTATAATTTTTATGGCTTTTATAGTATGCTTGAAATATAATATGTTGATTATATGTTATGTATACCATAATAATTATTGGAAAGGAACATAATTTTTTGTTCTAATGACCAAGAGGATTTCAGCCTCACACCTCAAAATAGGTGTTCACAAATTAATATTTTCATGAATGGTAAAATTAGATGTTTAGAAGAGCAAGGAAAATGAATAAATGGTTTGGTTTCAAAGAACAAGAGTTTCACGATTTTTGGAGGAATTTTAATGGTTTTGTTTATGTAAAAAACATGAATGGAACTTAGTTGATTTAGAAGAAAAAATATATGATGGTTTCAATGGCCATGTACCACAGTTTTGAAGGCTTGTAATGCCTTGGTTTTATGAGACAAAGTGATTTTCAAAGTGGAAATGTAATTGATCTAGTACAAGGATTAAAGAAATGGAAACAAAGTGTTTTGTCACTTGAAAAATGGAATTTTCGTATATAAATGGAAAAGAGAGGTTGAAAGTGTTTGAACCTCAATTTATTTTAAAGAGGATTGATTTTTAGAATTGATTTAGAATTCTAAAGAATATGTTGGTAACGCCCACTTTTCCCCAAGTGCAAATTTTTCCACCTTGATGAGGGTGTTCTCTTCCCTTACTCTTTTATTTCACTTGTCTATTTGTCTTTTGTTTTGTGTTTCCATTGAGGACAATGTGTGATTTAAGTGTGGGGGAGGGAATTTTGTTGTTTCTATTTTCTTGTTTCTGTTTTTCTGATTTTCTGTTTTGCTAAATTTTTTTTGTTTTTGTCTTTTTCGTTATTTTGTGTTTTTGTTTTGTTGTTTTGTTTTTGTTTTTGTCTTTATTTCGGTTTTGATCAATTTTGCATGCTTTTCATTGAATTTCTTGGTTTGTACAGGTTGTGTGTAATTTGATCATTCTTAGTTAGAGGTTTCATGACATGATATAAATATTTTTTCTTGCATTTTTAGTTTAGCAAGTTGGCATTGAGAATTAAAGTGTTGCATCAATTGTGATAGGTCTGTCCTTGGTGAGATTTTGGACCTTATTCATGGATGGATTACATTATACCATTCCCTTCCTTTCTTATGTGATTTCACTCATGATTGTTGGTGCTCTAGAACTTGACTTGATTCTTTTTGAAGCTTCTTGTTCACATGCATGTATTGAGATGATTGAGGCCTTCTTTCTTGATTAGCTACTTTGGCCAAATAGCCAAGCTTGCATCATTTCCCTTTGATTACCCCCTTGAGCCTATTTGCCTATTCTTTGTCTTAACTCATTTTATGCCTTTGTGAAAAACCATGATTTTACCTTACCTTAGGGAATGGGAGAACATTTGTTGTGTAATATGCATGCAAGGTGCAAAAAAAATGAAAAATAGAAATAAAAAAAAAAGAAAAGAAAAGGAAGGATGAATTGAATGAATTGAATTGAATAAAAAAAATGAATTGAAAATTGAAAAATGAAAAAAAAAAATGAATGAATTCAAGAAAGGTTGTGAAAGCAAAAGGAAAGGTGATCAAAGTAAGAGAATGTGCATTACTTGTCATTTGAGTTCCTCCTCATTGCTCTTTTATTCTCTTGGGTTCTTAACTTACCATATCCATATTGTTCCTTCCTTTACCTTGGCCCCATTACAACCTTGAATAAAGTCCTTTTGATCTTTATTTGCATGTGTTTCAAGTGGTGGAAATTAGAGGCTTGTCAAGCTTATGGTATTACTTGCTTTCATGGGTGCTTTGAGTGTAAATACAATCCTAAACACTTGAGAGTTAGAGTGTGCCTAGTGAGGATCTTATCACTTTTGATTCATCATTTGATTCGATTTGTCTTCTTGCTTGCTTGAGATGTTGAGAGATATATTCATGATTATCTTGACTCCTTGATACTTTGGATGTTTGAATCTTGATCACTACCTTGCATTTTTACAATTCATTGGAAAGTATGTTGATCTTGTGTTCTTGTGATGAAACCCCTTTTGGTTCAATTTTGAATTTTGTCCAAGAGTGCAAAAGTTCAAGTGTGGGAGAATTTGATCAATCAATTTTGAGGCATTCATTATTGCTTTATTTTTGGCCTAATTGATGATAATTGTATTCAATATTATGTTTTTGGGTGAGTTTTAGATGACTGGGTTTCATTGAGCTTAGTTGTAAAAGTTTTATTAATTTTCGGAATTTAGCTCATTTTGACCTTTCTGTCTTGAATAGGCCATATCTTGGGCTACAAATGTCACAATTGGATGATCTTGGTGTCTCCTGAAAGTTGAGACGAAGATACACAATTTTACGTCCAATACATTTTTTCTATTTCAGCTGGATTCAGGGTGAAATTGAGCCTCAAAGTTAGGATATTGTTGTTGTCACAAAGCTTGGACCTTCCCTCACGAATTTGGGCTTAACTCTCTCAATTTAAGACCAAATAAGGCAAATTATATGTCTCTGGAAAGCTTATTCAGAGGGCTACAGTTTGGGCTAGGGATAGATTAGGAATTACAGAGGAATTTTTAGTTACAAATAGGTTAAGATAGATTTTGAATTTACCTTTTGAATTACTTTTTGTTCAGTTTGACAAATTGAATCAGGAATCCTTTTCTTCTTCTCTATTTTCGTTTTCTCTCTTCTTTCTTCTCTGAAGCTCTGCATTATTTTCGTAATGGCCATGGAAGGCTGAAGCTCTTTTCAATCCAAGGAATTCAATGATTGTGGTTAGAGTTTTGAGTTCTATTGTTTAAGCTTGATTTCTATTTGTGATCTATCTTCTCCTCCTTCTTCAATTGTGATTCTAGATCTAGATTCGAAATTGAGGTTAGAATGAAGATTGATTAATCTAAATCTAATGGAGAATGGATCATCAATTGATAATCCAAGTTAATTCGAAATTGTTCCTAAATCAATTTTAATCAAGAATTACGATTGTGATTCTGTTTAATTGATGAAATTCTAGGTAATTATCTAGTTGAATTCGAATTAACAGAGGTGGTATATGCAGACAAAATTCCATTCTCTTGAACAATGATTAACTCTGTCACTTGAATTGAAAACCTTGGATTGGCATCTCATAAATGAATTTTCTTCTAATCACTGCTAAAATTTGTATACTGCTTAATGAACAAAACCCCCTACTTATTGATAACTTCTCACATGCTTGAGAAATCTAAATTAGTCCTTGGGAGATGACCTAGGTTATGCACTATGCTATATTCCATTGCAAATCCTAGTCTATTTTGAGGCGAGTGCGACATCGCTCATCACTACACGATTGCAAAAATGATGAAAAATTGCTACGTGATTTGAAAAATGTTTAAATATTTCTACGCGATTTGGAAAGTGTTTAAATATTTTTGCGTGATTGAGAAAGTGTTGAAAAATCAAAACTCGATTTAAAAACACGATAGAAATGTTACTCGATTGTGAAAACGTGACAAAAGTGTTGCGTGACTATGAAAACGCGATAATGTAATTTTGCAATTGAAAATACAGTAAAGATACTGTTGGGCCAATGTGTGGACCCTGATTATGAGATTATAAAATTAAACTGAGAATGGGCCAGTGTGTGGATGATCAGCGATGTCGCACTCGCCTCAAAATAAACTAGGATTTATGGAATGTAGCATAATGCATAACCTAGGTCATCTCCCAAGGACCAATTCGGATTTCTCAAGCATATTAGAAATTATCAATAAGTAGGGGGTTTTGTTCATTGCAATAACAGAAAACGAATTTAAATTGAGAAAATTCAATTAAGGAAACACCAATCCAAGGTCTTCAATTCAAGTGGCAGAATCAATCATTGTTCAAGAGAATTTCTGTTGTTTACACCTCTGTTAATCCGAAATCAACTAGATAATCACCCAGCAATTTATCAATTCAAACAGAATCACAATCGCAATTCTTGATTAAGATTGATTTAGGAACAAATTTAGATTAACATAGATTATCAATCGATGATCTATTCTCCCTTAGATTCAGATTAATCAACCCTAATTCTAACTTCAATTTCAAAATTCCAATCAGAATTCAATTAAAGAAGGAGAAGAGGGAAGAACACAACAGAATTTATAATCAAACAAGAGAACTCAAAATTCTAACCACCATCATTGAATTCCTTGGATTGATTGGAGCTTTAGCCTTCCATGGCCATCACGAAAATTGCAGAGAAGAGAGTAAAACGAAAAATAGAGAGAATAGAGAAAAAGGGTTTCGTAAATCTTTTGTAACTGAATCACAACCAAATCAAAAAGCTTAATTCGAAATCTGCCTCAACCTATTTGTAACTGAAAGTTCTTATGTAATTCCTAATCTACCCCTGGCTCAAACTGTAGCCCTCTGAATAAGCTTTTCAGAGACATATCATTTGCCTTAATTGGGCTTAAATTGAGGGAGATAGGCCCAAATCATTGAGGAAAGGTCTAAGCATTGTGACAGCAACAGCATCCTGACTTTGAGGCCCAATTTCGCCTTGAATCCAGCTGAATTAGAAAAATTGCATTAGACACCAGATTGTAGATCTTCGTCTCAGCTTTCAGGGGACTCCAAGATCATCCAAATACGATATTTGTAGCCCAAGTTATGGCCTGTACAAGACAGAAAGGTCAAAATGAGTTAAAATCCGAAAATTAATGAAGTTTTTACAATTAAGCTCAATGAAGACCAATCATCTAAAACTCATCTACAAACATAATATTGGACACAATTAACATCAATTAGGCCAAATATGAAGCAATAATGAATGGCTCAAAATTGATTGATCAGTGGACCCTGAATATGAATTGAGAATGGTGCATTGTACATGCATTGGAAAAGTCCGATGGACTAGATAAGGCTAATTGCCTAGGAGAGACATACACCTCTTAAGTAGGTGCGATATGCGTAGTGTAAGTCAATCGTTGACCTTAGGGGCATCGGGGTGCCGGTTGCCTATAGTGGGCAGTTGGTAGCTCTTCTGTACCGTGGGTTAGACCGATGCAATGCACTGATGATCCTGACCGAGACACTATTCTTAATCAAGATCTATTAAAGACTGTCGTGTATATACTAGATGTGCAAACACTAATGAGAATAGTGGCACATGGTCTGAGGCTGGTACAGACAAATCTTTCGGATCAATTTCTCCGACTTGAGTTTTAGCTCTATAGAGTAGGAAATTGAGTCTTTGTACACATGCATAATCTGAATATCTATATTTGTGTGATATATTAATTGAGGAATATTGGTTATGATAATTGTACTATTGGATATTTAGATAATGTTGAGGGCATTGTCATAATTATTATTTATGACAATTGAATTGTTGGATATTTGGAAAATATTGAGGGCATTATCGTAATTATTATTTATGATAATTGAATTGTTGAATATTTGGATATTGTTGAGGGCATGATCATAATTATTATTTATTTCATCTATTATGATGATAAATGATGTTGATGGCTTGATTGTAATTATGATATGATATATCTGTATGGTGTGTTGTTTGTGTTATCTCCATGCTACCATATTGATATTGGTGTAGGTGATCTCACCTCTTTGTATGCCTATTTTGTATTGTATTTATATTTGTAAAGACGCTGAGTAAGGAATTGAACAAAAGGGTGAAGAAGAGCAGATTCTTGTGGAGGAAGCTGAATTCTGAGAATATGGCGATGCCCAGTTTCCTAGGTTATATGAGGTTGCAATTTCGTGGAGGACCGGAAGCCTGGCATGTTGACCTAGATAAAGAGTGTATTTTCTATATAGGAGACTTGAATCTTACCCTGAGTAGGCTTTATCAAGGGAACCCTTATTTCAATGTAAATATTTATGTATACTTGGAGTTTTCGTTGTCCATTAGGCAGTACTGGGGAGCTTACTACCATACTCCTAGTGAGATTAGTATCGTGTTGTCTACTCGGACACCTGTCCGTAGGACTTCGTGTCAAGCTGGATTCCTACCTGCCGAGGAATCTGAGGAGTACCCATCTGAGGGTTTTGCTGTTTAGTTTTACTTGGGCAGTATGTTAGTTTTAAATAATGTTCAAATACTTTGAGGACTATGTCTGTATATAAATAATCTTGACAATACTTTTGTAATGTATATATGATGTAAATTATTTGTGATGATGTTGTAATATTTTTTATTTTTCGCTAAGTTTATTTTATCGACATCAAGAAATTTTACAACTCGTATTTTTATTATAACATCACAATTTATAAACTTGGGGGTAATTCGATAATAATAACGTTTAAACGTGGCACCCTAAGGTGGGTGTTACATTAGTTGGTATCAGAGCCCAAGTTAGAGTCTTTTTGGGTTTGTGGTTAGGTTTGTCTTGTTTCAGTTGTGTGATTCTCGGTGTTTGTTCTCTGAAAATAAACAATATTGTTTGAAGATTGACCTTACTTTCTTTGTACTGTCCAGTTTGATTTAGAGAGAACGAAATGGCTGGACGAGGAAGAGGATGCGTTAATACTTGAACAAGATTTGGAAATGTTGGTGATGATAACCAAAACATGGCTGCAATTGTAGCAGCAATGCAACAGATGGCTGATGTCGTTGTACAGCAAAATCAAAAGGCAACTAAGGATGCTCACAGTTTGTCAAAATTTTGTAGAAACAATCCGCCAAAGTTTCGTAGAGAATTTGACCCAGAGAAAGCTGATCTGTGGATCAAAGAATTAGAAAAGATATTTGAAGGTATGGGTTGTACTGATGAACGAAAGCTTACTTTTGTGACTTTTGTGTTAGTTGGAGATGGAGAAAACTGGTGGGCAGGAGCCCGAAGACTGATACAAGCTAAAAGAAGAATTGTGACATGGCAGCTCTTTAGGCAGAAGTTTCTGGGAAATTATTTTCCAGCTAGTATTCGGTATTCTAAGGAGATCGAATTCCTTAGTTTGAGACAAGGGGTGATGTCTATAAGTGAGTATGCTACAAAATTTGAAAGCTTGTCCAAGTTTTTGAGGTATTTTCAAATGCACCCGAACGAAGATTGGAAGTGTAGAAAATTTGAGGAGGGATTGAAACTTGACATTAAGCGAGCTGTAGCAACTTTGGGAATTGAACAATTTCCAGAATTGTTGGATAAGTGTCGTAAGGTTGAGGAGATTGATCAACAGTATGCGGCGAGAAATAAGAACTTTGGACCTACAAGATTCCAAAGAGGAAAGCGTAACGGAGGAAACCATTATCAACAGAAACTGTATGTCAAACCGGCAGGAGGTCAGACTCGGCAACAATCTGTTGGAGGAAGTTTTGGTGGTAGTAAGGCAAGTCAAGCTGGAACTTCTACGTATAAATGTTTTAAGTGTGGGAAGGACCATCTAACCAAGGATTGTCAGCATAAAAGAGTTATTTGTTATAGATGTGGGAAACCTGGACATTTCTCCAGGGAATGTGATCAGTTGAAGACAGAACCCTCCATGGGAAACGTTCGTACTGCGAGGCCACAAGCGAGTGGTCGTGTGTATACTATGAGCGGGGAAGAAGCCGCGAAATCTAAGGACTTGATTATGGAGGAGTGTGCCATCGAAGGTAATCCTTTAACCGTACTCTATGATTCGGGAGCAACACATTCTTTTATTGCATGTGATTGTGTGGAGCATTTGGGATTGACTGTGACTACATGCCTTATGATTTGAGTATTGCTACTCCTACTGATAAGCCTGTGATAACTACAAAAGTATGTTTGAATTGCCCTATTTGTGTTAGGAATAGAATTTTTTATGTTGATTTGATATGTTTGCCTCTTTCCAAGATTAATGTATTCTTAGAAATGGATTGGTTGTCTTCTAACCATATCCTAATTCATTGTTCGAATAAGACATTAGTATTTCCTGAGGCTAAGGATTCTAAATTTCTAACAGCTACTTAAGTATAAGCTTGTTTAAAGGAAGGAGATCATGGGTATTTATTGATATCTTCTTTGAAGGTTCAATGTGAAGATGTCTTGAAAGATATTTTCGTCGTTAATGAATTTCCTGAGGTATTTCCTGAAGATATACCTGGACTACCACCAGTAAGGGAAATCGAGTTTGCTATTGATTTAGTACCTGGAGCTAGACCTATATCTATAGCGTCCTATCGGATGTCGCCAATAGAATTGGCAGAGCTTAAGAAACAGCTGGAGGATTTATTGGAGAAACAATTCATGAGACCAAGTGTGTCACCATGGGGAGCTCTAGTATTGTTGGTAAAGAAGAAGGATGGAACTTCTCGTCTATGTGTAGACTACTAACAGTTAAATAAGATTATGATTAAGAATAAATATCCACTTCCAAGAATTGATGATCTGATGGATCAATTGCGAGGAGCCACAATATTTTCCAAGATTGATTTACGCTCTGGTTATCACCAGATTCGTGTGAAAGCGGAGGATATTCCCAAGACTGCATTTCGAACACGTTATGGGCATTATGAATATCAAGTGATGCCATTTGATGTAACAAATGCACCTGCCATATTCATGGACTTTATGAATAGAATTTTTCGTTCGTACTTGGATAAGTTTGTTGTTGTCTTTATAGATGACATTTTGATTTATTGTCGAAGTCAGGAGGAACATACTGAACATCTCAGAGTGGTTCTCCAGATTTTGAAGGAGAATAAGTTGTATGCCAAGTTGTCCAAATGTGAATTTTGGTTAAGCGAAGTTCAATTTTTGGGACACATGATATCAAAGGAAGGAATTGAAGTTGATGCTTCAAAGGTGGAGACGATTTTGGAATGGGAAAGGCTGAAGACTGTATCAGAAATCTGTAGTTTTGTCAGATTAGCTGGTTACTATCGACGATTTATTGAGGGGTTTTCTAAAATAGCAGGACCTCTTACCCAACTTATACGAAAGAATCAACCGTTCATATGGACTGATGCATGTGAAGAAAGTTCTCAAGAGTTGAAAAGACGACTAACTACTTCACCGGTATTGATTCTACCTGATCCGAACGAACCTTTCGAAGTATATTGTGATGCTTTGTACCAAGGATTGGGTTGTGTACTTATGCAAAACCATAAGATGGTGGCTTATGCTTCAAGGCAGTTGAAAGTGCATGAGAGGAATTATCTGATTCATGATTTGGAATTGGCAGTTGTAGTGTTTGCGTTAAAAGTGTGGAGATATTTTCTCTATAGGGCAACGTTCACTGTTTTTAGTGATCATAAAATTTGAAGTATCTGTTTGACCAAAAAGAGTTGAACATGAGACAAAGGCGTTGGCTAGAGTTTCTGAAGGACTATGACTTTTAGTTACAGTATCATCCCGGAAAGGCAAATGTTATAGCGGATGCTTTAAGTAGGAAGATGCTTAGTGCTTCTGTTATGATGATTAAGGAGAAGAAACTGATAGAAAAATTTCAGGATATGCGTTTGTCTGTGAAATTAACACCAGGGAAGATGTGTTTAAACATGATCACCATTTCAAATGATTTGATGGATAGAATACAAAAAGGACAAAACAGTGACCAGTATTTGCAAGAAGCGATGGGAACAAAGTTACGTTTGAGTTTTGCTTACCATCCACAAATAGATGGTCAGTCAGAAAGAACGATTCAGTCATTAGAAGACTTGTTGCGAGCTTATGTTCTAGAACAAACTGGTTGTTGGGATGAATTTTTTCCATTGATAGAGTTCACGTACAACAACAGTTTTCATTCGAGTATAAGGATGACACCCTATGAGGCATTGTATGGGAGACAATGCAGAACGCCGTTATGTTAGTATCATGATGGTGAAAGTGCTATGGTAGGACCAGAATTTGTACAACAGACAACTGAGAAAGTGAAGATGATTCAAGATAAGATGAGGACAACTCAGACTTGGCGAAAGAGTTATGCTGATAAAAGGAGAAGACCGCTTGAGTTTGAAGAAGGTGACCATGTATTTCTGCGAGTAACACCTGTGACTGGAGTTGGACGAGTGCTTAAGTCTAAGAAGCTCACTCCAAAATTTATTGGGTTGTATCAAATACTTCGTCGGGTAGGTCCGGTAGCTTACCAGATTGCATTACCACCTTTACTATCGAACCTTCACAATGTATTTCACGTATCATAACTACAGAAATATATTTCTGATGCCACTTATGTTATCGAACCAGACACCATATAACTGAAGGAGAACTTAACCTATGAAACGTTTCTAGTTAAGATTAAGGATCGAAGGATAAAACAACTTCGAGGTAAGGAAATTTCATTAGTTAAAATAGTTTGGAACGACATAAGCGGTGAAGCTACATGGGAACTGGAAGAAAAGATAAAAGAGCAATACCCATATTTATTTTGAGGATGTGAAATCAAGTTTATCAAGTTTCGAGGACGAAACTTCTTCTTAGAGGGGGAGAGTTGTAACACCCCAAATTTCCTAACTATATGACAATAATTTTGACAGTTAATAGAATTCTACTATTTAGTTATTTCTGTGTACTGTAAAATTATTTTGAGTATTCTGTGAAACATTTGATCATTTTATGTGATTTACTCCATGTCAGGAAAATAATAATTTTCAGGCCGGGAAAATCTTATGCAATTTAATTATTACTGTTAAGTCTTAATTATTTTACGTAATCTGATTTGATTTTCGTATGTTTTATAATTTTTATGATTTTGTGGATGATTATGAAATTGTTATATTTCTCTGATTATTTTAATATTATCCATGGACTGTCTGTGGGCCTAAGGAGGCTGTTGTGGGCCCAAGTGGGTCTGAAAAAGTGAAAAAAATTTCGCAGCTAGAAAATTTTATACTGTTGAGATGGAGACGGGGGATCTTACTAAACCTGAATTCGAAAACAGTTTTTAAAATTTTCTTTTACTGTGTTTTGTACTGTATTTAATTATCGAGTAATAAAAATACAGTAAAAATATTTTTTGTAAAGTAATAGCAAATAAAAATAAATATTATACTGCTTAGTCAACATTAGTGGTTATGACAACTTTATGACGGATCAATAGGAAGCAAGCTTAATGTTGAAGCCTTTAGATATCCACCATTGATTTAATCAACGGTGGAGATTTGGTCTTATAAAATGGCTAGGACCATTTATGACCATTGGATGGAAAGTATGAAGAGGTGATCTTGACCCTTCATTTTGGAGATACATTTAATGGCTAGGATTGCAAGGAGAAAGATCCAATGGCCTAGATATAGTCTCACATCTAGAGGCTATAATTAGAATCTACACTAATCCTAACCATTGATCTAATCAATGGCTAACAATGCTCAAAATGGTGGCTAGTGAAATTGGTCACACATTGAGTGTACAAGGAGGGGGGACGGTTTTGTGATGGCCTTAAGCCATAGCAAAGTTTGAAGACACCATTATTGCTTATCTTGATCATTCTTGATCATTCCAAAAACCTAAAGCTCTTACAAAATTTTCTCTCCTTTCCCTTCAAGCTAGTTTCGGCCAAAGCACCCAAGAACACCTCCATCACTCAAAAATTTCAAACAACCTTACTTCTTGAATCTATACCTCAATCCAAGACACTTTGTAGTTTAGGCCAAGTTCTAAATCCATCATCTTCAAGGACTTTCTTCAAGAGCAAAGTTCTAGGGTTTTTAAGGTGAAGTGCAAGGAAACTTCACTTTTTATCTCTTTTTCATGTTCTAAGCCATGTTTGATCCATGGTTTACCTTGTTCAAGCTTAATATGCTAATAAATATATGTTTTGTTTTGTGTTTAAGAAACCTTTGGTGGTAAAGGACTTGAAAAAAGAAGCAAAGCAAGGAGCTTTTGAGGTTCTTCAAGAGGTAAGAGGGAGATCCATCTCACCAACCAAGTATGGTGGTGAGAGATGAAATTGTATTTGATGGATGGTGAATCCATATGAGGATTCATATCAATGGTTGTGTAATTATTTGTGGGTGTTTATGTGCTTTGCAAGAATTATTTGTGCTTGCATGTTTAGTATAATTTTATGGCTTTTATGGTATGCTTAAAATATAATATATTGATTATATGTTATGTATGCAATAATAATTGTTGGAAAGGAAAATAATTTTTGGTTCTAATGACTAAGAGAATTTCAGCCTCACATCTCAAAATAGGTATTTACAAATTAATATTTTCATGAATGGTAAAATTAGATGTTTAGAAGAGCAAGGAAAATGAATAAATGGTTTGGTTTCAAAGAACAAGAGTTTCACGATTTTTGGAGGAATTTTAATGGTTTTGTTTATGTAAAAAACATGAATGGAACTTAGTTGATTTAGAAGAAAAAATATATGATGGTTTCAATGGCCATGTATCACGGTTTTGAAGGCTTGTAATGCCTTGGTTTTATGAGACAAAGTGATTTTCAAAGTGGAAATGTAATTGATCTAGTACAAGGATTAAAGAAATGGAAACAAAGTGTTTTGTCACTTGAAAAATGGAATTTTCATATATGAATGGAAAAGAGAGGTTGAAAGTGTTTGAACCTCAATTTATTTTAAAGAGGATTGATTTTTAGAATTAATTTAGAATTATAAAGAATACGTTGGTGACTTAAAATTTACTAACATATAACTCATCCTTTGGGTTTTGAAGCGCGTTAGGAAATTTTAAGTAAGAAACATTGATTTAATACAATGGAATGGTGAATTTATGGAATATATTTTGAAAAGGATTTCTTAAAGGAAAAAAATGTGAAAAAGGATGTTGGAAATGACATTGATTTTTGGAAAGTCCAAAATGATATTTGGAATATTGAGGAATATTTTACGTGGTGGTAAAATGGTGAAAAATGTTTTACGTAACTTAAAAACATGATTTTTAAGCTACGCGATTGCAAAAATGATGAAAAATCGTTACACAATTTGAAAAACGTTTATATATTTCTACGCGATTTAGAAAGCGTTTAAATATTTTTACGTGATTGAGAAAGTGTTGAAAAATCAAAACTCGATTTAAAAACA
Organism: Ormosia emarginata; assembly: GCA_029884605.1. NCBI lineage: Eukaryota > Viridiplantae > Streptophyta > Magnoliopsida > Fabales > Fabaceae > Ormosia > Ormosia emarginata. The sequence continues at coordinate 1,786,193 of JAQQTP010000019.1, read as the reverse complement.
TGACAGAAATGTTGCTCGACTGTGAAAACGTGACAAAAGTGTTGCGTGACTATGAAAATGCGATAATGTGATTTCGCAATTAAAAATATAGTAAAGATACTGTTGAGCCAATGTGTGGACCCTGATTATGAGATTATGAAATTAAACTGAGAATGGGCCAATGTGTGGACCCTGAATATGAAATTGTGAATTTGAACTGAGAATAGGCTAGTGTGTGGACCTTGAATATGAAATTGTGAATTTGAATTGAGAATGGTGCATTGTACATGCATTGGAAAAGTCCGATGGACTGGATAAGGCTAATTGCCTAGGAGAGACGTACACCTCTTGAGTGGGTGCGATATGCGTAGTGTAAGTCACTCGTTAACCTTGGGGGCATCAGGGTGCGGTTTGCCTACAGTGGGCAGTTAGTAGCTGTTTTGTACCGTGGGTTAGACCGATGCAATGCACTGATGAACCTGACTAAGACACTATTCTTAATCAAGATTTATTAAAGACTCTCGTGTATATACTAGATGTGCAAACACTAATGAGAATAGTGGCACGTGGTCTGAGGCATGTTGGTACAAACAGATCTTTTGGATCAATTTCTTTGACTTGAGTTTTAGCTCCATGGAGTAGGAAATTGAGTCTTTGTGCACATGCATAATCTGAATATCTATATTTGTGTGATATATTAATTGAGGAATATTGATTATGATAATTGTACTGTTGGATATTTGGATAATGTTGAGGGCATTATCGTAATTATTGTTTATGACAATTGAATTGTTGGATATTTGGAAAATGTTGAGGGCATTATTGTAATTATTATTTATAATAATTGAATTGTTTAATATTTGGATATTGTTGATGGCATGATCGTAATTATTGTTTATTTAATCTATTGTGATGATAAATGATGCTAATGGCATGATTGTAATAATGGTATGATATATCTGTATAGTGTGTTGTTTGTGTTATCTCCATGCTACCATGTTGATATTGGTGTAGGTAATCTCACCTCTTTGTATGCCTATTTTGTATTGTATTTATATTTGTAAAGACGTTGAGCAAGGAATTGAACAAGAGGATGAAGAAGAGCAGATTCCTGTGGAGGAAGCTGAATTCTAAGAATATGGTGATGCCCAGTTTCCTAGGTTATATGAGGTTGCAATTTCGTGGAGGATCGGAAGCCTGGTATGTTGACCTAGATAGAGAGTGTATTTTCTATATAGGAGACTTGAATGTTACCCTGAGTAGGCTTTATCAAGGGAACCCTTATTTCAGTGTAAATATTTATATACACTTAGAGTTTCCGTTGTCCATTAGGCAGTACTGGGGAGCTTACTACCGTACTCCTAGTGAGATTAGTATCGTGTCATCTGCTTGGACACCTCTCCGTAGGACTTCGCATCAAACTGGATTCCCACTAGCTGAGGAATCTGAGGAGGACCCGTCTGAGGGTTCTGCTGTTTAGTTTTCCTTGGGCAGTATGTTAGTTTTAAAGAATGTTCAAATACTTTGAGGACTATGTCTATATATAAATAATCTTAACAGTACTTTTGTAATGTATATATGATGTAAATTATTTGTGATGATGTTATAATATTTTTATTTTTCACTAAGTTTATTTTATCGACATCAAGAAATTTTACAGCTCGTATTTTTATTATAACATCACAATTTATGAACTTGGGGGTAATTCGGTAATAATAACGTTTAAATGTGGCACCCTAAGGTGGGTGTTACACGCTACATGGATCGTTACGTAAGTGTTCATAAGTAATTCTCATAGTGATAATGATGTGTGTGGTCCTTTGACTTAAAATCACTACGATTCCTACATGAGGAGTTATATGTTTTAATGCCATCAAATGTCATCTGTAACAAGATGATTATAAAGTTAGTTTTGGACATACCACGAATCATGTAGAGGGATGTGAGTGACCTAGATGGGATTTGTCCCTCTTACATAATAGGAGTGATATCTTCGGGCCCTCTGATTGAGTGAAACTACAAAATGCATGACTATGCTCAAATGAATCAATATGAGATATTGATCTCATTTGTTATTACTACATCTACTCGAGTATCAAGAAACGAAAGATTAAACTATACAAGGGTGACACGTTCCATACCTTGTGTTCAATCTAGATATCTAGACAAAGAGACTAAACTATATGGTAACATTGATCACGGAAAGGTTATGTCAAATCACTGACATTCTCATTACTTAGGTAGTAGTGATGTGTTGCTAGATACTGTTCACTGCTTGTAATATTAAAATGGGATTTAAATATTATTACCAACGTCATGAGAACCTGTAGGGTCGCACACATAGAGTAGACTAAATTGGAGTACTTAGAATCCAAGTTGGACTGAGATTTAATCGTGGGCCAGACTCAAAACAGATGAGTCTAGGGTTGCATAGCTTACCTACTATTGCTCTCACTTGCATAAGGTAGCAGCTATTATAAATAGCACTACTAAGGGGCTATCAAGACACGCGTTACAAACCTTAGCCACACTTGACAGAAACAGTGAGTGAGAGAGTGACAAGTTTCTCTTCTCTTCTCTTCGCAGCTAGCACTATGTGAGAGACGTGGAACTCCTTTTGCGAACGTTGGACGTTCATAAGTTAGTTCGTGTGGATACCGCAGAGATATTGTCGTTGTTATGGTGCTGGTGATTCACGTCACTTGATTTTATCACCCTTCAAGAGGTAAACACTTTTAAAACTTGGATTATGGCCCTTTTCACATGGATCCTTGGTGGGAATTTTTTGTTATTCCACTGCGTGATGTATTCATAATTCCTAATATTTGCTTCCTATATGTTGGTTGGAGAAGTAGAGTATTGGTGAGCTAACACTAGAAGGCTACTGGAGGCAGCAAAAAGCTAGATTAACTGGGCATTGTTTATGATCACTTTCTTCGATAAGTACTTTCCCAAAAACTTGCATAATTCCAAGGAACTAGAATTCTTAAAGTTAGAGTAAGGCAATATGTCTGTGAGCCAGCATGTGGCCAAGTTTGAGGAGTTATCCAAGTTCTCCTCTTACTTTAGGCACAACCCTATTGAGCAATGGAAATGTGTCAAGTTTGAGGCAGGATTGAGAAAGGACGTACTAAGAGCAGTAGGTCCTTTAGAAATCAGAGAATTTCTTACTTTGGTAAACTAGTGCTGAATTATAAAAAAGTTATGGCATACCAGGATCAGTGGGAGAAGGAGGCCAGAGCTCCCAGAAAAGGAAAAGGTTTGACGACAAACATAAGAAGGGTCTTAGACCCAAGTACAATCAAGACAAGGGAAAACAAGTGCAGACAGAGCGCAATGGACCAATTTGTGCTAAGTGTGATAGGAACCATGGAACTAGACCATGTCTGATTTGGACAGGCATATGTTACAAATGTGGATAGCCCAAACACAAATACAAGGACCGTACCCAAAATAAAGGAGCAAAGCCTAACCCCAAACCATAGACCAAGGAAAGAGTGTTTACTTTGAGCAGAGAAGAGGTAATCCAATCTTCTGATCTAATACAGGGTAAATCTTACTAGGCAACAATTTCTTAATTATATTGTTTGATTTAGGAATCTGGCACTCCTTTATTCCTATTGATTGTGTGAAGAGATTGGAATTTCCTATGTCAGAATTTCCATATAATGTAACATCCCAAATTTAATAACAATAGTATAATTTGATTTATACCACAGTAATTAGATCTAGGCATGCTACTAACTACAAAAAAATTTCTAATATAACATAACAACATTATGAAAGAAAATATGAGCCACAAACTAACGAATATATATTTATAACGTTTGTATTTCTCATAAATACAAACTATGTACAAAGTTTACAAACTAGGCCTTTCAAGGTGCAAAATATACATATTTTCAAAAGAAACATAAAGATAACCTAAGCTTAGCACTCCAATCTCCTGCTTGTTCTTCACTTTCCATAAGTCTTCTTCCCTAGAATCATTATGGAAACACACACAAGGGGTGAGAATCACACATTCTTAGTAGTTAAATCCACAGAACATGTCATCACAATCATTCCAGCTATTTTGGGAAATATGAATTTCTAAACTCAAGTCATATACATATATAGGCTAGAAAGGTGGCAAAAGCCAAAACCATATCCTTTTTCTTCTCGAACCTGATTCTCATGTTATAAGTTTGTATAGAAAACTCATTTCCATACATATTCATCACATTTTCAACAAACGACAATCACCTATACAATTGCTATGCATGGATATGTTATGCTTTGCAACTGCCCATACAATTGCCATGCTATGCCAAATTATGCCTTATGTTCATCCCTATGCAAAAACCTAAATATGAATGTGGATAATGATATGATTCCTTAGACTTAGCAAAGCAACTTATCCTCAGTTACTCGGGAAAGTATGATATGCATGAGCCTTGAACAGAGCAAAGGAATCTGGTTCCATAAGCCTTGTACTAGAACCCAGTTCTAGCAGTCTTCCCTCCGAGTAGTGGTACTCATTAACTACGCGACCTTCAACAAATCCGGGTAGTGGTACTCGTCAACTACACGATCTTCAACAACATAGTTATGAAAAATAATTATGCTAATTAATACTAACCAGCATGCCAATTGGTTTACATTCATAACCACAAGTAAGAAATACAATGATGTCAATTATCACAAGAGAAAACATACCAATTAGATTACATTCATCATCTCAAATATAAACCACAATGATGCTAAATATCACAATAAATAACATATCAATTGATTTACATTTACCACACAAACACTTCATTAAAAACTCCTATTAGAGTCTCAACACCCATTAAGAAGCATATAAGAAGAATCTACACCAATAGGGAACTCTATTGCATCAAACAAAAATTTTTGTTCAAGTCTGGAAGTCACGCCTCGACGTAGCACTTCCACATTGCGGCGCCCAACTCTCGCCCACTCTCACACCCCGATGTGGTTCTCTGTCATTCGATGGCATGAAGAGCTTTCTGCAGATACAAGTTACTGTTCCATTGTAATAAAACCCTCCTCCAATCACTCAAAACTCAATTCCAAGTGATTTCCAACATCAAATGAGATCCATTAACACATTGGAACTCTTATGCAACTTTAATTTCACTCAAACAAGGAATCATGAATCATTCACCCACTTAACAACCTAAAACCCCATTTTTGACTCAAAATGAAGTCATAAGTGTTTAAGGGATGAATAATCCACTACCAAGCATACAACAAACTACAAACAAGCCATACTCAAGATCTATATCAAGAAATAGGCCTAGAACACACAAAACCACACTTAAAACCCAATACTCACATCAAGCCATCATATGAACAAGATGGAGAAAAGGAAAAGAAAGTGCAAAATAGTTTTTCCCTCTACCTCAATGGCCATAAATGAAGTCACTAAGCAGCTCCTCTCCACCTCTATCTTCTCCCTCCTCTTTGGTTAATGATCCTCCTCCTCTAGCTTCTTACTTCCCTTTCCCTTTATGTTTCCCTGCTTTAGCCATGAGATAAGGATAAGAAATGAGAAAATATCTCATTTGAAAGCCTTAATAGTCAAGGCAACAGGAAACAAAGAGAAACCATGTAACACTTTGTCACTTAAGTGACTTATACAAATTCCCGATCTGTTAAGAACACTTAGATTTCACCATATCCAGTTTTCTAACTTCCAACAAATTTAAAATAAATCCTAAGATTCATAAAAAATCTTGTTTCACCATTTCCATATTTTTTCATATCTGCTGGTAGTCAATCTGACATTAAAACACATACTCAGTATGCTTAAAAATGTCAAACTAACTCTGATTTACATCAAATTTTAACTACACCATCTTCCACACATTTGTGAACTAGAACAAATTTCTCATATTTGTTTCCATTAACTAAGCAGTTAAAGACAATTTCAAGACTAATAACGATTATTTTTCACATATAGTGCTACAACAAAGTAGCTAAACGTGCCCAAAAGGCCACAAAATTAAATAGACATGTTAAGCAAGTATTAGGCTACCTTCGTAACTATTTACAAGACTAACATGTTTTTCACGGGTGTTACATATGACCTATTCATATCTACACAAATAGAAAAGCTTGTAATAACCTCCTATACCTATTTGAATTGTTCTGTCTAGATAGAAAATAAGTCTTTTGTTGTTGACCTTATTTGTTTACCTCTTGTTGGAATTGGTATCATTCTAGGAGTGGATTGGTTGTCCACCAACCATATTGTGCTTGATTTGTCAAATAAATCTATTATCTTTCTTGTCTAAATGTTCAAGTGCTTTTAAATCTTCTGGGTCTATATATCTAAATGCCATCCAAGTTAATCATTGTCTATTAGAAAGGGCTCAATGTTATGTTCTCCTATTTTTTTTTATAACCTGAAGTTAAGCAAGGCTTAGATAGTATACCTATGGTAAAGGAATACTAGAGGTTTTCCCAAAGGATGTCAATAGATCACCTCCTGAGATGGAAATTAAGTTTACAATAGATCTAGTGCCAAGAACAGGAATTGTTTTTGTAGCACCCTATAGAATGTCACCATTAGAGCTAAGTGAACTTAAGAAACAGATTGAGGAATTGTTGGCTAAGTAGTTCATAAGGCCTAGTGTGTCACCTTAGGGAGCCCCATGGTCATAGTAAAGAAGAAAGATGGAAGTTTGAGGCTCTGTATAGATTACAAATAACTCAATAAGGTGACAATCAAGAACAAGTGCCCTTTCCGTAGGATAAATGATATGATGGATCAACTGAGAAGAGTTAAAACTTTTAGTACTAGATATGGGCATTATGAATATATCTTATGATGCCTTTTTGTCTTTGATTTGAGTGTTGAGCTCAACCAAATAACAAAATTCTTGTTCTACCGATAACTTGTAGAACAAGGCAACAAACCGAGTCGTTTCTCGATGATCAAGGCACCAATCAAACCAAATCAAGGTCAAATAGGGGAGGGGGTTGCGTATTCAGAATGTAAACATAATAATTAAATATAAGAAAAATCAAATTACAAATCAACCAATCTAAGAAACCATCAAAAACCTACTTGGCTTGTCATCAATCACTAAACATGCATCTGGATTGAATTAATTAGTTAATTTATGATTGACTGAAATCTATGCATCAAACACATAGAATTCAACACTAGATAATCATCTAGAATTTAACTAACAAATGATTCATAAACCTGCGATCGCTAGATTCATACAACCTATGCTAGTTTAACAACCAGAATTTAATTGATCTAGATTAACAAATCTGCCAACCTAACCATCTTCAATTCATGTTACTAAACCACAAATTAATCTATCACAATTTAATCACAAATCTTAATTAGGATTAAGGATCCAATCGGATTACATCACATAATAAAAATTCTAATTAGGCAATTCGAAATCAGAATCAAGAGAAGAAGAAGATAATTAATTCAATTCCCCTAGTTTGCCCAAGTGAAGTCATAGTTTCCTGTCCACACAGAACATTACATATTAAGTAGGTCAATCCTCAATATCATGTAACCGCGTAACAGTAGCTACTAATATTCAACCTAAAGTAAATCATGCAATTCCTTTTTAATATCTCAAACAAGAGACAAAGAAATGTACAACACACAGATAAACTTCTAACATGCCTAAGTATAGTCAGTCCATACCCGAGCTCAACAGGATGAACTGCTCTGATACTATAATGTAATATCCCGAATTTAATAACCATAGTATATCACCACGGTCATTAGATTCATACCAGCTACTTCATAGTTATGTAATTTCCAATATAATATAACAACATCATATAGAAAATATGAGCCACAAATGAATATATAAATATTACACAACATATATATTTCTTATAAATACAATACGTACGTCATAACAAAAGAAACTAATTAGCTACACTAAGCTGAGCACTCCAATCTCCTACTTGCACTTCACTTACCACAAGTCTTCCTCCTTGGAATCATCATGGAAACACACACAAAGGGTGACAATCACACATTCTCAGTAGATAAACCCACAAAACATGCCATCATAAACATTCCAGCCATTTCGGGGAAAAACAAATTTTTAAACTTATGTCTCACACATACCAAGCTAGAAAGGTGGCAAAGGCCAAAACCATGTCATTTCTCTTCCCGAAATAGATTCTCATTTTATAAGTTTATACAAAAACTCATTTATCACAAATAGCTTTCAAGTGACCACCACACTCTCGAAAACATCATCTTTATCTCAGAAATACCACAACATCGTCTCCATCACAAAGACATGACAACAATATCTCTATCTCAGAGATATAACAATAACAACATCTCCATCTCAGAGATATGCAACTGCCTATATAATTATAATGTCATAAGTTCATGTCATGATAACAACTGCCCATACGATTGCCATGCTATGCCAAATTATGTCTAGTATGTATGCCTATGCAATAACCTAAGTATGTAATGAGTAATGTTATGATACCAAGTCCATGGCATTGTCATGTTATGCATGAATCTTGAGCAAAACAAAGGAAGTCCATCCCCAATCTGAAGAAGCATTGAAACCAAGTTCCAGTAGTCTTCTCTCCGGGTAATGAAGTCCATCAACTATGTAGTCTTCAATAACATCGAGTAATGAGGATAAAGACCACCTCAACTACCCCTCGGATAATGAGGATAAAGACCTCCTCAAACCCCCTTTGAATTCCAAAGTTAGGACCACCTCAAGTATCAAGGAATCCACCTCAATTACTCTCTATTTAGGATAACTAATAGGGAAGGAGCCGCATGTCCTCACGCTATCAAAGGTTTATCTATAAATGTGAAGATCACATCCTTCAACATTCATATACAAAAATGTATAAACTTGTTTAATTACTTCACATAATTAGCATTACAAATCCATTTGATTCAATACATTCACTCTTCATTAAATACTCATACTAGAGTCTCATTACTCATTAAGATGCATAAAAGAAGAAACTATACCTTTAAAAGGCTTCATTGTATCATACAACAAATTCTTCATAAACACATCATGCAAAACAATTACTAATTACCTACAATAATTAGCACCACAATTGATTTGCTTGTATTCCAAAATTCACTTCATTAAATACCCTTATTAAGGTCTCATCACACTTATAAAGGCATACATGAAAGGTCCCAACACTTAGGAACTCCCAAGGATATCAAAAGAACAATTTTGAAGATTCTGGGCCGAAAACATAGGCCATGTCTAAAAACAAGAGCCATGTCTGAAAACACAAGCCATGTATGAAAATACGCCCCCCCATGTTTTGCTCTGTTAGCAAAGTTCCACGAGATTGAACAAACAGGGAGGGACATGGCCCCCCTGTGTCTTGAGACATGGGCTGTATTTCTTGGCCAAACATTCTGCAGAATCGAGCCACTATTCCATTGGCCAAACTACGAGATTTGATCACCTTGAATTCATTTCTTGATGATGTTAAGTCCCAAACAAGTTCACAAATATGAGGAAAACATAAAACACTAATTGATTTCACCTAAAATGGATCAAAAACATGGATTGATGAACCCATTATCCACCTTAAAACCTAAACCCCCAAATTCAACAATAAGAAATAAGCCAAGAACTCACAAAACAACCCTTCAAACCCTTTTCCCCCATCATGCTAACACATGGAACAAGATGAAAAAAAATGGAAACAAAGAGTCAAAAAAAAGTCCCCTTACCTCAAGGTCTTGAAGATGAAGCCAAAGATGGATCCAAGCTCTTAAATGCCCCCTTACTCCACTTACTCCTTGTTCTTTCTCCTTTGGTTCTTCTTTCTTAACTATTTTTTTTCTTCCCCTTTTCCTTTCTCTTTTCTCTTTTCTTTCTTCTGTTTTCTATTTTCTCTTTCCTTCTCCCAGTCGTGGGATACTTAACAAGGGAAGTCAAATTTGGCTCCTCTTGGATAAGCACTAAAACCTTGATCTATTAAGAACACTCAGATTTTACCAAATCCAGTTCTCTAACCTCCAACAAACTTAAAATAAATCTTATGATTCATTAAAAATCTATTTTCACCATTTTCACATTTTTTCATATCTGCTGACAGTCAATCCGACATTAAAACACATAACCAGTATGCTAAAAAATATCAAACTAACTCCGATTAACCTCAAATTTTAACCACACCATCTCCAACACATTTGTGACCTAGAAATAAATTCTCCACATTTATTTCCATTAACTAAGCAATTTAAGCCATTTTCGAAGCTAAAAATAGTTATTTTCCACACATAGCATTGTAGCAAAGTGCCTAAACGTGCTCAGACAGCCACAAAATTACACAGACATGTTAAGTAAGTATTAGGCTACCTCCGTAACCATATACAAGCCTAACGTTTTTTTCCAGGGTGTTACATTTCTCCCAACTTTTTTAGAATTTTGTACCCAAAATTTGCTCACCATCAACACTTAGTCTTTCACAACTAAGGTTCCAAGATCTCCATCAAACATCACACTCGAAGGAATTTCACCTTCCATAGTGATATCCAACTCATCATTCTCAACTCAAGATAATCTTGACTTATGCCGGTCTCCAGCTCCCAAGCCAAACCTATGCCATATATTCTTCACCTAAGAAAATCTATTTTCTATAAAACTCTTGGACTTCATTGTCCATAATCCTTGCAAAATTTATCTAATAACCCTTTATCTAGCCCATGGGCTCTACTAACTCTAGAGGTACCACAATAGAGGGTGTAGATGCAAACAATTCCTAAACGAGTTCAGTCATACCAACTAGACCCTTGCAAGAAGAACTCCTATTCCCCTCGTTCGCCTAGGTGAAGTTATAGTTTCCTGTCCACACAAAACATTATATATTGAGAAGGCCAGTCCTTATATCATGTTACTATGTAACTGTAACACCCCAAAAATTAATAATTTCATGATAAATAGTCGTTTTATAATATTTGTGATTTTTATGAATTTTTCTGGATTTTTTCAGAAACGTGGAATATTTTAATATATTCTTTGTTTTACGTGTGCGCTAAGCGGAGTTGGGAAATGAGATATTTTCCCGAGAACCATGAACTGTGAAAACGTCGACAGGGGATCTTACTAAACTTGAAGTTAGACACGGTTTACGATATTTCATGTTTCTCGAGATTTTTATCTGATAAATAAAAATTACCGTATATTTTATTATATGTTGGATAATTAAACTGGCTTTGCTATCTGTAAGAGTTGTCCATTGGATAATAACTTGTAGTAAAAATCCTTATCACCTTATCTAAAATCTACTTTGTGTCACATCTGTTAGCTTTATTTTAAAAGAAAGATTAATTTAATCTAAGCTTGTTAAGGGAAGTTTCCTAGAAATTTCCCTAACGATACACATTTTTTCTCTCTCTTCCCTCCCCACTCTCTCCACGGCAGAAGCTCATTTTGGGAAGCAAAGAAATGCTTCTCACTTTTATCATCTAATTTCCAAATTTCTAAACACAAAAACACATTTTCTTTCTTTTCTTTCTTCTCATTTTCTTCAAGCATTTCTCTTTTCTTCCTCTTCCACGGCACACCCGCCATTGGAGACCATCTCTATTTATTTGCTACACACACCACATTTCTAGCTTCCTTGCATCATTCCAAGGCTCTTCTCTTTAGTGGTCATCTTCTAGTTCTTCCTCTTCCATTTTCCACCATTGAAGCTAAAGCTTGGAGCTTTTGAGGTAAAGTCCTCAACTTTCTTCTCTTTTCTTCTTATTTTCATTTTTCTTGGTCACTTATGTGACTAAGAACTCATCTTTCCATGGTTTGAGTGAACCTTTTTGAAAGTTGCTCACCCTAGGATTTTCTTGAAGGTGGAAAACAAAAATCAAGAACAAGAGGGGCTTGCATCCTTATGTTGTCTTCAATAGGTAAGAGGGAGATAATCCTCTTCAACCAATCTTGGTAGTAAGGAGATGTCTTATGTGTTGTTGTTGATGAGGGAATCCATGTGGGATTACTCTATTTGTTATATTGTATTATTTTCATGATTTTGTGGTTGTTTGATTTGTATGAATATATGGATTTGCATTGTGTATTTTGATGATTATGAACCTATTGATTGTTATTTTGTACCTTGATGACATGAATCATGTTTTGGATTACTTGAAAAAGGAATGAGAAGCTTTGAAAATGGATGGGCCAAGGTTCTGCAGAAACAAATTCTGCAAAATCCTTGCTGGTGCACTAGCGCTCAAGCGCTGTGCAACGAGTGCCCAGGCGCTCAGCCAACGCCCAGGCACTAGAGCTCGAACGCTTAAGCACCCAACGTCCAGAATGATTTCAAAAAATGTAGCTCAGTGAGCGCTCAGGCACTGGAGACCTAGCGCCCAGGTTAGAATTGGTCAAAAAATTGTGAGAAGATCACCATGACTTCAATAATTGATATGTTATAATCAAACTAAAGTAAATAACTTGATTTGTTAAGAGAATTCCTCTAGAGAGGGAGATTTTATAAGAATGGTTAATCTAAAAGTGAAATTCCATAATGAACCTTAAGGAGTGTTTTACCACCATGAGAACTTAATGCTATGTTATTTTGGGTCTATGAATGGGACTAGGGAATTATGGATGTTTAAGTTGTACAAATTGTGATATGTTATGTATGAGTATACGATTGTTAAATATATATGGATATTGTTGGTGTTTCTCTTGGACAAATTGTGATATATTATGGATGAGTACATTATTGATGAATATACATGATATGCAACGTTTTATGAGAAATATATTATTGAGGAATATACATGATGTACATTGAGTCATCATGCATTTGTGAATGTCTGTTGGACTTTGTTGTAAAGGCAGTGTATGCCTAGGAGATTGAATTACACCTTAGTGCGGGTGCGAATAGACTAAGCATAGGTCATGTTGTTGACCTTGGAGGCGTCGGGGTGCGGGTGTTTCACATGGACAGTTAAGAGCTCCTCTGTGCCGTGGGATAGACCGATGCAAACACATCGATGATCCGGACTAAGACGCTGTCCTATATCGCGATCTTGTTGAGGGTGCCATGTATAAGCCATATTGCGCAAAAAATTATTTTTATGATAAGTACTTTATTTTTAAGGCTAACGAGATACTGACATGTACTCCTTGATCTTTCTCTCTGAATGCTTATGTCTAGCTCCATGGAGTAGGATTTTGGTACCATATACATTATGCATTGTCCGTCTCACATTTCATCTAGCATGAGTACTTACAACTGTTAAATTATCTCTTTTAATGTTGTAATAATTATCTGACTGTTGAACTGTCTACTACCTGAGATATTATTGTTACTTCTATTTTATTGCTTATTTTATTATTACTTATGGTTGTTTCTCTCTTATTGCTTATTTCATCATTACTGTTGATAAATATATGTGTTGTGATGTTATGTGGGTATCCTACGCCGTTCTATTTTCTTACTACCATATTGGTATTGAATGCTGAGTGTCTCACCTCTTTCTTATATCCCTGTATTTCTATTTTACATTTATATTGGATAAAAGATCGTAAGGAAGAAGAAGAAGGGCCACACCCTCACTGATTGGATTGGGCTGATCTATTATTTTTTATATAATGTTTGGACGAGATTTCTTCGGTTACGTACGAGTGCAACTTCATGGGGGCATTTGTAACACCCCTTGATGTAGCAACCAGAGCATAATCGTCATTACACCACAGTTACTAAATCCAAGTGTGTCATCATGATATGATAACAAGAATTTAATTCTCAAGAGTCTATATAAATTCTCATATATATATATATATATATATATATATATATATATATATATATTGACAATTTGCATAGGTAGAAAATATGAGCCTCGAATGACATATAAATATATTCAAGCCATGATACAACCACTCGAAATAAAATCATATCTCTTATATATATATATATATATATATATATAGTCAATTTACACAAATCACTGATGACATAGAATATAATAATTACAGAGTCCAATAAAATACAGCAGGAATAAAACACAAAAAGGGGAAAAATAGTGACCCAGGGATAGGTACTACTAGCAGACAAAACCGCAACCCCATGTACACATACGACGCTCGGAGTCCCAGTCAACAAGTCAGGCATCAATGCCTCCACGCAACTGCACTCGTACGTAGCCGAAGAAACCTTGTCCAAATGCCCAATCCAATCAAACAAAGTGTGGTCCCTCCATATCTTCCTCACGATCTTTTATCAATATAAGTATAAAACAGACATACAAGGATATAGGAAAGAGGTGAGACACCCATCCTTCATTACCATCATGGCAGTAAGAAAACGACACGGCGCAGAGCACCCATAAAGCAATACAGTTCATATATTTATTAACGGCAACAGCGGAATTTATAACAAAAGCAATGCAATTGTAAGCAATAATAAGAATTAATAATAACAACGATATTTATAGTAAAGTAGAACAACAACAGGCAATAGCAGACAAATCACAATGGTATTTCCAAGAATCAACACAACAATCAGACAATCATCACAGTAATAATAATCAAATCAGTCACAATTACGGAAATAAACATTAATGATGACAGAATATATCATAGTTCATATGCATGCTTTCCCAAAGTCCTACTCCATGGAGCTAAACCCAAACAATCGGAGAGAAAGATCGGAGACATATACGTGACTCGGCTACTGAGAGAGCCGATGCTATCAATAAATTTTCTCGTGCACAATCATGGCATTGCACGTACATTCTACACTAGATCACGATATAGGACAAGTGTCAAGTCCGGATTGTCGGTGTGTTTGCATCGGTTTGCCCCAGCACACAGGAGCTCTAAACTGTCCATGTGAGGGACCCGCACCCCGACGCCCCCAAGGTCATAACACGACCCACACTTGTCTATTCGCACCTGCACTAAGGTGTGTTCAATCTCCTAGGCAACTTGGCCTTACAACAGTCCACAAGGACAATCACAATGCATAAGACACTATGCATGAACATGTATGATCCACAATCTCATACGATTCCATAATATGCCACATTAGGCCAATATAAGCATCAATATACAAATGGCCACTCACATGGACCCATAACATCATAATACAAGGATCAAGTCAATTGATGCGTCATTAGGTTCATTATGGACCCTAACTTAGAATTTGTTCCCTATTTCAAGGTTCATGTTCACAATCAATTTATAAAATTAATTTAACATTCCAAGGCAATTCAATTTCCCATAACTTGCAATTTATTTAAGTTCTAGGGCCTCACACTCTCATGTTCTTCACTCAATTAGAATTACCTTAAATCTCATGATGCTTTCAATCTTAGTCCTTAAAGATTTATGAAGTCTTGATTTTATCAAATTCTTCTAACTTATCAATTTCCCATTCCATTACATAGGTTCTTAATTACCTAATTCATTATGCTTCCAATTTACCAAAATCACATACTTACACTCAAAAATACCTTAGAGGCCGTGGCCTCACAATGGTTCCAATTTCAAATCCTTTTAAGCCAACATCTTGCATGTTATCCCTTTAATTCATTTAAGGTGTTTACTTATTAAATTAGCTCACCTAAAGTCCTAATTTCTTGGCCCCAAAACCGTAGCCCTCATGGTGGTTTCCATTCCAAAATTTTCTTCCATTTAATTCCATCCATCCATTGATCAACTTAAGTCTTACCCTAGTCATAATTAAATCACAATTTACCTACACTTCCCAGCCTAAAACCGTGAGCCTCCCAATAGTGAATCCCAAATCACCTTCTTCCATTTCAAGTCTTCAAATCCATTCTTTCATTCTCTTTTAGGTATTAACTTCTTGTCATTAGTTCACTTAGGTTTTTAGTTCATTAAAATCAATCCAAGTGCCCAAGATTCCATGCCAAAACTGTGGCACCATGTTGAGGTAGGAAACTCCAAATTTTCCATTTAGCAACCCCAACATGATCAAGCACATTTTATATATCAAACATATTCAAGAGCATAATCAAGTATCAATCAAATTCAAGAATACTAAATCATACAAAATTTGTAATTCAAGCAAGCATACAAAGAGCATACAAGGATGGATTTCTCCATCAACACACACACAAAGTCTTCTCACCACCATAAGTGGTTGAAGTGAGTAGTCTCCCTCTTACCAATGTGTAGAAAACAAGAAGAACACCAAGGAAGCTTCTTGAATTTTTGGATTGCACCTCTCCAAAAACCCCAAAATGCTCAAAGTTGGAGCTTGGAGAAAATGATGAAAATGGAGGATTTTCAAGAAACTCCAAGAAGAAAAAGTGTTTAGAATGGTGAGAGGATTGAGAATATGTATTTAGAAGAAATTTTTGTGAAGATTAGGGAAGAAGAAGAGCAGTTGGCCGTAGCTCATGGTAGAGAGAAGGAAGAGAGAAAATTCAAGGAAGAAGAAGAAGAAAGGATGAAAGAGAAAGTGTCTTGGAATTAAATGAATTAAAGTGATAAAATGAATTAATGAAATGTGATAATTTTCCTTGCTTGGGGTTGCTTCCAGCCGTGCATGGTGAGAGAAGAGAGAGTGAAAATTGGCTTCCAAGAGAAGCCAAAGCACATGGGTCAATGTTTGGGTCAAAGCTTCTTAAGGAAGCTTTGATTATTTAACCATTAAATTTGAATTAAAGTGGATAGATTTGACATAAAGTAGATTACATTCGGATAATGTGATAGGATTTTTATTACACACTATTATCCAATGGATAATAGTTACAATTGACATCGATTATTTAATTAATCCGACGGATGAATTTTTCATTTGTATTGATTTATTTTATCTGTTAGAATTTCTCAAAAATTGTGAAACCTCGTAAACTGTGTCAAGTCTCGGATTTAGTAAGATCCCCCGTCGACATGTCCGTAGTCCAAGGTTCTCAGAGAAAACATCGCGTTTCTCTAGTTCTGCTCAGTGCGTACGCAAAACGAGGAATATATTAAAATATTCGACGGTCCCGGAAAATTCCCAGAAAATTCTCAAAAATTGCAAATATTATAAAACGACTATCCGTCATATAATTTTCCAATTTTTGAAGCATTACAGTCATTTTCATGACTCTGCTCAATATTCACGCAAAACGAAAAATATATTAAAATATTTGTCATTCCCAGATAATTCTAAAAGAATTCACATAATTCACAAATATTAAAAAATAACTATTTGTAATAAAATTTTCTAACTTTGGGAGCGTTACAATCGTTTTGCCAACTCTGCCCAGTGTGCACATAAAACGAGGAATATATTAAAATATTCTGCATTCTCAGAAAATCCAGAAAAATTCCAGAAAATCCCAATTATTGTAAAATGATCATTTATCCTGAAATTATAAATTTTTGGGACGTTACAGCATTGATGCTTGACGTGTCGACTAGGACATCGAGCGTCACACATGTATACAGTTACGGCTTTGTCTGCAAGTAGTACCTATCCCAAGATTACTACTTTCTCCTTTAGTGCTTTTGTACCAGTCATTTTTTATTTAAATATGTAAGTACTATGTTTCGTGTTATCAGTGTTTTGTGTTAAAGACGAATATATTATATATGAAATATGTTTTTTCCTTCAGTGGTTGTATTTTATATGGTTGGGTACTAAATATGCTTCATTCGGGGCTCATATTTTTTATTTATGTACAATGGAAATTTTCGCAAAAGATCTATGTTGAGATTGTGACACGCCTAGATTTAGTGACTGTGGTGTACTGATGATTGTGTCATAGTTATTAGATCTAGGGTTGTTATACTAATAGTAGCTACTAACATTCAACGTAAAGCAAATCATGCAATTACTTTTTAACATCTCAGACAAGAGACAAAGAAATGCACAACATATAGAGAAACTTCTAACATACCTAAGTATAGTCAGTCCATACACCGGGTCAACATGATGAACTGCTCTGATATCATAATGTAACATCCTGAATTTAATAACCATAGTATATCACCACAATCATTAGATTCAGACCTACTACTTCACAGCTATGCAATTTCTAATATAACATAACAACATTATACAGAAAATATGAGCCACGAATGAATATATAAATATTACACAACATGTGTATTTCTTATAAATACAATACGTACATCATAATAAAAGAAACTAATCAGCTACTCTAAGCTAAGCACTCCAAGCTCTTGCTTGCATTTCACTTTCCACAAGTCTTCCTCCCTGCAATCATCATGGAAACACACACAAGGGGCAAGAATCACACATTCTCAGTAGATAAACCTATAAAACATGTCATCACAAATATTCCAGCCATTTCGGGGAAAAACATATTTCTATACTAATGTCTCACACTTATCAAGCTAGAAAGGTGGCAAAAGCTAAAACCATGTCCTTTCTCTTCTTGAAATAGATTCTCATTTTTATAAGTTTATACAAAAACTCATTTATCACAAACAGTTTTCAAGTGATCACCACACTCTTGAAAACATCATCTCTATCACAGTGACACAAAAAAATCTCAATCTCAGAGATACCAAAGCATTATCTCCATTGCAGAGACACAACAACAATATCTCTATCTCAAAGATATAACAATAACAACATCTCCATCTCAAAGATACATAACTGCCCATACAATTGCAATGTTATGAGTTCATGTCATGATAGCAACCACCTATACAATTGTCATGCTATGCCAAATTATGTCTAGTGTGTATGCCTATGCAATAACCTAAGTATGTAATGAATAATGTTATGATACCAAGTCCATGGCAATGTCATGTTATGCATGAATCTTGAATAAAACAAAGAATGTCCATCCCCAGTCTGAACAAGCACTAAAACCAAGTTCCAGCAGTCTTCTCTCTAGGTAATGAAGTCCATCAACTACAGAGTTTTCAATAACTTTGAGTAATGAGGATAAAGACAACCTCAACTACCCCTCAAGTAATGAGGATATAGATCACCTCAAACCCCCTTTGAATTCTAAAGTTAGGACCACCTCAGGTAGCAAGGAGTCCACCTCAACTACTCTTTATTTAGGATAACCAATAGGGAGAGAGTTGCATATCCTCACACTATCAAAGGTTTATCCATAAATGTGAGGGTCACTGATAACTCCAGGAAATGTAGTTATTTGTGTCCTATCTATGTGCTTTGTTGATAAGCTTAGTCCTAGTTAGGATGCATATTTGGAAGATTTTAGGATTATAATTGTCGAATTCAATTTGGATATCTTCCTATATGATCTTGAGCAAATTGTGCATATTCTTTAAGTGATTAAGTGGATTTGTAACTGTTATTAATTTGGTGATTTCTATATTATAAGAAGGGCTCCAAACAAGCTGATTTATTGAGCATTTGAGCCAAAACTAGAAGAGAAAATCAAAGAAACATTATGCCAGCTCACGCCGTGGCGGAGGCATATCAATACTGCTGCGTGGTGCATCCCCTATTTCAGACAGAGAGTTATGAAGTTTGCACGACGTGACATAGGCATGTTAATGCCGTGGTGTGGTGACCTAATTTATACATGTGCTGCCTCGTAAGATGTTTAATGTCATGGCATGATCCAAATTTCAGGGCCTATATATACTGTTTTACTAGATTTCTGAGAAAGAACTTGAAGAACTAGGTTTTTAGGTTAGAAAGTTACGGCTAGGTTTTCATTTCTAGGTTGAGAGGAGGCTAAGGAAGCTAATGTTGGAGGACATCTTCTTCATGGAAAGAGATTCAAGCATCAAAGATCATATCCATGAGCTCCCTTCCTTCTCCCTTTGTTTTCTTCTCTTCTCTATATCATGAACGTGGTTTTTTATGTATGTTTTCGTGTTCAATGAGTAGCTAGGTTGTATTTAAGGATTGCTTTGGATCCTTGTATGGATATTGATGATTTTGTAATTATTTGAGTTTATATTGATGTTTGGTTTTGTTCAATCATATGGATCTTAATGTTCTTGACAGTTTGGCCAACTTTTAAGTGATTTGTTGAAATCTGATGAACCTAGACATAGGAATTTGGATTTGAGATCATATGTATGGTTGATGCATGTTTGATTTCATTCAATTGATTTGGATAAGTTAATTCGCTAATGGGATAGAAATATACCTCTTAGCTATGCATAGTAAGTGTTTAAGAATAGATCTTAATAAGTGAAGTTTTCACTAGTTCTCATAGAAATATAGTGAATTAGGTAAATAAAGCATGATTGATTGACCTAGACATAGGCTTTTAACAAAAGTAGATTCTCAAGATAACTTAACTCATTCATTAATGTTGCTTAAAAGGGTTGCATGTTATTAATTAAAGTAGGAGGTGAAGAACGATTCCCTAATCTCTAACCATTATCTTTAATTTTCATTTATTGCTTTTCAGTCTTTAGATTAGTTTTAATGCACTTTTACCTAATTTTATATATTCTTTAATAGAATTATTTGAGCTATTGGTTGATACTTAACATTAGAAAGCTAACATCCTCATGGGAACGAATCTTATTCTTCATTGTGTTACTTGAACGACCCGTGCACGTGCGGTACACAAAAGGTCAAACAAGGTTTTGGCACCATTGCTGGGGATAATGGTTCATTTCTATGTTGCTAATATTGACAATGACCTTATTTAGTTCTAATTCAAGTTTTGTATAGTCATTTGATCTTAAGTTTTCATTTGTTTTATGTTTTAGGCACAAATGAAAAGGTGGATGACCATAATCATATGAGGCTTTTGAGGGAGTTCGCGACTCCTCAAATGGACCTCTAATCAAGTATAAGACACCACTTATCTGTGCCAGCAATAAGTCCTGTTGGGACCATAACTCAGGCCCTTCTTGGGAGAATTTTAATGTTTTGTTATTAGTTTTTATGTTTTAATATGTTTTAACACTTATATATGTTAATATGTTGATTTAGTAGTTTTGATATATTATAGGTGTACATTCTGCAATTTTATACTTTGACAAGTTCGGTTAGTGTAGAAGACCTCTATGGAGCAGAATTGGCAGTAAAACTGATTTTGTTACACAATTTAGCACGCTGACTCCTCATATCGTGACGTGAATCTCATCTTGCTGCGACATGAACCAGATTTCAGGGCCTATATATACCTTTTTTTTAGATTTCTAAGAGGGGGCTCGAAGAGCTGAGTTCTAGGTTAGATAGTTGCGGCAATGATTTCATTTCTAGGTTGAGAGGAGGCTAGGGAAGCCAAGGTTGGAGGCCATCTTTTTCATGGAAGGAGATTCAAGCATCAAAGATCATATCCATGAGCTCCCTTCCTTCTCCCTTTGTTTTCTTCGCTTCTCTATATCATGAACATGGTTTTTGATGAATGTTTTCATGTTCAATGAGTAGCTAAGTTGTATTTAAGGATTACTTTGGATCCTTGTATAGATATTAATGATTTTGTACTTATTTGAGTTTATATTAATGTTTGGTTTTATTCAATCATATGGATCTTAATTTTCTTGATAGTTTGGCCAATTTTTAAGTGATTTGTTGAAATCTGATGAACCTAGACATAGGAATTTAGATTTGAGATCATATGTATGATTGATGCATGTTCGATTTCATTTAATTAGTTTGGATAAGTTGATTTGCTAATGGGATAAAATATACCTCTTAGCCATGCATAACAGGTGGTTGAGAATAGATCTTAATGAGTGAAGTTTGTGCTAGTTCTCATGGAAACATAGTGAATTAGGTAAATAAAGCATGGTTGGTTGACCTAGACATAGGCTTTTAACTAAATTAGATTCTCAAGATAACTTGACGTATTCGTTAATGTTGCTTAAAAGGGTTGCAAGTTATTAATTGAAGTAGAAGGTGAGAAAGGATTCCTTAATATCTAACCATTATCTTTAATTTCCTTTTATTGCTTTTCAGTCTTTAGATTAGTTTTAATGCACTTTTACCTAATTTTTTATGTTCTTGAATAGAATTATTTGAGCTATTGGTTGATACTTAGTATTAGAAAGCCAACATCCTCATGTAAATGAATCTTATTCTTCATTGTATTACTTGAACGATCTGTACACTTGCGATACACAAAAGGTCAAACAAGTTTTTGGCACTGTTGTTTGGGATTATTGTATTATTCATTGTATTATTCTTTATTGACTCCTCATGCCACAACGTGAAACTGGTTATACCGCGACTTGAGGCCTTATCAGGTAAAACGTCAGGGAGTTTTGTGTTGTGATGTACAACAAGTTAATGATGTGGCGTGCTTGTTTATTCAGGAGAGGCATTAAATTAACACCGCGGCATAGGAAATTTAACACCGTGACATGCAGTTGCAAATTAGGGTAAGTGTCGCGACGTTACACATTCCTTCTGCTTCTCTCCATTTGTTTCTCACTTCCTGCCAAATTTTTTGTCTTCTCTCTCACATATCATACTTCCCTACCCCTTCATTTTCGTCTCTGCACTTCATTTCTAAGGTATGTAACATTTTAATTTAGTTATATTGCTTTTTCATTTTTTTATTTTTGTCGTATATTTTATGTTTTCTTTTATTTTCTTTTGTTTTTCTTTTTATTATGATGTTTTGCATTTTTTTGTGGTATGTGTGTTTATAGTTTCACTTTAAAATATCTTTTTAATGGTCTAATTAGGGAGTTGCCTAAATTTTTTGGATTCTGTTGGTTTACGCACCGCTGTATTGTTCTTGAATACCACAGCGTAGTCTTGCATTTGATTGAATGTCGCAGTGTGGGTGTGAATGTTATGGCATTTGATGGATTTTGCTTGAGTGTCGCGACTTTGCTTATGAATGCCGTGGAGTGTACTTGAAAATGGTTGAATGCCGCGGTGCAGGTGTAAATGTCGTGGCGTGAGGCCTAAATTTTTCCACAATTACTCAGTTTTACACATGTTTAATAATTTTAATTATGCAATTCTGACTTCTTTAAATTCCTTTTCAGGTCCACCATGGTTCCTAAAAGACAGAGAGGATCCAACAACCAGCAAAATAGGGAGTCGTCTCCCCCTTTGGAGTTCGATGAGACGAGGTTTATTTCAGTGACTACTGCCTAAAAATACATGACGCTGGTCACCAAGTCTGTCAA
Organism: Ormosia emarginata; assembly: GCA_029884605.1. Taxonomy (NCBI): domain Eukaryota; kingdom Viridiplantae; phylum Streptophyta; class Magnoliopsida; order Fabales; family Fabaceae; genus Ormosia; species Ormosia emarginata. The sequence continues at coordinate 1,763,181 of JAQQTP010000019.1, read as the reverse complement.
AGCAGAGCGAGGATTTTCCTTCTGAGAGATAATCCACCATAACATTGAGAGGAGCATCTGCCTACTTAAGTGGAGAGAGTTTGCTAAACATCCTGAGGTGGTGGTACTTCTAGTAGTTTGCGAGTTCTACGTGAATGTAGCTTTTGCAGGCCTAGGGACCACTTTAGTGAGAGTACGTGGGTGTCCCCTCTCTTACTTTGCAGCAGTAATCAGAGCAGTGTTGAGTTTACCTGCTCCCCTAGAGATCTGCGAGTACACCACCTTCCTTAATTGGGAGCCGGGTGAGGGCATTGACGTTAATGTCGTCACTGCTAGGATTTGCACCCTGCAGTCTCAACTGATGCATTAGACTGTCAGTATGCAAACAAACCGCTCATGATTCTTTGCCAGATCTTGCCTCTCCCCAAAGGCCAAGGCCTGGTATCATTTCATCTCGACGCGGATTCTCCGTTCAAACAACTTATTCAAGGTGACCCACGATAGGGCGATTTTGATATATGCTATTCTCGAGCAATACTTTATTGACATCGCCCGACTTATTACGGAGCCGATTAGGAGGTCTGCGAAGGAGGGTAGGAGCCTCTTCTTCCCCTCACTTATTCATATGCTTTGCTGGAGGCAGTCTGTATAGACGGGGCCTCATGAGGAGAAGACCGACGAGAAATAACCTCTTAATGATTATTTCATTGAGAGGTTGGGTGCAGCCCTAGCAAACCCACTAGTGCTAACAGATCCAACAGTTCTAGCACCCATACCACCTAGATCGAGACAAGCTAGGGAAGAGCCCAGGGCAGCCCCTATACCAGATGCAGACTGGAGAGCCCAAATGGAGGCTCAGATGGCCCATTTATCAGCCCAGCAGACTTACACGATTCAGATTTTTTGGTGGATGGTGGAGTATATGCAGCTTCCCATGGACGACTTCCTCATCGCAGAGTTCCTATCCACAGCAGTGGCTAATCCTCCCCCACAACAGGATCCCCAGGGAGCGGGCGATGCAGAGCCCATACCAGTGGAGGAAGATGTGGACAATAAGGAGGACGAGTTCTAGCCTTACAGTATATGGGGCATTTTCTTTCATTGTATTTATTTCATATTTTGTATATAGTGGGGACATTATTTCTCGTAAGTTTGGGGGGACATTATAGCATGTTTTGGGATTGTATGTTTTTAATATTAAGAAGCATGTTATAATGTTAAAAAATTTTGTGATTAATGGATATTAGTATATATTATCAAGCTTATATTTGGTATTTTGGTCAATTATGTTGTGAGTATATATAGCTTTTATGTTTTAATGCACATAAGCCTAGTGAATGCATGTTTTGAATATTTAACAAAAAGGTGAAATTTGTTAAAATGTACTAATTGCTAGTGTAGTTTTGAGTGTCCTACGATATTATTGCTTGCAAAGTGACCGCTTTTAGAGAAACCATATGCAATCTTGAAGCATGTTAAAACAATCTAATCACTTTTGATGTATGATTTACACCCTGCTTATATGCATGTGTAACTTTAAAAATGATAAGAGTGCATGTCTAGAGAACGTTTATAGATGTACATGTAGAGTTTTGATTTTACTAGAAGTTGTTTCTAAACTATCTTGAGGCAAAATCCTAGATTGTGCATAACTGAGGAAATAATTAGGACATTGTTTGGACCGATTGAGCCTTTCGAGCTTAACCTGATACGATTATATCTTTAGGTGCCCTTTTTGAAGTTTATTAAATGTTGGCCTTATATATTTCATTGTATTCATTACCATGTTAGCCATTCTAATACATGTGAAAGCATTGCATTTTCTTCCTACCATCAATGTTTGTTGAGTACATAATATATTATTTCTTAAAGTGAGTTCAGTGATTAGGGATATTAATATCTTCAATAACAAATAAGCCTGAAGGAGCCAAATGCAGTAGAAGAAAAAGAAAAAGATTGCTTTGTATAAGTATACAAAAAAAAAAAGAAAGAGAAAAAGAGAAAAGAGACAAGCAAAGCAAATAAAAGAAAGAAGAAAATTTAAATACGAAAAGCATTGCATGGTTCTGGCGAATTTTATTCTCTCGCTGTTGAATACCCTGATAGTTTCACATGGTCTCAAGTCTTGAAATAGCATGTTTATGTTTCGCAATGTTTGTATGTATCCTTTCCATTTCTATTCTTACACACATTACCATTGGTCTGACATTACAAGTTGTTTAAGTCCCTTTTGTTCCTCAGTTGTGTGTGATTTACATTAGTGGAGAGAGAATTTATAACCAATTTTATGGATTATAAGATTCATATACATGTATGCTTATAAACTTTTCCGGATATGTATGGTTTAAATAGGAGAAGTTTATCTTGCATGCTTGTGGAAAATGTGAATTGTAAGAAAGGATGCTTTGACTGTTAACATGTTTAGGATTGTCTGTGTGTGGAGCTAATTGTGAGATATTAGCATTCTTTGAGGATTAATGCAATCATTCTACACTGGTTAGGGTTAATTGAAAAATTGAAATTATAATATTTGTTAAATGTCTGTTGAATATGATTATCAAGTAAGTTTAGTTAATCCTCTTTGCTTTGCCCGAGGACTAGCAAAAACCTAAGTTTGAGGGTGTCATAACTTTAGAAAATGTAGTTATTTGTGTCCTATCTCTGTGCTTTGTTGATAAGCTTAGTCCTAGTTAGTATGCATATTTGGAAGATTTTAGGATTATAATTATCGAATTCAATTTAGATATCTTCCTATATGATCTTGAGCAAATTGTGCATATTCTTGATAACTCCATAGAATGTAGTTATTTGTGCCCTATCTCTATGCATTATTGATGGCTTTGTCCTTATTGTTATGCATTGTTGGAAGACTTTAGCCCTATTTTCATGTAAAATCCATGTTGAGGTCTTCCTCTGTAATCTTGCTAAAATTCTTCCTAATCTTTGATTGGATTGAGTTTGACTACATTTGTATTTAATTAGTTCATTTCTCAATTGCAGGATGAGCCCAAAAGTACCAACTTGATGCAAGCCAAGGCCCTGCATTAGAAGAGAAATCACAAGACAAGTTCCAGTGGATCACGTCGCGACGTTGCTATGCTTACGTCATGGCATTCTGGTCTCTGCCAATGCACCCTAATTTTTGAATGTTGCAATGCATATTGTGTAACGCCGTGGTGTGAAGCATGAAATCTATGGGCCTATAAATACCTTTTACGTAAATTTTAGCTCTCTCTCTCTTTGTCTTTCTCTCTTCTCTTGGAGAACTTTTATTTTTACTCTTTTAGCTTTGATCTTTTGGAGAAACCAGCAGCTAGATCTTCATTTATGGGTTAAAAGAAAGTTGAAGAAGCCAAGATTGGAGGTCCTCTTCATCTTGGAAGAAGATTCAAGCTTCAAGGCTCACCCCATTGGACTTCATCTTTTGTTCCTTCTTCTTTCTCTTTTCCATTTATCTTGAATATGGATTTTTGTAATACATTTTCGTATTCAACGAGTAACTGTGTTTAGGGTATTCTTTGGATCCCCCTATGAATATTGAATGATTTGTACTCTTTTGGGTTTATATAAATGATTTAGGTTTTGTTCTATCATGTGGTGCGTAATGCTCTTGTTTGTTTGATCAGCATTTAGGTGAGTTGATGAAATTTAATGAGCCTAGACATAGGACTATGGGTTTTAGATTATACGTATGGTAGATGCATGCTCGATTTTATTCTAATGGTAAGATAAATTGATTCACTAATAGGATAGACATATACCTCTTAGTCATGTATAGTCATAGTTGAGAATCGATCTTAATGCTTGTTATTTGCTCTGGTTCTCATGGATGCATAGTAAACTAAGTAAATGACATAGGGTTAATTGACCTAGACATAGACTTTTAACTAAGTTAGTTTCTCAGGCTAACTTAATCTAATTGTTTGTATTGCTTGAATGGATTGCAATTATCAATTGAAGTAGGGGGTGAAAAAGAATTTCTTATTCTCTCAACCATATCTTTATCTTTTCATTATGCTTTGTAATGTAATTAATCAACCCCCTTTTCCAATTTACGTTTACTTGAATAGAATTAGTTAAGTTGTAAATTAATATTTAGCATTAGAAAGTAACCATATTTCCTCGTGGGAGCGATCTCTACTCATCATTTTTATTACTTAAGTGACCCGTGCACTTATAGTTAGCAAAAGAAGTTACCCACCAACCAGGCTGGCATAATTTCGATCCAATAATTCTTTAAGTGATTAAGTGGATTTGTGACTGTTATTGATTTGGTGATTTCTCTATTATAGGAAGGGCTCCAAACAAGCTGATATATAGAGCATTTGAGCTAAAACTGGAAGAGAAAGCCAAAGAAGCATTCTGGCAGCTCACGCCACGGTGCGGGCATATTAATGCCATGACATGGTGCATCCTCTGTTTCAGATAGAGAGCTATGAAGTTTGCACGCCGCGACGTAGGCATGTTAATATCGCAGCATGGTGACCATATGTATGTTTGATGTATATTTGATTTCATTCAATTGGTTTGGATAAGTTAAATCGCTAATAGGATAGAAATATGTCTCTTAGCCTTGCATAGCAGGTGTTTGAGAATAGATCTTAATGAGTGAAGTTTGTAGTAGTTCTCATGGAAACATGGTGAATTAGGTAAATGAAGCTTGGTTAATTGACCTAGACATAAGCTTTTAACTAAAGTAGATTCTCAAGCTAACTTAACTTATTCGTTAATGTTGCTTAAAAGGGTTGCTTGTTATTAATTGAAGTATGAGGTGAAGAAGGATTCCCTAATCTCTAACCATTATCTTTAATTTCCATTTATTGCTTTTCAGTCTTTAGATTAGTTTTAATGCACTTTTACCTAATTTTATATGCTCTTGAATAGAATTATTTGAGTTATTGGTTGATACTTAGCTTTAGAAAGCCAACATCCTCATGGGAACGAATCTTATTCTTCATTATATTATTGAACGACCCATACACTTGTGGTATACAAAAGGTCAAACAATCACATCCTTCAACATTCATATACAAAAATGTATAAACATGTCTAATTACTTCACATAATTAGCATTACAAATCCATTTGATTCAATACATTCACTCTTCATTTAATACTCCTACTAGAGTCTCATTACTCATTAAGAAGTATAAAAGAAGAAACTATACCTTTAAAAGGCTTCATTGCATCACACAACAAATTCTTCATAAATACATCGTGCAAAACAATTACTAATTACCTACAATAATTAGCACCACATTTGATTTACTTGCATTCCACAATTCACTTCATTAAATACCCTTATTAAGGTCTCATCACACTTATAAAGACAAGCATTCCACAATTCACTTCATTAAATACCTTGATTATAACACCCCGAAATTTCTTTTTTATGATTTTTTTGATTTTTGTGAATTATTTAATTTATTTTGATTAATTTATTATTATTTCAGACTTTATATATGTTTGAGGCGGTGCCGGAAAAATAAAATATTTTTAGGGCCGAAAAAATTTTGACTATTAACACAGAGTCGGGGGAGCTTACTAAACCTGAAACCGGAAATAGATTTTGAAATTTTTCTTTTTCTAAGATTTTATTCTACAAATAAAATCTAGGTATATTCTATTATCTATTGGACAATAAAAACTAGTTTTGCTGGCAGTAACCTTTGTCCATTGGTGAGTCATAAACCTAGTCATCACCTCTTATGACTCACCTTGTTTTTAAACTAATAGGAAGCAAGCTGTAACACCCCAAAAATTAATAATTTTATGATAAATAGTATTTTTATAATATTTGTGATTTTTGTGAATTTTTTTATATTTTTCTGTGAATGTGGAATATTTTTAATATTATTTCTCATTTTATGTGCGCACTGAGCGGAGCCCAAAAAATGAGATATTTTTCACGAAAACCTTGAATTGTGGAAACGTTGACGGGGGATCTTACTAAACCCGAGGCCAGACATGATTTACGATGTTTCATGTTTTTCAAGATTTTTATCTGATAAATAAAAATCGTAGAATAATTTTATTATCCGTTGAACAATAAATATTTATTTTTGTTAACTGTAATTTCTATCCACTGATAATAAATTCGATACAGTATTAATCATATTTTAGAGAACACTTTAATGGCATCACCATGGTGACATCATCCCCATGACATCACTTTGACTTTTCAAAGGGAGGAAGCTTCCTAGCACCTTCCTTTTAGCTTATTGGAGAAGCTTGGAGGAAGCTTCCTTGCACTTTCCTATTGGCCTCTTCAAAAAGCCACATTTCTTCTCTCCTCCTCTCCACCACACAATTTTGAGAACTCTTTGTGACCACTCATTTTAATTCATACACTTACACAAAATACACCTAATTACACATTTCATTTCATTTCACTTTACTATCACTTTCTCTCTCTATCTTCTCTCTTCATCTTTTTCTCTCAACTTTCTCTTCTCCTCTTCCCTCTCCATTCCTACGGTCATGGAGGCTTGAAGGTGGCCAAACTCTTCACCTTACTTCATTCTACCACTCATTTGTTCATCTCATCATTCCTATCAAAGAGATCAAGCGAAAAGCTCTCACCTTTCTCCTTGGAGGCTCACGACCTCACCCATCAAAATACCCTATCCATCTTCTTTAATTCCAACCAACCCTTGATCTTGAATTTAGACATCATTCTAAGCAACTTTTATGTTGTGACCATCACCAAAATCCACCATTTTCATTTTGTTCCCTCAAGCTTCAAAGTTGGAGACTTTAAGGTAAGGTTCATAACTTTTTCACCTTTTCTCCTCATTTTCATGATCCTTGATCTCTTGGGTGATCAAGGGTTCCTTTTCTAAGCTTTGATGATGATTTTAGTGAGTTTTGATGTCCTTAGGGTTTTCTTGAAGGTGTAGTACAAAAATCTCTACAAGGGACTAAGAGGCTTGCTTTCTTGTGTTGTCTTCCATAGGTAAGAGGGAGATAATCCTCTTCAACCTATCTTGGTGGTGAGGAAACATTTTTGGTGTTGTTGATGAGGAATCTATGTGTGGATTGCTCTCTTTGTTGTGTTGTTTTTCATGATTGTGTACTTGTTTAGACTTGTATGAGTTATTAGTTATCTTTGCATGTTTGATGGCTATGGATTGTATATTGGAATGCTTGGATTAATGTATAGAGAATTGTAGGGTTTACTTATCATTTTGGGGGCTACGGCCTTAGGGCTAATTTTGAGGATTTAAGGTTGATTTTAGAGACATTGGAACTTAGGTGATTATGTGTTAAGGAATTGATAATTGTAATGGAAAAGATTTGAGACTTCTACCCTAGGGAGGTCCACGGCCTCTAAGGGGATTTAATGGCCCAAGTTGTGATTCTTTGAGCAACATTAGGACTTAAGTAGTTAAGTGATAAGTGATCAATATTGTGGTGAAGGAAAAATGGTTAGACTTTGTTATAATGAGGCTCACGGATTCTTATGGCAAAATGTCACAAAATGTAGTGTAAAAATGGAGACTTAGATGATTAGAGAATTCTAGATTCGCTAAGAGTTCATAAAATGAAAAGAATAAAGAATAAGACTTTATTTTATGGATTAGAATGATTTTGGACATAAAGGAAGAACAAGAGAATTTGTATACCCTCATAGCAATTTTAAGTGAGCATAATTGATTAGATTAAGGAACTTGAGCAGTCTAAAGGAATGAAGATTTAATAAGGACTTCAAGAGAATCTCTCTAGAAAATAAAATTCATAAGAGATGTTAATTTAAGTGGAACTTTATAATGATCTCATAAGAATCGTTTAGCTAAAGTGAAACCCTGAAATAGACCTATAAAAGTGTGTTATCACTCTTGAGAAAATTAATACTATACTTTTGTGGGTCCGTGTTTGGTTCTGTTGATGTTTAAATTGGCCAAATTGTGGCATGTTATGGAAAATATATCATTATTATTGGATATACATGGTTGTGCATGGAGTCAACATGCATTGAGCATTTTACACTGTTGGTTATTGTGCCGATGTGCTGAAATCGGGTGGATCAGTGTTATTATGTAATTGTATGAGCGGTTATATAATATCATTGTTACTAATGGTATTAGACAATTGTATGGACGATTGTTTAATATCATTGGGGATAGTACAATGATGGCTTGAGTTATGCATATTCGCATTGAACAATTTGTTCAGTCGATGACTGTTAAAAGGCTGGATGAGCCTATGATAATGCACTGAATCAGTATGCATTGAACAAATTGCTCAGTCAATAACTGTTAAAAGGCTGTATGAGCCTATGAATGAGAATTGAATAGTGTGGTCTATGATGGATCTATGGGGGACGTAAGGCACGATGAAAGCTTATTGCATGCATTACGGGCTTAACAAATCACTATTCTTTTTGTGGTAAATGAACGAGAATTGATTATAGTACGATCCCATGGAAGGATCTCTGGGTGCGTCAGGGTGCGGTGATCCCTCTAGTGACCTGTTTTGTCACATTGTATACCCCTGCTGGAAAGCTGATTACAACGCACTGACGAGGAATCGACAAGTACTATTCACTCCGTGGTCCCGTAGACTGTCATTGAGGGGGACAAATCTTCTGGAACGTTCATCTTTGAAATGGAATAGAAAATCTTGGTACCAAGTGCACATGCATTGTGAGTCGGCATTGTGAGTCGGGTGAGTCGGCATATCATTTGGCACTCATTTATATGATGACTATACTATTGTTTTATTGATGTCATGATTATCTGAAATGTTTTAATTGTTAATTATCTGAGATTATGTTGTTGTTTTCTCTTATCGTATGTGATTACTACTATGCAATATTGTTGATTTGCTATGTGGGTGCCCTGCACTGTTATGTTTCTTCACTGCCATAATTGGTAATGTAAGTAGGATATCTCACCTCTTTCCTATATCCTTGTATTTCTGTTATATATATATATATATTTGTTAAAAGATCGTGAGGAAGAAGATGAGGGACCACACCCTTACTTTTTGGATTGGGCTGATTCACTATTTTCAATAAGGCGTCGAGATGAGATTTCTTCAGTTACGCACGGGTGCAACTCCATAGGGGCATTGATGCCTAGCGTGTCGACTGGGACACCGAGTGTCGTATATATTTCTGGGGTTGCGGCTTTGTCTGCTAGTAGTACCTATCTTAGGGTTACTACTTTTCCCTTTTGTGCTTTAGTACCTACTATATTTTTTTTGAATATGTAAGTACTATATTTAGTGTTATCAGTGCTTTGTGTTAAGGATGAATACGTTATATATAAAATATGTTTTTCTTCAGTGGTTGTACTTTAATGGTTGGATACTAAATATGTATTCATTCGGGGCTTTTATTTTCTATCTATATATAAATAAAATATATATTTTGAAAAGATTGATGTTGAAATTGTGATACGCCTGGATTTAGTGACTGTGGTGTAATGACGATTGTGCTGTGGTTACTATATCAAGGGGTGTTACATTAGGTGGTATCAGAGCAGTTCATCCTGTTGAGTCAGGATATGTACTTGCTATGTTTAGGCATGTTAGAGTTCTTGTATGTTGTGCACTTCCTTGTCTCTTGATTGAGATGATGGGAAAGGAATGCATGACTTACCATAGGTTGAAGGTTAGTAGCTATTGTTATACAATTGTATGATATTGAGGACTGGCCTACTCAATATGTAATGTTCTGTGTGTACAGGAAACTATGACTTCGCCTAGGTGTACTGTATTAGGAGAATAGGAATTCTTTAGTAAGGAGATCAAGAGGTTTTGGGAGAACCGATCTTCTGGAGAAAGAAATGACTGGTGTAATTTTGGGTTGAGAAGCTATTTGGGGGTTGATGACTTGCAAGAGGTTATGCCGTAGAAGGCTGAATGAAGAAGCTCGAGTTAGAGACTGTTAGGATTCGTAGATTAGATTTATCTTGTTTGAAATGTGTGATTCTTTGTGTTTGGTTTCTGAAATGAGACAATGTTGTTTGAAATAAATATGTTTGCTTTGTTGTGTCATGTTTTGTCCGTCTTTGAAGAAAATCAATGGCTCGCAGTAGACATACAAGGGCAATGGCTCATGGTAGACGTACGCATGTGAGCGCAAGACGAGATAATGGAAGTATGACTGCGACTGCAAACAAAATGCAAAGGATAGCTGACGTGACAACTCACCAAGATCAGAGGACCGCACAACAACGAGAATTGAAAGTTGAAGTTCAAAATCTGTTGGAGGAAATTCGATTTTAGGGCAACCTTGGACTGCCTAGATTCCAAAGGAGGAATAATAGAAAGGTTAATCAGTTTAAGCAGAAACCATATTCATGATTATCAGGGAAGCAACAGCAACACCCAACTCATGGAGAAAGTGCTAGTGGCAATAGATCCAGTCAGACCTCGACATTTTTGTCAAGATGTAAGAAATGTGGAAAGGACCACTTAACGAGGGAGTGTAAGATCAAAGGGATAATCTGCTTCAGGTGCGGAAAGCCCGGACACGTTTCTAAACATTGTGCTTCAACAAAGAAGAAGTCTTCTGTTGATGGTGTGTGTGCTTCAAGATCCCCAGCTGAAGGGAAATATTACACCCTAGATGGAGCGAAGGTTTCCCAGATTGAAAATCTAAACGATGGAGATTATGCCTTAAGTGATGATCCCGTAACTGTGCTGTACAATTCTGGAGGTAACCCATTTCTTTATAGCGTATGACTGTATAGATCATTTGGATTCATCTGTGTCTTCAGTTATCTTTAACTTAGTTATTTCTACTTCTGTTACTAAGACTTGTCGTTGACACCTAAGTTTGTTTAATTTATCCTATTTCTACTAAAGATCGAATCTTTTGTTGATTTGACTTGCTTACCTAAAATCACACCTATTAGAGTTCATGATTTTAAGAATAGATTGGTTATTTTCTTAGCTATATCCTACTAGATCATTTCAATGAAGACCTTAGTGCCTCTTGAGACTAAGACTTTTGAATTTGTAACGGCCAACAAAGTTGAAGCTTTATGAGGAAAAGGAATCCCAAGATACATGTTATCTTTTGTGGAGGACAAAAGTAAAGGGAATATAAATGTTACTATTGTAGTCAGTGAGTTTCTCATGATAAGCTACAATGTTGTGAGTAAGGAAAAGTGTAACATCCCAAAATTTCCTATCTCTTAAATAGTAATTTTGACAATTAACAGAATTTTACTGTTTAGTAATTTCTGTGCACTGTAAAATTATTTTGATTATTTCGTTAGCGTATTTGATCGTTTTGAGTGATTTACTCCGTGTCAGGAAAATAAAAATTTTCGGGCCGGAGAAATCTTTACGTAATTTAATTTTTACCGTTAGGTAATTAATTTATGTAATCTGATTTGATATTTGTGCATTTTCTAATTTTTGTGATTTTTGTGGATGATTATATTTTTTTGATCAGCATATATGTGGGCCCCAGTGTGGTCCTTGTGGGCCCAATTGTGGCCATACGTGGGCCCAGTGGGTCCCGCAAAGCAAAAATTTTTCTACGCATAGAAAAATGTGTCTTGTTTAGAGCGGAGACAGGGGATCTTACTAAACCTCGAATCCGAAAACAGTTTTAAAATTTTATTGTCTTGTGTTTTGTCTTGTATTTAATTATCGGATGATAAAAATACAAGAAAAATATTATTTGTAGGATACGAGAATAAATATTATCTCTAGCGTAGTCAACAAAGAGAGAGCTTGACTTGAATTATACCCTTGGATGAGAATACTTAGTTTGAATATTAACCATTGATTTAATCAAAGGTTAAGAAACAAACTTAATAAAGAAGCTTGGATAATAACCATTGATTTAATCAATGGTGTGAGAATAAGCTTAGTTAGGAAGGCTTTGATATCAACCATAGATGTAATCAAAGGTGTAGAATTGGTCTTGAAAAATGACAAAGACCATTTATAATCATTGGATTTAGATTAAATCAAGGGTGGAGATTTAATCTTAAAAAGTAACAAAGACCATTTATGACCATTGGATGAAGAATCAATCAATGGTGGAGATTTGGTCTTCTAAAGTAGAAAGACTAATTAGGACCCTTGGATTTAAAGTTTGAAGGAGCAATCTTGACCATTAATTTTGGAGACACATCTAAGGGCTAGAATTTAAAGGAGAAAGATCCAATGGCTAGATTAAGTCTTCTAACCTACCTAAATCTACCTAAATCCTAACCATTGAATTAATCAATGGCTAGAAATGCTTCAAATGGTGGCAAATAATGAAGACAACTTTATTGAATGCATTATGAAGAGAAGGTGATGGTTTTGGAGTGTTTAGAAGACAAAGAGACAAGCTTTATGTCATTTTTGCATGTCTTAACATGACCTACACTAGTCCATAAACATGCATAAACATAATCATAATTACATATTATTCCACAATATGTCACAATTGGCCAAAAAGAGCATCAATACATCATTGGTCACTCACATGGACCCAAGTTAGACATCATAATGGCTTACTTTTTATTTTTGCACTCCAAGGAGAATGCTTGAAGGGGGGCACGGTTTTGGTGCTGCATGAAGGAGTTTGGAAGACCATAATTGCATGCTTTAGTCATTATTGTCTTCCTTGGTCTTCATTGATTCATTTTCAAGAAGGAAACTTAGAAAATTTTCTCTCCATCTCCTTTCTTCTTAAGTCTAGATTTTGGCCAAGCCCTCCAAGAGCACCTTCCATCACTCAAAAATTTCATCCAACTTGATTTTCTAAACCTAAACATCATTCTAAGAACATTTCTAGTTATGAGTTTTTCCAAAATCATTCATCTTGATCTTCAAATTCAAGCTTCAAGTTTCTATCAAAAATAAAAATTTCATCTTTGTTCTTCAAGAGATATCATTCGGTCAAAACCCCTAAAATCACCATCCAAGCTCTTTTAATTTCATCCAACCTTAGATCTTGAATCTCCATGATATTCTAAGCAACTTTCATGTTGAAGACTTCTTCTAAATCATTCATCTTCAAGGAGTTTCTTCAAGATCAAAGTTATTGGGTTTTTGAGGTGAAGTATAAGGAAACTTCATTTTCTTCTCTCTTTTCATGATCTAAACCATGTTTGATCCATGGTTCCTCTTAATCAAGCTTGATATGTTAATTAACTTGTGTTTTGTTTTGTATTTGAGAAGCCCTTGGTGGTGAAGGACTTGGAAAAAGAAACAAATCAAGAAGCTTTGGAGGATCTTCAAGAGGTAAGAGGAGATCCATCTCACTAACCAAGCATGGTGGTGAGAGATGGTATTTTATTTGATGGATGTGGAATCCATGTGAGGATTCATATCCATGGTCATGTAATTAATTTGTGGGTGTTTATGAGCTTTGATTAATTTTCTATGTTTGATATGCTTTGCATGATTTTATAGCTTTGATGATATGCTTGATATGCTATACATGCTTTTATGGCTTTGATGGTATGCTTATATTATTTATGATGAAATATATATGTATATGCCATGACTTGATGGTGGAAAGGAAATTGATTTTTGGCTCCAATAGCCAAGGAAGAGCTACGGTTTTGATGCCCTTGATTAGGGTTCATGTTGAAAATTTTCAAAAACAAAAGAATTGATTTTTGAGTACTTAGAACATGGTGGATTTCGAACAAGACACCTCAAGATAGGTGTTCACAAAATTAATATTTTCTTGAATGATGAAAATGGATGTTTAGAAAAGTAAGGAAAATAAACAAAGAATTTATTTTTCAAAGAGTATATGAATACGGTTTTAGAAGGATTTCTATTGATTTATTTTGTGTAAAAAGTTTCTAAGTGTTTTACTAAACATGAGATTTAAATGAAAATAGCAATGATAATTTTAAGGATTTGCAAAGAAAGTGAAAAAGGATTTGTAAGGAAAGTAAAAATGAATTTGAACAAATGGGTTTAGTTTTTATGACCATCGGTATTTCGATTTTGAAAATAAAGAATTTTTAATGGTTTTTTTTTTGTAAAACCATATCAATTTAGAAGAAAAATATTTGATGGCTTCAATGGCAAAAGACTCTACGATTTTTGGAGGCTGGAATAATTTTGGTTTTATGAAACGAAGTAATTTTAAAGTGGAAACAAAATGTTTGAACAAAATGTTTTAGTATAAGGATTTTGGAAAGGGAATCAAAGTATTTTATCACTTGAGAAATGAACTTTCATATGAAAATGAAAAAGAAAAGTTGCAAAGTGTTTGAATCTTAATTTGTTTTGAAAAGAATTAATTTTAGAATTGATTTGGGAAAAATGGAGAATATAATGGTGTTTTGAAAATTTACTAACGTATAACTTATTTTCAAGTTTTGAAATACGTTAGAAAATGTTAAGTTTTGAAACGTTGATTTACACCAATGGAAAAGTGATTTTGTGAATTATATTTTGAAAAAGAATTTCTTGAGTAAAGAACTGTGGAAAAATATTTTCTTGAGTAAGAAAATATATTAAATGAAGTATAAAGTTATATTATTTTGAGAAAAGTTAAAAAGGAATTTTTAAAGGTCAAGAAATTTTTTCTGTAATGAAATTGTGGTGAAAAATTGTTTACGTATCTTAAAAACGTGATTTTTAAGTTACGTGATATGGAAAAATATTTCTATGTGATTTTAAATATGTTGAAATATTTATACGCGATTTGAATTTACGTTTAAATATTTTACGTGATTTGAACTACTGTTGATAAATCACTATGTGATTGAATAGTGATAAAATATTTTTTATGTGATTGTGAAAATAGCGAAAAATCGTTATGTGATTTGAAAAGTGTTTTAAATATTTTGAGAATGACGGAAAATGATTTATGCGACTTAAAAGAATGATTTTTAAGTTACGCGATTTTGAAACAGTGGAAAAATACTATGCGATTTTGAGAAACGTATATTTTTACGCGATTAAGAAAAACATTAAAAAAATTAGTACATGTTTTAAAAGTGCAACAGAATAGTTGCGGTATTTTGAAAACGTAATGAAATGTTCTCAGTATTGTGAAAACGCAATGAAGTGTCACGGTATTGTGAAAATATAACAAAACGTTTCAGATTTTTGAAAACGTAACATAAGTGTTACGATATTTTGAAAACGCAATATAAACATTTTGGAATTGTGAAAACGTAACAGAAACGTTTTGGAATTGTGAAAATGAAACGGAAATATACGCAATTTTGAAAACACGACGAAAGTGTTTTATAACTATGAAAATGTGATAACATGATTTTTGCTGTTGAAAATACAGTATAATTTGGTGCATTTTATATGCATTGGAAAGAGATGCTTGTGATTGGATTTGGTGCATTATACATGCATTGGGAAAAAATATGCGTTGAGGCATATGATACATTGAACAAATGAAATTGAAAAGATTTGGCCCTTTGAGGTTGGACTTGCACGGATATATTCATGCATTGTATATGGCCCTTGTGGTTGAAGAGGGAATGAGAATTGATGGTGAGGTCTATGATGGATCTTGGGGGCGTCGAGGCGCGGTGGTCGACACCGGGGACGGTGGCGAGTACCTTCTGTGCCACTTGGCGATGCAGTCCGTTGCAACGCATTGGCGATACTCGACAAGAACACGATTCTTTTCAACAACTGGAAGATTGTCTTTGGGCTAAGGCTGACAATTGACAGAGCATTCTCCTCGAAATTATGAAAACCTCCATGGAGTTGTTTTTGAAAAACTGAGTCTTTGTGCACATGCATAATCTGACATTTATATCTGTGTGATATATTAATTGAGGAATATTGGCTATGACAATTGTTTTGAATACTTGGATGATGATGATGATAGTTGATTAATGTTGATTGCATAGTCATAATTGTGATATAATCTATCTGTATGATATGCTGCTTGTGTTATCTCTGTGCTGCCATGTTGGTATTGGTGTAAGTGATCTCACCTCTTTGTTATGTTGTTTTGTTGTGTCTGTACTGTTAAAATCAAATAATAGAAGGATCGAGTTGTCTTAGACATAATGGGCGATGGATACTCAGAGATTGATAAAAACATTGAAGAGTGGTTGTCTCAAGTTCGAAGGTGTTCTGAGTAGACAAGGAGTAGAGTTCTGATGCAACAAGCTGGATACAAGATAAGGAATGAGTATGTTAAGTTTTTTCGTTAGTGTTATACCGTGCAATTTAGTAGGACTCGTCATGGGGTTTGCTACTATTAAAAAAAAGAGTCTGTTAATTTTATATTTATCTTTAAATTGTGAAATATTAATTGGTGTCAATATTGTATATTAATTAGTTTAAATATATTTTCAGTAATACTTATGAATTTCAGTAAGTTTATGTTTCAGTAAAGAAAGAAATTTTAAAACCCATCTTTTTATAACTCAAACTTTGTGTGAACTTCTTTTCAGATTATGAGTCGGGAGTCAGACATGTGATACCCTAGGGAGGGTGTTACAAAAAGAATGGAACTTCTCGTCGAGATATGGACTGTTGCCAATTGAACAAGATTACGATTCGATGAATCAACAAGAAGGGAGTCGTTGTTTTCTCCAAGATAGATGCACGTTCTGGTCATCGTAAATTTGTGGGAATTTGAGGATGTTCCCGAAATGGTTTTTTTTTCAAATGCGCTTTGGACATCATGGGTATCTCGTAATGTCATTCGGAGTGACGAATGCTCCTGTCGTATTCATGGATTGCATGAATCAGATTTTTCGTCCTTACCTAGAATAGAATTGTCGTTGTCATTAATGATGACATTCTGATCTATTCTCGAAGATATGGAGGGACATGTTAGACATCTCGATATAGTTTTCCAGACCTTAAAGGAAAATAGTTGTACGCCAAATTATCATAGTACAAATTCTGGTTGGAGGAGGTTCAGTTTTCGGGTCATGAAATTTCAAATGGAGGAATTGTTGTGGATTCATAAAAGGTTGAAGCAGTTTTTCAAAAAGGAAACACCAGAGACCGTAAAGGAGATTTGTAGCAGGTGGGATTAGTTAGTTTTTACCGAAGGGGCATCGATGGATTCTCCAAGACAGCAGAGCGTCTTACTCAGCTTACAAAAAGAGAATCAAACTTTTTATAGACCAACACATGTAAAGAAAGTTTTCAAAGGTTGAGGAGATATTCCAGTTTTGATTCTACCTGATCCCAATGAAACATTCGAAGTGTTTTGTGATGCTTCACATCAAGGTCCAGGATGTGTGTTCATGCAAAGTTGGGAAGTTGTGACTTACGCCTTGAGGTAATTGAGGGTGCATGAGGAAAATTACCCAACTCACAGCTTGGTGTTAGCCGCAGTTGTATTTGCTTTGAGAACATGGAGACACTTTCTGTATGAAGTAATATTCAACGCCTTTAGCACTCACAAGGGCCTGAAGTATCTATTTGATAAAAAAGGGTTGAACACGAGACAGAGAAGGTGATTAGAGTTTTTGAAGGAGTATGACGTCTAGCTTCAGTGTCATCTTGTCGGAGTTGCCAGCAAACTCACTCCTAAATCCTTCAGACTATATCAAATTCCTCTTCGGATTGGTCCAGTAGCCTATCAATTGATTTTGTCATCCTTTCTTTCTGAATCTTCATGGTATCTTCCATATGTCATAAATGCGAAAGTATATCCCCGATCCAGCCATGTCATTAAACTAGACACAGTACAATTAAAAGAGAATTTGATCTATGGAATACTTTCTGTGAAGGTCAAGGTTAGGAGAGCAAAGCCACACGGAGGCAGGGAGATCACATTGGTACGGGTGATCTGAATTGACGTGACTAGAGACGCGACGTGAAAGTTAGAAGATAAGATGAAGAAACAACATCAATATTTATTCTAAAGAATGAAAATTTCGAGGATGAAATTTCTATTAGAAGGGGAAAGTTGTAACATCCCAAAAATTAATAATTTTATGATAAATAGTCTTTTTATAATATTTATTATTTTTGTGAATTTTTCTGTATTTTTCTATGAACTCAAAATATTTTTAATATTATTTCTCGTTTTACGTGTACACTAAGCGAAGCTTGAAAAATGAAATAATTTTCCCGAGAACCTTGAATTGTGGAAACGTCGACGGGAGATCTTACTAAACTCAACGCCATACATGATTTACGAGGTTTCGTGTTTTTCAAGATTTTTATCTGATAAATAAAAATTACAGAATAATTTTATTATCCGTTGGACAATAAATATCAATTTTTATTAACTATAATTTCTGTCCACTGATAATAAATCTGATACGGTGTTAGTCATATTTTAGAGAACACTTTAATGATATCACCATGGTGACATCATCACCTTGACATCACTTTGACTTTTCAAAGGGAGGAAGCTTCCTAGCACCTTCCTTTTGGCTTATTGAAGAAGTTTGGAGGAAACTTCCTTGCACTTTCCTATTAGCTTCTTCAAGAAGCCACATTTCTTCTCTCCTCCTCTCCACCACACAATTTTGAGAGCTCTTTGTGACCACTCATTTTCATTCATGCACTTACACAAAATACACCTAATTACACATTTCATTTCATTTCACTTTACTATCACTTTTTCTCTTTATCTTCTCTCTTCATCTTTTTCTCTCAACTTTCTCTTCTTCTCTTCTCCTCTTCCCTCTCCATTTCTACGGCCATGGAGGCTTGAAGGTGGCCAAACTCTTCACCTTACTTCATTCTACCACTCATTTGTTCATCTCATCATTCTTATCAAAGAGATCAAGCAAAAAGCTCTCACCTTTTTCCTTGGAGGCTCACGGCCTCACCCCTCAAAATACCCTATCCATCTTCTTTAATTCCAACCAACCCTTGATCTTGAATCTAGACACCATTCTAAGCAACTTTCATGTTGTGACCATCTCCAAAATCCACCATTTATCATTTTGTTCCCTCAAGCTTCAAAGTTGGAGATTTTAAGGTAAGGTTCATAGCTTTTTCACCTTTTCTCCTCATTTTCGTGATCCTTGATCTCTTGGTTGATTAAGGGTTCCTTTTCTAAGCTTTGATGATGATTTTGGTTTGTTTTGATGTCCTTAGGATTTTCTTGAAGGTGTAGTACGAAAATCTCTACAAGGGACTAAAAGGCTTGCTTTCTTGTGTTGTCATACATAGGTAAGAGGGAGATAATCATCTTCAACCTATCTTGGTGGTGAGGAAACATTTTTGGTGTTGTTGATGAGGAATCAATGTGTGGATTGCTCTCTTTGTTGTGTTATTTTTCATGATTATGTATTTGTTTGGACTTGTATGAGTTATTGGTTATCTTTGCATGTTTGATGGCTATTGATTGTATATTGGAATGCTTGGATTAATGTATAGAGAATTGTAGGGTTTACTTACCATTTTGGGGGCTACGGCCTTAGGGCTAATTTTGAGGATTTAAGGTTGATTTTAGAGACATTGGAACTTAGGTGATTATGTGTTAAGGAATTGATAATTGTAATGGAAAAGATTTGAGACTTCTATCATAGGGAGGTCCACGGCCTCTAGGGGGTTTAATGGCTGAAGTTGTGATTCTTTGAGCAATATTGGGACTTAAGTAGTTAAGTGATAAGTGATCAATATTGTGGTGAAGGAAAAAGGGTTAGACTTTGTTATAATGAGGCTCACGGATTCTTATGGCAAAATGTCACAAAATGTAGTGTAAAAATGGAGACTTAGATGATTAGAGAATTCTAGATTCGCTAAGAGTTCATAAAATGAAAAGAATAAAGAATAAGACTTTATTTTATGGATTAGAATGATTTTGAATATAAGGAAAGAACAAGAGAATTTGTATACCTTTAGAGCAATTTTAAGTGAGCTTAATTGATTAGATTAAGGAACTTGAGCAGTCTAAAGGAATGAAGATTTAATAAGGACTTCAAGAGAATCCCTCTAGAAAATAAAATTCATAAGAGATGTTAATTTAAGTAGAACTTTATAATGATCTCATAAGAATCGTTAAGCTAAAGTGAAACCCTGAAATAGACCTATAAAAGTGTGTTATCACTCTTGAGAAAATTAATACTATACTTTTATGGGTCCGTGTTTAGACCAAAATTCTGTTGATGTTTAAATTGGCCAAATTATGGCGTGTTATGAAAAATATATCGTTATTGTTGGATATACATGGTTGTGCATGGAGTCAACATGCATTGAGCATTTTACACTGTTGGTTATTGTGCCGATGTGCTGAAACCGGGTGGATCAGTGTTATTATGTAATTGTATGGGCGGTTATGTAATATCATTAATACTAATGGTATTAGACAATTGTATGGACGATTGTTTAATATCATTGGGGACAATACAATGATGGCTTGAGTTATGCATATTCGCATTGAACAATTTGCTTAGTCGATGACCGTTAAAAGGCTAGATGAGCCTATGATTATGCATTGAATTAGTATGCATTGAACAAATTGCTCAGTCGATGACTGTTAAAAGGCTGTTTGAGCCTATGAATGAGAATTGAATAGTGTGGTCTATGATGGATCCATGGGGGGGCATAAGGCGTGGTGAAAGCTAATTGCACACATTACGGGCCTAACAAATCACTATTCTTTTTGTGGTAAATAAACGAGAATTGATTATAGTGCGATCCCGTGGAAGGATCTCTGGGTGCGTCATGGGGCGATGATCCCTTTACTGACCTGTTTTGTCATATTGTATACCCTTGGCCGGAAAGCCGATTGCAATGCACTAACGAGGACCTGACAAGCACTATTCACTTCGTGGTCTCGTAGACTATCATTGAGGGGGACAGATCTTCTGGAACATTCTTCTTTGAAATGGAATATGAAATCTTGGTACCAAGTGCACATGCATTGTGAGTCGGCATATCATTTGGCACTCATTTATATGATGACTATACTATTATTTTATTGATGTCATAATTATCTGAAATGTTTTAATTGTTAATTATATGAGATTCTATTGCTATTTTCTCTTATCATATGTGATTGCTACTGTTTAATATTGTTCATCTACTATGTGGGCGCCCTGCGCCGTTATGTGTAACACCCTAATGAGGATGTCACATTTCTGATACAATAATAATAAAACTTTGCCCAAGTTGTAAAACGTTTAGTACATAAATAATATGAGTTGTAAAGTTTTTCTTTTTATACATGATATCATTAAATAAAATAAAACGAATCACAAAACAAAACAAACTATTATTACACATCATAATATACATATGATTTTTGTCTTAAGTATACAAATAATTTACAACTACAAATATTTAATAAAGTAGTAAAAAGTTAGCATAACACTAAAACATAAACATGCCCAAGTGCATATCAAAGATTTCTAACCCTCCGAAGGATCATCCTCAGATGGATCATCGGATGACAGAAATCCTAGATGTCTCGTAGCTCTACGGACAGGAGTCCGTGCTGTCGATACACTACTAATCTCACTGGGTGCATGAAAACGTCCTCTCCAGTAATGCCTAAGAGTCAAAGGCATCACAAGATGTAAATACAGAGTAGTAGTAAATATCGGTGCTCCATTAAACTCTCTACGTAGGGTCACAGTCAAACGCCCCACATAAACCACTGATCCTCTATCTTCATGCAGTCGCCAAGCCTCAGAGCCTCCATGAAAATCAAGTCTCACAAAACCAAAGAAATCAGGCAAAGCCATAACCACAAGATCAATCCAAATGATATAGGTGATCTAATGGCTCACCTTCCTCGAACTGATCACTCGGTTGCTGGTCCTCCGGGTACTAAATCTCTAGAGGCTGCTCCCATTCCTCTTCCTCAAACTCTTTACAAAATATAAAAAAATAATACAGAAAACGTATACAAAGAGGTGAGACAATCTACATCATTACCAACATGGTAGTACAGAAAATGACAATACATACAAATATCATAGTTGATTCAAAAATCCATATCATCACATCATGCACAATATCTCACATTAACACATCAAACATAATATCTCCAATTAAATATAAATAATCATATTATGATGCAGACCACAAATGCAAATGTACACTGACTCATTCCTACTCCATGGAGCTAAACACATACATCAAAGAGAAAGATCCAAAATACCTGTCCGCACCTCAAGCTGCCTAACTAACTATTACACAGTCAAACATCGTGTAAATAGCCCACAGTCAAAACATCGTGTAAGTAATACACAGTCAAATACATCGTGCACCACAGGCATTGTACCAGACAGTCTCCACGAGATCTTGATTAAGAATAGTGTTTGTCGAGATCCTTAGTGTGTTGCCCGTTACCACGGCCTAAGGAAGCTACCAATTGTCCACATGTGGAATCCTCTGCACACTAACACCTCCAAGTTCAATCAATGAACCGCACTATGCCTATCACACCCACAACACAGTGTAATTCATCTCGTCAGCCAATTGCTAATTTTAACTAAATTGACACATCTCTCAATGTATGAACATAAACTAAAATTACACAAATACCCTTATTATCACTATAAGCAATATTTACAACAATACCCTTAGTATCGGTATTAACCAAATATAGTATGTCTCCACTTGATAGTACTATTTCTCAACATGTCTGGGTCCACCACTTTGGCCTGACAGTAAAACTCACTGTTCCTTTTAGTCACATAAAGATTTTATCGTGTTTTCACAATCACGTCACCTTTTTCAAACGTTTTCAAATCGCGTAAATATATTTTGACATTTTTAAATATCGTGCAATGTTCTTAAATCGTTTTCTCAATCGGGTAAGATTTTTAAATCGTTTTCTCAATCGTGTAGCTTAAAAATCATTATTTTAAATATACGTAAGCTATTTCAAGTATTTTTCAACTATGTATAATATTTTCTTTACGTTCTAATTATACTTTGAAACTTTCCCCATTATTTGTCCACTTTTAATAAATTTTGACAGCATTTTGTCTAGAAAATTCATTAAATGATATTTTCTACGTTTTTCTTTAAAAATTACCTTACTTTAATTATAACCATAATTTACACTTTGAAACTCAGTAACGTGCTTCAAAACCCAAAGGTGAGCTCTACGTTAACATTTTTCAAGTGTTCACTTTATTTTTTATTTATAATTAATTCTCTAATTTAGATTTCTAAAACTAAGTTCATTTATTTTGTTCTCCAAAAATTCATTGAAATTGAATTCTCTTTAAGTTAACTACTTAATCAACATTAGAAAATAATTTTGGAAATCAAATATACATTATGTGGCATTTTGGCCGAGTTCAACGTAGTCTTTACAAATGATCTTTAAATCATTTTTCATCTTCTAAATCATTTTCAAATCCATTAATTTACTTAAATCCATTAAGCCTTTTTTCTAGAAAATAGTTGAGAACATTTTGGTTCTCTTTTTCCTGGTGAAGTCGTGAGCTTCCTTGTGTTCTTTGGAACACTCATGCAAATCCTCAAATGTTATTCACATCCTATCATAATTATCATACATATATGAACACATACAATATATTTTAAAGCTATAGACATGCATACACACATAATCAATCAGAAAATAGAAAAGACATTAAACAACCAAGTGAATGAATCTTTATGGATTCTTCACCACACATACATCCATTTTCTTACCACCACACAAGGTTGATGAGATTAAATCTCCCTCTTACCTTAAGGGAAGACAAACTCCTCCTAGTGATTTCGTGTAACCTTCAAAGAATCCCTAACAAGCTCAAACAAATTTTAAAGAGTCATAACTATAGGTGAAAAATATAAACCATGGATCAATCACGGCTTAGAACCTAAGAAATCAAGTTAGAAAAAAGAAACAAGGATTTTCACCTTGTAGGAAAAATCTTCAAGATGGTTTTCCAAGCTCAAGATGAATTTTTTTGAAGAAACTTTCAACTAGAGAAGTTCTTAGAATGATGTTTGGATTTGAGAAGTAGGGTTAGGTGAAATTTTCGAAGAGTGGATGATGGTATTTAAGGTGTTGGCCGAATGGCTCTAGGAGAAAAACTATGGAGTTGTTCTTGGTGTTCTTGGCTTTTGGTAGAAAGGGAAGAAATGTTTTGAGTGATAGTAAAATGAAGATGAAGATGAAATGAAAATTGTCTCCTAACACCAAGCATTTGGCCGTGGAGCTCCTTCAAACGAGGTGGCCACTTTAGTTGACTCTTAAGACTCCTAATGGCCTTAGATGTGATAAATGGATGATATTCGAGGCTTTGTCTCCAAGCTTGCTTCTCATTGGTGTAGATAATCAAGTCATCAAGTGACTAAGCCCTTCTTGAAGATGCCATAACTGAATGGCCTTAGGAGAAGCAAACTAGGTTTTAGTTCATTTGGTTTCCTAGTTAGGTCTAAGCTAATTTAGTTAAGTTTCTTGGTTACTTAGTTAGCCATTTAGTTAGCTAGGATGACTAACCCTTTTTCTTGATTCTTCTAGAATCTTCTCTAACTAAAACTTAGATGACTAGTTAACTAGGTTTGTTCCATTTAGTTACTACTTAGACACCTTAATTTAACTTAGTTTAGTTAGATCAACTTAGTTAGGTTTTTCTAGTTACTTACTAACTAGTCTAACCATTTTTGTGGACTTGTTTCCTATTGGCTTAGAAACTTTCAAGCCACTATTGTTGACCACATCTCATTAGCTTAGAAATAAGTCAAGCCAGAAACGTTAGCTGATTCTCCAAACGCGGGTCCTACAGACTTTTCTGGGTCCATGGTCCATTTGGAGCAGATTTTCTACTATTTTTAAGATAGTAGGTACTGTCCAATAAAATAATATTTTAATAATATAAAATGTTTTTATGGCATAGTTAAATTCTAAAAATTAAAAGATTAATACACGTATCACTCAGAATTGGGTTTAGTAAGATCCCCTAGTTCCCAATAATTAAATTAAGATTTCCCTGGCCCAAAAATTATTATTTGCTTGACTCGGAGTAAATCACACACAACAGTCAAATACAGTCACAAAACAGTCAAATTCATTTTATAACTCATAGAAAACATAAAACAGTACATTTAGGACAATATTATAATTCAACCAAAAGTTGAGGTGTTACAACTCTCCCCCACTAATAGAAATTTCGTCCCCGAAATTTATCGTACCTTAAAAAAGTTGAGGGTATTGTTCTCTCATTTTATCTTCCAGCTCCTAGGTAGCATCACCCGTTACATCGTTCCATACCACATTTACCAATTCGATCATTTTCCCATGAAGCTGCTTCACTCTCCTGTCCTCAATCTTAACAGGAAGTGTCTCATATGTCAAATTATCTTTCAATTGCACTTCATCGGGCTGTATAACAAGCATTGGATCGGGGATATATTTCCTCAGCTGAGACACATGAAATACATCATGTAAATTGGATAGAAAAAGTGATAAAGCTATTTAGTAGGCTACAGG
Source organism: Ormosia emarginata (assembly GCA_029884605.1). Classification (NCBI taxonomy): domain Eukaryota; kingdom Viridiplantae; phylum Streptophyta; class Magnoliopsida; order Fabales; family Fabaceae; genus Ormosia; species Ormosia emarginata. The sequence continues at coordinate 1,737,924 of JAQQTP010000019.1, read as the reverse complement.
ACCTATCCGACGAGTGATTTGGTAAGGTCCGATGAATTTAGGAGTGAGTTTTCTGGACTTGATAACTCTCCCAACACCAATCATAGGTGTTACTCGCAAAAACACATGCTCACCTTCCTCAAATTCAAGAGGTCGTCTTCGCTTATTAGCATAGCTCTTCTGTCAGCTCTGAGTCGTCCTCATTTTCTCCTGAATCATCTTCACCTTTTCCGTAGTCTGTTGCACAAGATCAGGCCCAATGGTCATACTTTCCCCATCATGATACCAACACAAAGGTGTACAACATCGTCGTCCATATAGTGCTTTATAGGGTGTCATCCCTATACTTGACTAAAAACTATTGTTGTAGGTGAATTCTATTAGAGACAAGAATTCATCCCAACTCCCTTGTTGTTCCAACACACAAGCATGCAACAAATCTTCCAACGACTGGATTGTTCTCTCCGTTTGACCATCAGTCTGCGGATGATAAGCAGAACTCAAACGTAACTTAGTTCCCATGGCTTCTTGCAAACTTCACCAAAACCTCAACATAAACCTCAAATCTCTATCAGAAACTATACTTGCGGGCACTCCATGAAGTCTGACAATTTCACCAATGTACACCTGGGTTAATCGTTCTAACGAATACTTGATATTGATCGGCAAGAAGTGTGCTGACTTCGTAAGCCTATCAACTATAACCCATATAGAATCATGACCCTTCCTCGTTCTTGGCAATCCGATAACAAAATCCATCGAGATACTATCCCATTTCCATTCTGGAATAGTTAAAGGTTATAATATACTGGCAAGTCTTTGATGTTCCATTTTTGCCTTCTGACAAACAAGGCAAGACGCTACACGTTCTGCCACATCTCTCTTCATCCTTGGCCACCAAAACATTTACTTTAAATCTTGATACATCTTAGTCATTCCCGGATGCATACTTAAACTACTAGTATGAGCTTCGTCCAAAATTGTTTGCTTAAGATCGGGATCATCAGTTATACAAATTCTTCTCTCAAATCTTAAGACTCCATCAGATCCCTCCTCCACCATCGCCTTATAACCTTGCTTCAAAAATTCCTTTTTATTCTGTAAAAATGAATCCTCATCTTGTTTTTCTCGGATTACATCCATCAAGTCATTCAAAACCACAACCTTACTTAGATGAATCTTTCCTGGTACCAATTCCACCGACAACCACAGATCTCTAAACTGGTTGATCAATTCCTCCTCCTTTATCATCATGGTAGAAACACTGATCACCTTTCTACTCAAGGCATCCGGCACCACATTCGCCTTTCCTGGATGGTATTGAAGCTGAAAATCATAATCCTTCAAGAACTCTAACCACCGCCTCTGCCTCATGTTCAATTCCTTCTGATCAAACAAGTATTTCAGACTCTTGTGATCATTAAAGACATTGAACATAGCTCCATACAGAAAATGCCTCCACACTTTCAACGCAAAAACCACTACAGTTAGTTCCAAATCATGCGTTGGGTAATTCCTCTCATGTACCTTCAACTGTCTTAAAGCATAAGCCACCACATTCCTATTTTGCATCAACACACATCCTAACCCTTGGTAAGAAGCGTCACAATACACCTCAAAAGACTTGCTAGGATCCGACAAAATTAGCACTGGTGCACTTGTCAATCTCTTCTTCAACTCTTGGAAACTTGCCTCGCATCCTTCTGTCCAAACAAAAGCTTGACTCTTCCTTGTGAGTTATGTAAGGGGTCCAACTATCTTGGAAAAATCTTTAATAAATCTTCGATAATATCTTGCCATTCCAACGAAACTCTGGATCTCAGTCACTATCTTAGGTCTTTCCCATTGTAAAATAGTTTCCACCTTCGACGAATCCACCGTAATACTTTCTTTGGAAATCACGTGACCCAGAAATTGAACTTCTTTCAACCAAAACTCACAATTGGCCCACTTCGCATACAACTTTTTTTCTTTCAAAATTTGGAGAACTATGCTGAGATGTTCAACATGCTCTTTTTGATTTTGAGAGTAGATCAGAATGTCATCGATAAAAACAACGATAAATCTATCTAGGAATGGATGAAAAATCCTATTCATATAATCCATGAATATTGCAGGAGCATTCGTCACTCCGAATGGTATCACTTGATACTCATAATGCCTGTAACGAGTTCGGAAAGCTGTCTTAGGTACATCCTCTACCTTAACTCGAATCTGATGATAACCTGATCGCAAATCTATCTTAGAGAAAACAGCTACTCCTTTCAATTGGTCCATCAAATCATTAATTCTTAGAAGTGGATACTTATTCTTTATTGTGACCTTATTCAGCTGGCGATAGTCCACACAATGACGAGAAGTTCCATCCTTTTTCCTGACTAGTAGCACCGGCGCTCCCCACGGTGAAACACTCAGTCGCACAAATTGTTTCTCCAATAGTTCCTCCAATTGCTTCTTCAACTCTACCAATTCTGATGGCGACATCCGATATGATGCAATCGAAATAGGACCTGCTCCTGGTACTAAATCAATGGAAAACTCGATCTCTCTCTCCAGAGGTAAACCAGGTACCTCATCGGGAAAAACTTTTGGAAACTCATTAATGACAGGAATAGCATTCACATCTTTCTCACTCTTGACTTCTAAAGAAGACAATAGTATGTATCCTTGGGCTTCATCTCTCAGCAATGATTTGACTTTAATGGTAGTCAAAAATCCAGAATTCTCATCCTTAGGAAAAACTATGGTTTTGTTGGCACAGTCTATTTGGATATAGTTAGAAGATAACCAATCCATTCCTAGTATTATATCTATCTCAACAAGAGGTAAACAAACTAAATTGATAGAAAATACACGATCATTTATGGTGATAGGACAATTCAGACATATTTTGGATGTAACAACAGGCTTGGCAGTTGGGGTAGAAATGATCAACTGGAAACTCAGAGAAGACACAGGCAGTTTCAACCGATTCACATAATCATATGCAATAAATGAATGCATCGCACTAGAGTCATATAGTACATTCAAAAGATTACCTTCAATGACACCTTCCTCCTGAATAAGATCTTCAGACTGAGAAGCTTCAGCTTCGGTCATCGTGTATACTCGCCCTCCAGATCGTGGCTGAGTAGCACGAACATTACTCACAACTGGCTTCCTCTCTGGCTGGTTACAATCCCTAGAAACTTGTACAGGTTTTCTGTAATTGAAATTGATCATTCCTTTGATCGAACAATCTTTAGATATGTGGCCACTTTTTCCACATTTAAAGCATCTTGGCGTAAACGCCACATTTGGACTAGCTCTGTTACCACTAGAACTTCCCCCAACAGATGGACGTTAAGGTTGACTTCCCGGTGGTCTCGAACAAGGTTTTCACTGAAATTGACTGTTGTTGTTATTGCCTCCTCTTTGGAACCTAGTCAGTCCAAAGTTACGATTTCTTGGATCTCGTGACAGCTCCAACTCCTCGAGTCATCGACATGTATCCATCAAAGCAGGAAACTGATTCATCCTCATGGGTAGCACTCCTCGCTTCAACTCTACCCTCAACCCTTCCTCAAACTTACAGCATTTCCACGCATCATCAAGTTGAATCTAGAAATACCTTGAGAACTGTGACAAGCTCTCAAATTTGGCAGCATATTCACCAACAGTCATATTGCCTTAATGCAAACTAAGAAATTCCATTTCTTTGGCATGTCGGGAAATGGCAGAAAAGTACTTTTCTAAAAATACTTCGCTGAATACCTCCCAGGTAATTTCAGTCCCCTCAGCTTGTAAAAATCAGTGGGTTCCTCTCCACTAGTTCCAACCATCACCTCTCAACATAAAAGTAGCATATGTCACCTTCCAATCATCGGTGCACCCCATTCCTTCAAATATCCTTTCCAAGTCTTGTATCCAAACACTCGCCTTCTCTGGATCAAATTCGCCTCTGAACTGCGGTGGGTTATTGCACCTAAACTCAGACAAGTTTAGAGCATCAACAGTCGCATCTTGTTGTTAGGCTGCTCTTTGATTTTGTTGGGTAATCACCCCTTCCATTCGCTGCATAGTCTCAGCAGCTGCAATCATTGGGTTCACATTACGTTCCACATTCGCACGCGTTCTACTTTCGCCAGACATCTTTTTCTTCAATCATGATAAAACAAAGTTAGATGTAACCTTTTGGAAACAAATCACAGAGAATCACACAACACAAGCAAAAATAGACCTAATCACAACCCCAAAAGACTCTAACTTGGGCTCTGATACCAGCTAATGTAACACCCTAATGAGGATATCACATTTCCGATACAATAATAATAAAACCTTACCCTAGTTATAAAACGTTTAGTACATAAATAATATGAGTTGTAAAATTTTTCTTTTTATACATGATATCATTAAATAAAATAAAACGAATCACAAAACCAAACAAACTATTACTACACACCATAATATACATATGATTTTTGTCTTAAGTATACAAATAATTTACAACTACAAATATTTAATTAAGCAGTAAAAAGTCAGCATAACACTAAAACATAAACATGCCCAAGTGCACATCAAAGATTTCTAACCCTCTGAAGGATCTTCCTTAGATGGATCATCAAATGACAGAAATCCTGGATGTCTCGCAGCTCTACGGACAGGAGACTGTGTTGTCGATACACTACTGATCTTACTGGGTGCATGAAAACGTCCTCCCCAGTAACGCCTAAGAGTCAAAGGCATCTCAAGATGTAAATACAGAGTAGTAGTAAATATCGGTGATCCATCAAACTCTCTACGTAGGGTCACAATCAGACGCCCCACATAAACCACTGATCCTCTATCTTCACGCAGTCGCCAGGCCTCAGAGCCTCCGTGAAAATCATGTCTCACAAAACCAAAGAAATCAGGCAAAGCCATAACCATAAGGCCAATCCAAATGATATAGGTGATCTAATGGCTCGCCTTCCTCGAACTGATCACACGGTTGCTGGTCCTCCGGGTACTAAATCTCTGGAGGCTGCTCCTCTTCTTCTTCCTCAAACTCTTTACAGAATATGAAAAAATAATACAGAAAATGCATACAAAGAGGTGAGACAATCTACATCATTACCAGTATGATAGTATAGAAAACGACAATACATACAGATATCACAGTTGATTCAAAAACCCATATCATCACATCATGCACAATATCTCTCATTAACACATCAAACATAATATATCCAATTAAATATAAATAATCACAGTATGACGCAGACCATAAATGCAAATGTACATTGACTCATTCCTACTCCATGGAGCTAAACACAGACATCAGAGAGAATGATCCGAAAGGCCTATCCGTACCTCAAGTGCCTAACCAACTATTAAATAGTCAAACATCGTGTAAATAGCCCACAGTCAAAACATAGTGCAAGTAGTACACAATCAAATACGTCGTGCACCACAAGCATTGTACTAGACAGCCTCCACAAGATCTTGATTAAGAATAGTATTTGTTGAGATCATTAGTGTGTTGCCCGTTACCACGGCCCAGAGGAGCTACCAACTGTTCACATGTGGAATCCTCCGCACACTAACGCCTCCAAGTTCAATTAATGAACCGCACTACGCCTATCACACCCACAACACGGTGTAATTCATCTCGTCAACCAATCACCAATTTCAACTAAATTGACACATCTCTCAATGTATGAACATAAACTAAAATTACACAAATACCCTTATTATCACTATAAGCCATATTTACAACAATACCTTCAGTATCGGTATTAACTAAATATAGTATGTCTCCACTTGATAGTACTATTTCTCAACATGTCTGGGTCCACCACTTTGGCCTGACAGTAAAACTCACTGTTCCTTTTAGTCACATAAAGATTTTATCGTGTTTTCACAATCACGTCACATTTTTCAAACGTTTTCAAATCGCGTAAATATATTTTGACATTTTTAAATATCACACAATGTTCTTAAATTGTTTTCTCAATCGGGTAAGATTTTTAAATCGTTTTCTCAATCGCGTAGCTTAAAAATCATTATTTTAAATATGTGTAAGCTATTTCTAGTATTTTTCAACTATGTATAATATTTTCTTTACGTTCTAATTATACTTTGAACTTTCCCCATTATTTGTCCACTTTTAATTAATTTTGACAGCATTTTGTCTAGAAAATTTATTAAATGATATTTTCTACGTTTTTCTTTAAAAATTACCTTACTTTAATTATAACCATTATTTACACTTTGAAACTCAGTAACGTGCTTCAAAACCCAAAGGTGAGCTCTACGTTAACATTTTTCAAGTGTTCACTTTATTTCTTATTTATAATTAATTCCTCTAATTTAGGTTTCTAAAACTAAGTTCATTTATTTTGTTCTCCAAAAATTCATTGAAATTGAACTCTCTTTAAGTTAACTACTTAATCTATATTAGAAAATAATTTTGGAAATCAAATATACATTATGTGGCATTTTGGCCGAATTCTACATAGTCTTTACAAATGATCTTTAAATCATTTTCCATCTTCTAAATCATTTTCAAATTCATTAATTTACTTAAATCCATGAAGTCATTTTTCTAGAAAATGGTTGAGAACATTTTGGTTCTCTTTTTCTTGGTGAAGTTGTGAGCTTCTTGTGTTCTTTGGAACACTCATGCAAATCCTCACATGTTATTCACATCCTATCATAATTATCATACATATATGAACACATACAATATATTTTAAAGCTATAGACATGCATACTGTAACATCCCTAAAAGAACCTGTTTAATTATAGATAATCATTTTATAATATTCTTGATTTTTAGGAATTTTTCTAGAATTTTCCAAAAATGACAAATATTTTAATATATTACTCGTTTTGCGTGCACACTGAGCTGAGAATTGCTGAGGTCAGTGTAACGCTCTGGAAATTAATTATTTTACCACAAATAGTCATTTCCTAATATTTGTGATTTACGTGAATACTTTCGAAATTTTTTGGAGACGATGAATATTTTAATATATTCTTCGTTTTACGTGCATATTGAGCAGAGTCGGGAAAATGACTATAATACTTCAAAAAAATTGGGAAACGATTAGACAAATAGTCATTTTACAATATTTGCAATTTTTGAGAATTTTCTAGGATTTTTCAAAAATGTCGAATATTTTAATATATTCCTCGTTTTATGTGCGCACTGAACAGAACTGGAGAAACGCGATGTTTTCTCCGTGAACCTGGAACTATGGACACGTCGACGGGGGATCTTACTAAACCTGAGGCTGGACACAGTTTACGAGATTCTATGTTTTTCAAGAAATTTTAATAGATAAAATAAAATAATACTGCGTGATATTTATCTGTCAGATTAATTAAATACTGACTTCTGTCAACTGTAACTATTATCCATTGGATAATAGCATGTAATAAAAATTCTATCACATTATTCTAATGCAATCTACTTTATGTCTAATCAACTCACTTTAATTCAAATTTAATGTAAAATAATTAAAGCTTCTTTGAGAAGCTTTGACCAAACAATGACCAAGAAGCCCTTAGCTTCCAAGGGAAGCCGCAAACTCTCCCTCCTCTCTCTCCAACACCACACGGCTGCAGCCCATTATGGGGGGAAAAATTAATTTGCTTCACTTAACCAATTACACATCACAAAATTCATTTAACCTAAAAACACTTTCTCTTTCTTCTTCTTCTTCTTCTTTCTTCATTTCATTTTTCTCCTCCCTCTCTCTTGGTGTGCTACGGCCAGCAGCCCTCTCCCCAACTCATTCTTCACAAAATTTTCATCCAACTACATTTTCTTAATCCTCTCCCTCTCCTAAAACACTTCTCTTGCTTGGAGCATCTTGAGATTCCACCATTTTCACCATCATCTTCAAGCTTCAAGCTTTGAGCTCTTGGGTAAGATTTTTGATTCTTCCTTCCCTCTCTTCATTTTCGTGTTCATGGTCCTCTTGGTGACCATCCATGCTTTATTTTTCAAGCATTGGTGTTGTTTTAACTAAGTTGAAATTTCTAGAGTTTTGGTGGCACCCAATCTGAATTTGTAAGGAGTTTCTTGGTGGTTCTTCTTGATTTCTACACTTAGGTAAGAGGAAGACACTCCTCCTCAACCTCCATTAGCATTTAGGAACCTTGATTGTGTTGTTTGTGGAAAAACCCCAATAAGGGTTATCCTTTGATTTTGTGATTAGTATGCTTATATGTTGATTTTTATGGAGTTCATGACCTTGATTGGATTGATTGTGTATATTGATATATTGGATTGGATTGGATGGCTTGAAATGGAAGAAAATGAATTTGGAAAGGCTCTTGGGTGGCCACGGTTTTGAGGTTTAAATTGATGTGTTCTTGGTGAACAAATTTTAACAAGTGAATGGTTAAATTAATCAAGTGTGTGGTATAAAATCAATGGAATGGAAAATTAAGGATTGACCCCTTTAGGGAGGCCACGGCCTCTAGGGCAAATTGGGACTTAAATATGTAAATTTTGGTAATCTTGGAGATTGAAAAAATTAAATGGTTAAAACATAGATAATAGATTAGTAAATTAGTAAATTTGGAAGAATGAAATAAAATCGGAGATTCATAAATTTTAAAGAACTAAGAAATGAACTTATCATGAAGCTTGAGAAATTTTACAAGAGCAAGAACAAGAGAGTGTGAGATCTCAAGACCTTAGAATAACCTTCTAAGTGTATGAGGATAGATTGCTTTAGAAAAACTTAATTGATTTTGAGGACTTACTTAGTGATGGATTCTTGTAAGAATGGCAAATCTTGAATAAGAATGCATAACGGATCTTAAAAATGTATTGCCTTATTTGATTTCAATATTGTGATATTATGGGTCTATTTGAGTGACCATTTGTATATTGATACTCTCTTGGCAAATTGTGGCATATTATGGAATTGTATGAAATTGATGATCATACATGTTCATGCATAGAGTCTTATGCATTGTGAATGTCCTGTGGACTGTTGTAAGGCCAAGTTGCTTAGGAGATTGAACACACCTTAGTACGGGTGCGAGTAGACTAGTGTAGGTCATGTTATAACATTGGGGGTGTCGGGGTGCGGGTCCTCCACAATGGGTAGTTGGTAGATCTCCTACCCGTGGGGCAAACCGATGCAAACGCACCGACGATCCGGACCGAGACACTGTCCTATACCGTGATCGAGCGTGGAATGTCTGTACAATGCCTAGATGTGCACGTGAGAATTATTGATTTTAGCACTTTGGCCACGGCAGCCGAGTTACAGACATGTCCCCTGATCTTTCTCTCCGACTGTTTGTGTCTAGCTCTATGGAGTAGGAATTTGGGAAAGTATGCATGTGCATCATGAAATAATCTGTCATTGTAAATCATTACTTTCCGTAACTGTGAATTGTCTGATCATTACTGTAATGAACATCTACTTGGAATTGTTTATTTGTTTACTGTTGGATCTACTGTTCATTAATTTGAAATGTTGTTTTGAATTGCTATTTGGGCGCGTTGCGCCATTTTGTTTCTGACTGCTATAATTGGTAATGATGGTAGGATGTCTTACCTCTTTCTCGTATTCCTATTATTTGCTGCTTGTGTGTATACGGTATCCACCGAAGACGACGGCAAGGAGGTTCAAGCCCCTGATTTCCCCGACTTCTGCCCAGATCAAGACTAGCATCCATAGAGGAAGATGGAGGCATGCATGCGCAGATTTTTAGGCGATGTGCGTCTGACCTTCCTTGGAGGGCCGGAGTGTTGGCACATCAACTTGAGTTCCGACCGCTGCGTCTATCTAGGGGACGTGTCGATTTCTCTAGCCTGGAGACGTCATGAGATGCCTGTTTTTACCTGCTATGTCAGCCTGCGACTGGAGTTCTACTTGCCCATCCATGAGATGTGGGGTGATCGTTACTACACCCCTCAGGAGGATTCGTTTGATTCCACCACTCAGGCTCCTGCCCGTGCCTCTGTGGCCCCGATGGAGGTTTCCTCGGATGAGGAGGATCCTGCTGAGGACCCTGATACGGTCCCTCCTCCTCTGAGGGACTGATTTTACTGGTAGCTGTTGATGGTTGTCAGTGTTTTATTTTGGGAGCCTGATGTATTACTTTTTGTGGGCTGTATATTTTGATATTCTGGTAGATGTGTGTGTAAAATCCATAGGCAGGTATAGTTTTGCTTTTTTAAAAATTTCCAGGCTTGTATCTAAAGTACAATTGATATTCAAAATATATATATATATATATATATATATATATATATATATATGCGTATTGTTCAGATGTGAGTTTTGTTTCCTGTCTTACTCTTTACTGTTGTTCAAGTTTTGTCACTTGGTTTTATTAATTAACAAAAAAAAAATATACTGTCGTTTTACTTACGTATTAAAGCATTGAACAAGTTAACTTTAAATTAAATGAATCGGGTCTTAATTTAGAAAAATTTTACTTTCTGCATTTTCATTTATGTTTAATAATGTGACGTTCCCTCTCCAAAAAGGGGCGTTACTCATACACACATAATCAATCACAAAATAGAAAAGACATTAAACAACCAAGTGAATGAATCCTTATGGATTCTTCACCACAAATACATCCATTTTCTCACTACCGCACAAGGTTGATAAGATTAAATCTCCCTCTTACCTTAAGGGAAGACAAACTCCTCCTAGACTCCTCCTAGTGATTTCGTGTAACCTTCAAAGAATCCCTAACAAGCTCAAACAAATTTTAAAGAGTCATAACTATAGGTGAAAAATATAAACCATGGATCAATCACGACTTAGAACCTAAGAAATCAAGTTAAAAATAAGAAACAAGGATTTTCACCTTGTAGGAAAAATCTTCAAGATGGTTTTCCAAGCTCAAAATGAATTTTTTTGAAGAAACTTTCAACTAGAAAAGTTCTTAGAATAATGTTTGGATTTGAGAAGTAGGGTTAGGTGAAATTTTAGAAGAATGGATGATGGTGTTTAAGGTGTTGGCTGAATGGCTCTAGGAGAAAAACTATGGAGTTGTTCTTGGTGTTCTTGGCTTTTGGTAGAAAGAGAAGAAAGGTTTTGAGTGATAGTAAAATGAAGATGAAGATGAAATGAAAATTGTCTCCTAACACCAAGCATTTGGCTGTGGAGTTCCTTCAAAGGTGGTGGCCACTTTAGTTGACTCTTAAGACTCCTAATGGCCTTAGATATGATAAATGGATGATATTCAAGGCTTTGTCTCCAAGCTTGCTTCTCATTAGTGTAGATAATCAAGTCATCAAGTGACTAAGCCCTTCTTGAAGATGCCATAACCGAATGGCCTTAGGAGAAGTAAACTAGGTTTTAGTTCATTTGGTTTCCTAGTTAGGTCTAAGCTAATTTAGTTAAGTTTCTTTGTTACTTAGTTAGCCAATTAGTTAGCTAGGATGACTAACCCTTTTCTTGATTCTTCTAGAACCTTCTCTAACTAAAACTTAAATGACTAGTTAACTAGGTTTGTTCCATTTAGTTACTACTTAGACACCTTAATTTAACTTAGTTTAGTTAGATCAACTTAGTTAGGTTTTTCTAGTTACTTACTAACTAGTCTAACCATCTTTGTGGACTTGTTTCCTATTGGCTTAGAAACTTTCAAGCCATTATTGTTGACCACATCTCATTGGCTTAGAAATAAGTCAAGCCAAAACGTTGACTGATTCTCCAAACGCGGGTCCCACAGACTTTTCTGGGTCCATGGTCCATTTGGAGTAGATTTTCTACTATTTTTAAGACAGTAGGTACTGTCTAATAAAATAATATTTTAATAATATAAAATATTTTTATTGCATAGTTAAATTCTAAAAATTAAAAGATTAATACACGTATCACTTAGAATTGGGTTTAGTAAGATCCCCCAGCTTCGAATAATTAAATTAAGATTTTTTCGGCCCGAAAATTATTATTTTCTTTACTCGGAATGAATCACACACAACAGTCAAATACAGTCAAAAAATAGTCAAATTCATTTTATAACTCATAGAAAACATAAAACAGTACATTTAGGACAATATTGTAATTCAACCAAAAGTTAGGGTGTTACATTATGTTTCTTTACTACCATAATTGGTAATGTAAGTAGGATATCTCACCTCTTTCTTGTATCCTTGTATTTATTTTATATATATATTTATTAAAAGATCGTGAGGAAGAAGACGAGGGACCACACCCTTACTTTTTGAATTGGGCTGATTCACTATTTTCAATATGGCATCAGGACGAGATTTCTTCGGTTACACACTGATGCAACTCCATGGGGGCATTGATGCCTAGCGTGTCGACTGGGACACTGAGCGTCGTATATATTTTTGGGGTTGCGGCTTTATCTGCTAGTAGTACCTATCACAGGGTTACTACTTTTCCCTTTTGTGCTTTAGTACCTGCTATATTTATTTGAATATGTAAGTACAATATTTAGTGTTGTCAGTGCTTTGTGTTAAGGATGAATATGTTATATATGAAATATGTTTTTCTTCAGTGGTTGTACTTTAATGGTTGGATACTAAATATACATTCATTCGGGGCTTATATTTTCTATCTATGTATAAATTAAATATCTATTTTGAAAAGATTGATGTTGAGACAGTGACACGCCTGAATTTAGTGACTGTGGTGTAATGACGATTGTATTGTGGTTACTATATCAAGGGGTGTTACACAAGCTTCCAAGACAAGCTTGAAAGAAGTCAAGCTTTGTGGCTATGACTCATAATTATGGACCACTGGGAAGAAAGCTTCCAACGCAAGTTTGAAGAGAAATTTAGAGGAGAAGTTTGACTACCTAACACCCCTAGGTGTACATGACCAAGGAGCTTCTAGGACAAGCTTAGAAGACAAAATGGTTACTTAATTTTACTTAAGTTTATCTTATCATTCTTTTAAAGAAACAAAATACCAATCTCTCTCATTTTCTCTCCTTAGCAATTTTCGGCCAACACATCATAATCACTTTCCAATCTTGTTCAATCCAAACTAACCATTTATCTTGAATCTAGACACCACTTGGAGACACTTTCATGTTATGATCTTCTTCAAATTAATCCATCTTCAATCACTTTCTCTAACCTTAAATTTGAAGGTTTTTAGGTGAAGTTATTGATCTTCATTTCTAATTTTATTTTCAAGTTCTAGACCACAATCTTGATCCATGGTCATCTTATTTCAAGCCCTAGGTTTTAATATTTGTATGCTTAATTTGTTTTAAGGATCTATTTTGGTGGCAGAAGTTTACTCCAAGAAGGCAACTAAGGAGCTTCTTGATCATCACCTAAGGTAAGAGGGAGATTAACCTCATTAACCAACTTGGTGGTGAGAAATGAAAATTGTGGTTGTTGGTGAAAAATTCCTGTGAGGATTTATTCACTTGATTGTGTGAATTTAATGATTTATGCTTGTTGGCTATGTGTGATATGTGATTATATGACTTTGATAGTATGCATGAAATTGCTATGGTAGGAATTGATGATTGAAATGTTTTACATGCTTTGAATCATGTGGGAATGGAAAAATTTTGGTCCCAATGACCATACATGGCTCATGACCATTTAGCCCAAGATGGGGTATCCAAGGCAAAAATATTTTATTGATTGTGAATCTAGATAATTAGGGGACAAGAATATGATTTAAGGATTTACAAGTTGAAAAATGAAATGAACAAAATTTTATCATTGGAAAAGAATTAATTTTTGGACATAATAATGGAAATAAGCTTGAAAGATGGTTTGAAAATTTAAAGTATTTTGTTTAAAGGGAGTTTTTAGTAAAGGTAATGAAAAAGGATTTTTGAAATAATTGATTAAATTAAAATAACGTACATTTTGTGAAAAACGTTAGAAAATATTACTTAGAGGAGATTTGGTAAGAAAACACTTGAAATTAAGGTTCAAATTTTATATTAAAGATGGAAAGTCTCAAAATTGAGCTTAGAATGTCAATAAACGTTTTACGCGACTGACAATTATTGATAAAACCTTACACGATTTAAAAACATTGATTTTTGAGTTATGCGATTAAGAAAACATTTGAAAATTTTTACGCAATTGAAAAATGACGTAAAAATGTTACGCGATATGGAAACGTAACAAAAGTGTTACGCGATTATAAAAACACGATAAAAATGCTTCACGATTGAGAAAAATAGTAGATTGTTGTCAGCCCGACGTACTGGACCCAGAGACGTCAATAGATGGTTTAGCCTAGTGGTGGCTTGATTTCGTGGAAATCACGTTGTTAATAATTATTGATTCATTAAGTCATTTGATTATGCATTATGAAAGTTGTGGGGACTTTGTTTGTTAAGGTTGTATGCCTAGGAGATTGAATTTACACCTTAGTGCGGGTGGGAATTGCCTGGTAATCCCATAAGTAGTAGCTCTACTGTGCCATGGTTGTTAATGCAAACGCACCGACCATCTTGATGAGACACTATTCCTATTCACGATCTGCTGCAGAATGTCATGTATAAACCATGATGCATATGATGAGAAAGTTGTAGCACTTGATTTGAGGCTAACGATATACGGACATGTCTCCCGATCAATTCTCTCCGATATTGGTTTTACCTCCATGGAGTAGGGGTCGGTCCATTGTGCATATACATAGCCAGTAGACATGGTGTTGTGATGTACATTCGTTGAATTATCTATCAATTGATATCATGACTGCAATTGTTGATTTTGTACTAAATGGCATTATTGTTATTATTATTTCTTTGCTACCATATTGGTATGTGTTGTAGAGGATCTCACCCCTTTATTATATTGTCTTATCTGTTCTGTTCTATTTTATGTTCTATGAAGGCTGTGATGACGACAAGGTGGGATCTTCTAGGTTTCGTTAAGGTGCAGTTCCATGGAGGCACCGATGCATGACGCGTCCATCTGGATACTGAGCGTATTGAGTATCATGGGGATGTTACCCTGTCTTTGAGTAAGACCCGCCATGGGGTCAGTGCTTTTTCTTTTGATGCTACTGTATATCTGGAGTTTTATATGCCTGTCAGAGAGTTATGAGGTGATCTTTATTACACTCTGAGGGAGGATTCTGAGGTATCGTCTGCTCAGACTCCCGTCCGTCGAGACATGCCTCAACTGGGGAATTTGTCTATTGAGGATTCCAAGGAGGATCCGGAGGAGGATCTTGTGGAGGACCCCACCCTCCAGGTGTTTGGACTTGGGCTAGATTAGGTTTTGCTATGGTAGCTGTACATATTCTTTTGAGTACGTAAGTTTTATGTATTTCTATTGCCACTAAACTATGTTATACATATATGTAATGTGTATTATTCAGTTTACTATGTCTTGTGTTCTCTATATTCTGTTAAGTTCATGTTATCTGCAAAAAGAAATTTTACAACCCGTATATTACAATATTAAATCATTTATGACTTGGTTTTAGCTTTATAAGTTTTGGTTTGAATTGTAATTCCCTAAGTAGGGTGTTACATTAGTTGGTATCAGAGCTCAAGTTTAATTTGTCGGGTTTTTGGTTAGGTCTGTCTTGTTTGTGTTGTGTGTTTCTCTGTGTTTTAATTTCTGAAAGGAGACAATAATGCATGAGATGTGGAAGAGATCACTTAACAAAGTAGTATACGATCAAGGGAATAATTTGTTTCAAGCGCAGGAAGCCCGGACACATTTCTAGAGACTGTACTCAACCAAAGACGGAGTCTTCCGTTAGTAATGTACGTGCTTTAAGACCTCAAGCAAGAGAGAGAGTCTATACCATAAGTGGAACAGAAGCCTCCCAATCCGAAGATCTAATCAAGGGAGATTATGCCATAGAAGGTAAGCTTTTAATTGTACTGTATGACTCGAGGGCAACCTATTCTTTTATTGCCTATGACTATGAGAATCAATTAGGATTGTATATGTCTTTATTACCATTTGACTTGATTATTTCTACTCCCACTACTAAACTTATTATTACTACTCAAGTATGCTTAAATTGTCCTATTACTATTAGAGACCGAAACTTTTTTGTTAATTCAATTTGTTTACCTCTTTCACAAATAGACGTGATCTTAGGAATGGATTAGTTATCTTCTAACCATATTCTATTAGATTGGTCCAATAAAACTTTAGTGTTCCCTGAGACTGAGATTTCTGGATTTTTGATGGCTAACTAAGTTAAAGCTTCCTTGAGGGAAGGAGCTCAAGGATGCATGTTACTGTTTTCCTTGGAGGTAAAGGGTGAAATGAATATGAATACTATTCCTATAGTTAATGAGTTTCCTGAAGTTTTTCTTGATGATGTACCCAGACTACCACCAGAACGAGAAATAGAATTTTCTATCAATCTTGTTCTAGGATCTGGTCCTATATCCATGGCACCATACCGGATGTCACTGTCAGAATTAGTTGAACTCAAAAAGCAGTTAGTGGAACTGTTGGGAAAGTAGTTTGTGAAACCTAGTGCATCACCACGGGGAGCTCCAATGCCGTTAGTTAAGAAGAAGGATGGAACTTCTCGCTTATGTATGAATTAATGCCAGTTGAATAAGATCACGATCAAGAACAAATATCCACTTTGAGGATAGACGATTTGATGGATCAACTGTAGGGAGTCGTTGTATTCTCCAAGATTGATTTATGTTCTGGTTATCACCAGCTTCGCGTAAAAGTAGAGGATATCCCCAAGATGGCGTTTCGAATGCATTATGGGCATTATGAATATCTAGTGATGCCATTCGAAGTGACGAACGCTCCTGTAATATTCATGGATTACACGAATAGGATCTTTTGTCCTTATCTAGACAGATTTGTCATTGTCGTTATTAACGACATTCTGATATATTCTCAAAGTCAGGAGGAACATACTGAACATCTTATTGTCGTTCTCTAGATTTTGAAGGAGAAGCAGTTGTATGCTAAGCTGTCAAAGTGCGAGTTCTAGTTGGAGGAAGTTCAATTTTTGGGTCACGTAATTTCAAAGGAAGGAATTGCGATGGATCCATTGAAAGTTGAAACAGTTCTTCAATGGAAAAGACTGAAGACTGCAACAGAGATTCGTAGTTTTGTGGGGTTAGCCAGTTATCACTGAAGATTCATCGAAGGATTTTCCAAGATAGCAGGACCTCTTACCCAGCTCACATGAAAGAATCAAACTTTTGCTTGGACTGATACATATGAGGATAGTTTTCAAGAGTTGAAAAGACGATTGACTACTTCTCTAGTATTGATTCTACCTAATCCCAATGAATATTTTGAAGTATATTGTGAAGCTTCACATCAGGGCTTAGGTTGTGTGCTTATGCATAACAGAAAGGTAGTAGCATATGCTTCAAGGCAATTGAAAGTGCATGAAAAGAACTACCCTACTCATGATTTGGAGTTAGCTGCTATTATGTTTGCATTGAAGATCTGGAGGCATTTTCTGTATGGAGCAACATTTAACATCTTCAGCGATCATAAGAGTCTGAAGTACCTGTTTGACCAAAAGGAGCTGAATATGAAGGAAAGGAGGTGGTTAGAATTTTTGAAAGATTATGATTCTAACTTCAGTATCATCCCAGAAAGGCAAACGTCGTAGCAGATACTTTGAGTAGGAAGATACTTAGTGTCTCTGCTATGATGATCAAGGAAAGAGAATTGATAGAACAATTCAGGGATATGCGGTTGTCTGTAGAATCGACACCGGGAAGACTTTGCTTGAACATGATTATTATTTCAAATAGTTTTATGGAAAAAAATTCCAGATAAACAGAGAAGTGATCAATACTTGCAGGATGAGAAGGAGGTAATGAAGCAAGGCGCCGTGTCAGAATTTGACTAAGAATCAGATGGAATTCTAAGGTTCAGAGATAGGATTTGTATACCAAGTGATCTAGAGCTTATGAGTTTGATTCTTGACGAAGCCCACAAAAGCAAATTGAGTATGCATCCAAGAGCCACCAAGATGTATCAGGATTTAAAACGATTATATTGGTGGCAAGGGATGAAGAAGGACATTGCTAAGTATGTAACATCCTTTCTAGTTTGTCAGAAAGCTAAGGTTGAACATCAAAATCCTTCAGGAATATTACAACCTTTGACTATTCCTGAATGGAAATGGGATGGCATTGCAATGGACTTTGTTGTTGGACTGCCAAATGTAACATCCTGGGAAAATCATGTTAGGCTTGTAATTAGTTATAAAGGTAATATATTACTTGTTTAGCATGTCGGTCAAGTTTGGTGACAAACTGAGTTAGTTTAGGCACTTTGTTGCAACCCCGAGTGTGAAAAGTCGCCTAAAATGACTCAGAGAATAGCATAAACTGCTATTTGAAGGGAAACAAGTTTAGAATATTTGTTTCTAGGTCACAAATGAGTTAAGTAAGGTGTAGTTAAAGTTCAGAGTAATCGGAGTTGATTTGGTATTTTCAGGCATACTGGTTGTGCATTTTAATACCAGATTTACCCCCAACAGATATGGAAAAATAGAGAAAAAGTACAACATGATTTTTAATGAATCTTAGGATTTATTTTGAGTCTGTTGGAAGTTAGAATAGTGGATTTAGAGGAATCTAAGTGTTCTTAGCAGTATGGGAATTTTGCTATAAGTAGTAAAGTGCTATTTTCGGCATCAAGTAGATCTTGGCTTCATCTTCATCCTCAAGACCAAGAGGTAGAGGTGCTTGAGCTCTAACTTCATCTTCTTTCTCATATTTCCATGTTAGGCCTTTTGAGGTTTAATGTGTCATTTTGAGTTCTAGAGATGTTGTAGGTGTTTTTCTTGTTTGGATGAGTTATAAATGAGGTTTATGACTTGTTCATGCAAGGAATTCAAATAAGAAATAAAAGCTATCCAAGTTAGACCTTTGATGCCCAAAAGAGGGGTTTAGGTCAAGGTATGTGATTTTGATCTATAATCCAAATTAAAAGGTTTAAGTTAGTGTTTAATGTTTTCTATGTGTTAAAGAACTAATTAGGGACATAGAATCACCGAGAGATTGGATAGAAATGGCCAAAATCTAAGAGAAAAATTAATGGAACAGTACCACGATTCTGCAGAATTCTACAGAATATGGTTTCTGCTAAGAACGTCGTGGCGTGGAGGTTGCACGCCGTAGCGAGGGGGTTATTTTGCTTAGCGCGCCGCGGCGTAGGCAGTGGCATGCCGCGGCATGAGACCAAAAATCAGCCCAGAAGTTGCACCCCGAGAGTTAGGTGCCATGGCGTGAAAAGTTTTGTGCCGCGGTGTGAGATCCTGAAGCTCCAAAATGTTGTTTTTGGATGTTTTGAGATCCCTAGTGGATGGAACCCTTTGGTTATGCCTAGTAAAGTGTGTTGAGGTACTAGATAGGGTATTTCTTTTATGGAAAAACCTAGTGGCAAGCAAGGAAAGATAAAAAGAAAAGTTGTGCATCCATTAGACATGGATTGCCATAGATCAAGAGTTTAGTTTCTTAAGCAACTTAAAGTTGCAGAGATGTCACAAGAGAGGTGATAAGAGATTTAAGAAACAAGATGGCAATAGTAGAGTGCCATAGTGCCTAAGTGGCAAGAGTTAAGGGCCAAGGTGCTGAGTTGGCAAAAGTTAAGTGCCATAGACCCTAGTTGGCAAGGGTGAATGCCATAGTGCATGAAGAGCTCTCAAAGAGTTAAAGAGAGTTAGGAATGCAAAGACAGCAGTGTACTAAGTCTAGTTGGCATTGGTTCAATATCGTAGTGCATGAAATGCTCCCACAGAGAAGAGGTGGAGTTAGTAATGCAAGATGGACTTAGTACGATAGCATGTGGTGGTTATGTTAGAGTAAGGACATAACTCCGCATTTACACACACATCACATTTCACATATGCTTGCTAATCCCTAGAGAACAGGTAGTGGAGGCATCCACTCAGTTTTGGTGGTGATATCCACCTAGTTAAGGTAGATTACTTGGTGATCTATGGGTGTAGGAGGTCATGTGTTGTGATAACAGACTTCGTTCCTAAACAGTAGGCTATAAGGGGTCACATGTTGTCATGGCAGAATTCCTCTACGCCTAAGGGTGTAGGAGGTCAAGTGTTGTGCTAACAGACTTCATTCCTAAAAGTAGGCTATAAGGGGTCACACGTTATCATGGCAGAATTCCTCTGCGCCTAGGGGGAATAGCTAAGTATTCATGACACTACACCTACACTAACATACACTTTTCTTTGAACATAAACATACATTATTATGTCATTGTATCATTTAATATTTTGTTCAGTTTGAATATATTTGCGTGATTGTTGTGTATGTGTTACTCTATGCTATCAGTGACAGCTGTATGGATGGTTGTCTGGCTGATGATTTCAAATGATTGTATGGGCAGTTGTTTGATATCATCATGGTTTCGGTTATCAGAACAGAAGTATAGTTTGCTAAGGAACGTTACATAAAGAGAGAGTTGTAATCGTTTCTTATGCATGAAGTATTAGTTCAGTAGGGTTTATTCATTATGAATGTTTAAACTGCTGGTTTTGGTATACTTATACTGAGAAATGTGATTTCTCACCCCGTTATTGCCATATAAATCCAGGTGAAGGTTCATCCAAAGGCAAGAAGAAGAAGTATGAAGACAAAGATAGTTTTTATAATTTCTAGTTTAAATCTTGTATTTATTTATGTGCTTTTAGTTGTATGAAGTTATGTATACAATGAGCCCTTTGGTGGTAAGGTTATATGTATAACTTTTAGTTTTCCGCAAAGCTCTCCACTATTATTTGTTTAAATGATATGGATTAGTACTATGTTAAGTTAGAAGTAGCATAACTAATGCTGCTTATCCAGGTATATTTTGATATACTAGATTACCGGTATTAGGGTGTTACACTAAAGACTCGAAAAGGGTTATGATTCTATATGGGTGCTTGTTGATCGTCTTACGAAGTCAACACACTTCTTGCCCATTAACATAAGGTATTCAATGGAGAGATTGGCCCAGGTGTATATTTGTGAAATTGTTAGACTTCACGGTGTACCCTCTAGTATTATTCCTGATAGAGACCCAAGATTTACGTCAAGGTTTTGGCAAAGTCTGTAAGAAACAATGGGGACAAAACTTCGTTTAAGTTCTGCCTATCATCCACAAATAGATGGCCAATCAGAGAGAACAATTCAATCGTTGGAAGATCTGCTAAGAGCCTGTGTTTTAGAACAGATTGGGAGTTAGGATGAATTCTTACCTCTGATAGAATTCACCTATAATAATACTTTTCATTCAAGCATAGGGATGGCACCCTATGAGGCACTATATAGATGACAGTGTAGAACGCCTTTGTGTTGGTACCAAGATGGGGAAAAACTTGCGTTAGTTCCCAAACTTGTACAATGAACAACGAAAAAAGTTAAGGTGATCCAAGAAAAGATGCAAACACCTCAAAGTCGACAAAAGAGTTATGCTGACAAGAGAATGAGACCTCTTGAGTTTGAGGAAGGCGAGCATGTGTTTTTGAGAATCACGCCCATGACTGGGGTCGGTTTGGTTATTAAATCCAAAAAGATCACTCCCAAATTCATTGAACCATGTCAAATTCTTCGTCGAATAGATCTGGTAGCATATCAGATAGCTTTAGCACCTTTTCTTTCTAAACTTCATAATGTCTCCATGTATCGCAATTACGAAAATATATTCCTGATCCAACCCATGTCATAGCACTAGATACAGTATAATTAAAAGAGAACTTGACCTATGAGACACTTCCTGTTAAGATCGAGGACATGAGAGTGAAATGACTCAGAGGAAAAGAAATTGCCTTAGTAAAGGTAACTGGAATAATGTGACTAGAGATGCAACTTGGAAACTAGAAGACAGAATGAAAGAGCAATATTTGCATTTATTCTAAGATACGATAACTTCAGGGATGAAATTCTTTTTAGAGGGGAAAAGTTGTAACATCCCAAAATTTCTTTTTTATGATTTTTATGAATTATTTAATTTATTTTGATTATTTTATAATTATTTTTGGACTTTATGTGTGTTTAAGACAGTGCCAGAAAAATAAAATATTTTCGGGGCCAGAAAATTTTGACTGTTAACACGGAGCCGGGGGAGCTTACTAAACCCAAAACTAGAAACAAATTTCGAAATGTTTTATTTTCTGAGATTTTATCCAACAGATGAAATATAGGTATATTCTATTATCCATTGGACAATAAGCACTGGTTTTGCAGGCTACCTTTGTCCATTGATTAATATCTACCGATAAATATCTAGTTAAATGATGAGTCATGAGCCTAATCATAAACCTAGGCATCACCTCTTATGACTCATCTTGTTTTTGAACCAATAGGAAGCAAGCTTCCAAGACAAGCTTGAAAGAAGTCAAGCTTTGTGGCTATGACTCATAATTATGGACAAATGGGAAGAAAGCTTCCAAGGCAAGTTTGAAGAGAAACTTAGAGGAGAAGTTTGACCACCCAACACGCCTAGGTGTACATGGCCAAGAAGCTTCTAAGAAAAGCTTTGAAGACAAAATGGTTACTTAATTTTACTTAAGTTTATCTTATCATTCTTTTAAAGAAACAAAATACCTAACTCTCTCATTTTCTCTCCTTAGCAATTTTTGGCCAACACATCATAATCACTCTCCAATCTTGTTCAATCCAAACCAACCAAATATCTTGAATCTAGACACCATTTGGAGACACTTTCATATTGTGATCTTCTTCAAATTAATCCATCTTCAATCACTTTCTCTAACCTTAAGTTTAAAGGCTTTTAGGTGAAGTTCTTGATCTTCACTTCTAATTTTATTTTCAAGTTCTAGACAAATCTTGTTCCATGGTCATCTTATTTCAAGACCCTAGATTTTTATATTTGTATGCTTAATTTGTTTTAAGGATCTATTTTGGTGGTAGAAGTTTACTCCAAGAAGGCAACTAGGGAGCTTCTTGATCATCACCTAAGGTAAGAGGGAGATTAACCTCATTGACGAACTTGGTGGTGAGAAATGGAATTTATGGTTGTTGGTTAAAAATCCATGCGAGGATTTATTCACTTGATTGTGTGAATTTAATGTTTTATGCTTGTTGGCTATATGTGATTATATGACTTTGATAGTATGCATGAAATTGCTATGGTAGGAATTGATGATTGGAATGTTTTACATGCTTTGAATCATGTGAGAATGAAAAAAGTTTGGTCCTAATGACCATACATGGCTCACGGCCATTTAGCCTAAGATGGGGTATCTAAGGCAAAAATATTTTATTGATTGTGAACCTAGATAATTAGGTGACAAGAATATGATTTAAGGATTTATAAGTTGAAAAAGGAAATGAACAAAATTTTATCATTGGAAAAGAATTGATTTTCAGACATAATAATGGAAATAAGTTTGAAAGATGGTTTTTAAAACGATGTAAAAATGTTACGCGATTTGGAAACGTAACAAAAGTGCAAAAATTTCATATCACACAGAACACAACTTATCACCATCACAACTAGCACACAAATCACTGCTTATAGAGTCACCAAAATCAGCAATCTCAGGAAACTCCTCACATAAGTTTACATACGAATTATTAACCAAATCATCAATTAAATCAACATGAAAGACAAAATGTTCTTCCATGGGATGTTTCTTAGCATCAAGAATATTAAACCTCACAATGGAATCTCCAAACTCCTACATGCACATCAATCTTTGTCAATGTTGTTTTAAGGAAAGGTCTTCCTAGAATAAGGGGATTCTTGTTGGATGATGACTCTCCCTCCATCTCCAAAATGTAGAAGTCAGCTGAGAATATCAACTCATTCACTCAAACCAACACATCCTCCACCAAACTAGCTGGGTAAGCATATCTCCTATTAGCTAGCTGGATCACTACACGTGTAGCCTACAAAGGACCAAGTTCAAGGGAATTAGAAAAAGACATAGGCATTACATTAATAGAAGCACCTAAGTCTAGCATGACATTCTCAAATCTACAATTTCCAATTATGCAAGGAATTATAAAAGTCTCTGGATCCTTGCACTTCTGTGGCATAGGCTGGAAGAGGGCTAAAACATTTTTCCCTATGTTGATTCTCTCATTGCCCTTTAGCCTCCTTTTGTGTGTATGTAACACCCCAAAATTTTGTATTCTTTAGTTATATATGATTTTATAATTTTTATGATTTTTATGAATTGTTTAATTTATTTTGATTATTCTATTATTAGTTTTGGTCTATTTGTGTGTTTTTAGCGAGACCGAAAAAATAAAAAAAAATTGAGGCTGAAAAATTTTGGACTATTAATACGGGGCCGGGGGAGCTTACTAAACTCGAATCCCGAAACAGTTTTTGAAATTTTATTTTTCTTAGATTTTATCTGACAAATAGAATCTAGGTACGTTTTATATTCCATTGGACAATAAGCGCTGGTTTTGCACACAGTAGCTTTTATCCATTGGATAATAGCTCCTGATAAAAAAATCTATGTTGGATGACTCTAGACTTAGGCTAGTCATCTTTTCTAAAGCATTCTTTTGTGACTCACCTAGTGAATCACCTTATGACTCACAAAGATAAACCTATTAGGAACAAGTCAACAATGGTGGCCATGACTCACTAGGTGACTACCCATGTGACTCACTGCATGACTCATATTTTCGTAACTCACTTCCAAGGAACTTCCACGACCAAGTGAGCTTAGAGAGTCCTAGAAGCTTAGTTCATCACTTGATCATTTCTATCTTCATCTTTCTATCAAAGAAACACAAAAAGTCTCTCATTTTTCTCTCCATTGAAGCCCACAACCAAGCACTAAAAATCCAACATCCAATCTTCCATAATTTCAACTAACCTGACTTCTTGAATCCCTACACCATTCTAAGACACTTTGTGTTGAAACCATAACCTAGTTCATCCATCTTCTATCTTTTTCTACAAGCTTAGGGTTTGAAGTTTTTGAGGTGAAGTTCTTTAATCTTCATGTTTCTTTTCTATTTCAAGTTCTAAGACCATAACTTTGATCTATGGTCATCCTAGTCAAGCCTTAGATGTTAATACTTGTGTGTTTATTTTGTTTCAAGATCAACTTGGTGGAGAAAAATCTACCTTAAAGGAGGCATACAAGGAGCTTTGAGCATCATCTAAGGTAAGAGGGAGATTAACCTCATCAACCACTCATGGTGGTAAGGAACAAAATTTGTTGGTGAAAAATCCATGTGGATTTATTCACTTGTTTGTATAAATCTAGTGCTTTATATTTATTTGCTTTATGTGGTTTATTTGCTTTAATAGTATGTAGGATATGTGCTATGGTAGAAATTGATGATTGTAATATGTAGTATGACTTGAATCATATAGGAAGGATGAAAATTTTTGGTTCCAAGGACCAACATGGCTCACGGCCAACAAGTTTAAAATAGGGTATCCATGGCAAAAATATTTGGTTAATTATGGACTTAGTTGATTTTATAATAAGTATATGAGTTAAGGTTTTTACAAGTTAAAGAAGGAAGTGAACAAAGTTTTGTATTGGAAAGGAAATGAATAAACAATTTTATTTATCAATCATCAAGCAATTTTCGTCCAAGATGTTGGAAACTAAAGTTAAGAAGTAACTTGGAAATTTAAGAAATTTTATTTAAGTGGATTTTGAGTAAAATAAATTGGAAAAGATTTTATTAAATTAAAATAATGCAAGTTTTGGGAATAATGTTAGAAAGTATTTTCTAGAGAAGTTTTTACAAGGAAAAGTTAGAATTACGGTTAAATTTTATATTAAATTTGGAGAGTTTTAAGATTAAGTTTAGAAAGTCAAGAAACGTTTTACGCAATTGAAAAATAGTGTTAAAACATTACACATTTCAAAAATGATGATTTTTGAGTTACACAATTTGGAAAATGTTTAAAAATTTCTACGTAACATTTACAAATTTTTATGCAATTGAGAAAACGTTAGAAAATATTTACGCGATTCAAAAACGTAACAAAAACGTTACGCGATTGTGAAAATGTGATAAAAGTGTTACGCGACTGAGAGGATAGCAGTTTGTTGTTGGGCCGATGTATTGAACCCGGATATGTCAAAATATGGTTTTGGCCAATGGTGGCTTGTTTTTTTGGAAAACCATGTTTTTGACATTTGTCTGTGTATTGAATTATTAATCATGCATGGAAAGTTATTCTGACTGTGTCTGGTAAGGCTGTTTGCCTAGGAGTTGAATTACACCTAAGTGTGGTTATGAATTGTGTAGTGTAGGTCACTTGTTGATCTTGGAGGTGTAACACCCCAAATTTTGGAAAAATATTCCGAATGTCCTGTTTGCTATTTTTCAAACTTTTGTGTAAATGACCATTGTGTCCTTATTTACTGTTTCTTGTTTTTCTGTATGAAATACAGAAAAATAATACTGTTTGTTATTTTATTTGGTCGTTTTACATAATTTGTTTCGATACAGTAAAATAAAAATTTTATCAAATTACTGTTTTAAATTTTTCTGTGTGAAAAACAGATGTATAATACTGTCTGGTATTTTATATAATCGTTTTACGTATTTTTCTTCAAGACAGTGAAATAATTTTTTCTTGAATCCACTGTTTTAAATTTTTCTGTGTAATATACAGCTATATAATACTGCTGGATATTTTATTTGAACGTTTTGGATGATTAGCTACATTGTGGGAAAAAATGGGAAAATGACCATTACGTCCCGAATGTGCTGTTTTTGCTGTTTTTAATTATTTTCTACTTGATACAGTGCTCAATATTACTGTCTGTGATTTTATTTAGACTTTTTGTGTGATTTGCTCCGGGGTAGGAAAATAATATTTTTTCGGACCGGGAAAATCTGTTTTTAATTATTCAGAGGCGGGGATCTTACTAAACCCAATTCTGAATGAGCCTAAAATTAATCTTTTAATTTTTAGGATTTAATCACAAATAAAATAATTTTATATTATTATAATATTATTTTATTAGTCAGTACAAATAAGTGACAATGACCCGGAAATATTTTGCGGGACCCACGTTTAGTCATCAAGTGCTGTACACGTGGACCAATGAGGAGCTGGTCAAAATTGGTGGCTATGACTCATCGCAACGGGCCAATAGGACGATGACACGTGGTGTGACACCTCAGCATCATGACTCAACAGCTTCTAGAAGGTTCCGAAGTGGTGACTCACCGTGACTCACCATGATGACTCGCCGATTCTGAAGCTTCTCGATGACTCAAAGATGTCGACTCGCCATGCTTGACACGCCAATGATGCGACAAGGACTCACCGATGACTCGTCATGCTGACTCACCTGCTCTAGAAAATATCTACGCTGACTCGCCGTGCTGACTCACCCGTTCTAGACAGTTCCACGATGACTCATCATACTGACTCATCGTAGTGAGTCACATATTCTAGAAATTTCTCTTTGATGACTCGCTTTATGACTCATCAAGGGCAATCAGTAGAAAAATGATCAATAATAATTTCTACTCTGCTAGTATAAGATAAAAATCTATGTATATTTTATCACCCATTAGACAATAAACACTGACTTTATAAGCAGTAATTATTGTTCATTGGTTAAAGTATACTATAAAATATACAGTGTGCACCAATAGAAATTGGTCAACAAAAAAATAGCAACCAATAGGAATCAAGTTAGTAAATATTCAACCAATAGAAATGGGTCAAGAATAATGGCTTGAATTTTTAGGACCAATAGGAAACAAGCTATTAAACAAATTTGGACTTCTTGAAATTGGTTGATTCTACGGTGAAGGAAAGGAGCAAATTGCTCTAAATAGCCAATTCACTTTGAAATTTACGTAACAAGCCTAAGTTGAACTAAGTAAAGACTAGTCAATATTGAAGGCTATTCTTTGTTGTGTCCTACGGCCAAGCAAAATTTTTGTGAGGCAAATATCACAATTCAATTCTTATCACCTTTTATTAATTGAGCCAAATAACACAAGTCAATTTTGGTGGTTTCTCTTTAAGTGTTTCTACGGCAAATGCATGCCTTTAGGAAGGCAATTTTACATTTCAATTCATTCTTGTTTCTCTATGCATTTACAACCATGCATAGAAAAAGGAAACAAGTTTAATTTCAATTTCATAAAGCTAGTCAATCTTGGTGGCTCTTCACTTGGCTTCTACGGCAATTCACCTTTGGTGAATCCTACAATTAGCTATCTTACCTTATATTCATTCTTTCTCTCAAAATGGTTCACGGCCATGCATAGTCAAGCCTTCCTCTTACTCCAAAATTCTCCAAATAGCAAAAGCTCTCATCCCTTTTTCCTTCCTTGTGTTTCATGGCCATAGCTTCCAAGAAGAGGGCAAACTTCACCCATTTATCTCACTTGTTCTCTTCTATATCCTTTTCTCCAAAGAACCAAGATCAAGCAACCAAATTTCTCTCCTTTTTCTCTTTCCCATGGATTCAGCCAAACACACTTCAAGACCATCCAACCACTCAAAAATTTATCCAACCAAGTTTTCTAAACCTAAACACAATTCTAAGAACATCTCTAGTTGAGAGTTCTTGCAAAATCCTTCATTTGAAGCTTGGAAACCTACTTGGGAGATTTTACCTAGAAGGTGAAATTTCTTGTTTTCTATTTCTAAATTCTTTTTCAAAGTTCTAAGCCATGATTTATCCATGGTTTAAGCTCTCTTTAATATTAGTAATTTGTAGAAATTTTGTTTAAACTTGTTAGGTAATTTTGGTGGAGAAAACCGAAGACCCTAGAAGGAGTGAAAGCATACTTGTCTTCAAGAGGTAAGAGGGAGATTACCCTCATCAACCATGTGTTGGTGGTGACGAATGTTTGTGTTTGTGGTGAAGAATCCATAAAGATTCATTCACTTGATTGTTTATAGCCTTTCCTAATTGTGATTGATTATATGTGAAAGCATGTCTAATAGCTTTAATATTTTGTATGTGCTATGTGTGTAACATATCTAATAGCTTTAATAATTTGTATGAGTTTTATGGTTATTTTAGTATATGGTATGTATATATATATGCATGATAATTATTGTAACATGTAAATAACATACAAGGATTTGCATGAGTGTTCCAAAGAGCACAAACCCAAGCTCACGGCCTCAAGGCAAAGAGGAGAACCAAAATGTTCTCTTAAATTTTCTAAAAGTATGATTTAATTAATCTAGGAAAATTGACAAGTTACCAATTTGTTTAGAGTAAGAAAAATGAATTTATGGATCAATGAATGAAATTATGTATTTCGCCAACATGCCAAAGCCAAGCAATTATGATTTCTAAAATCATTTCCAAACCATTTTCTAAACAATGATGTAATGAATTTAGGTAATACAATGAATTAAACATGGATTTAGAAGATGAAAAATAATTTAAAGGTCAAATGCAAAGACTTTGTTAAATTTGGCCAACATGCCACATACTTTTAATCCAAATTTATTTTCTAATTATGGACTAGATAATTTAATAAAAATAAATTAGATCAAGAGTTTTATAAGAGATTAAATGTATGGAAATGATTAGGAATGAATTATAAAGCATAGAATGATTTTCGGCCAAAATGCCAAATTTAAATCTTTTTGATTTATAAAATTGTTTTCAACTAAGTTTAAGTA
This sequence comes from Ormosia emarginata, assembly GCA_029884605.1. NCBI lineage: Eukaryota > Viridiplantae > Streptophyta > Magnoliopsida > Fabales > Fabaceae > Ormosia > Ormosia emarginata. The sequence continues at coordinate 1,708,445 of JAQQTP010000019.1, read as the reverse complement.
ATAAATGCCAAAAGGATTTTATTACAATGAGTTTTGAAGAAATAAATTGATTAGAACTAAGTTTAAGAAGTTTAAGCTAATGATTTTTACTGTTAGAAGAAATACAGTAGCTTTGTAAAATTTCTAACGTATAGCTCACCTTGTGTTTTGAAGCACGTTAGTAATTTTCAAAAGTGTAATTTATTGGTTGTAATAAAAATAAAAAGGATTTTTGACAGTAAACCTAGAAAATCATTATTATAATTTTTCTAAACATAATACTGTCAATTTATATTAAAAACGGACAAATAAGATAGAAAAGATGTCCAAAAGACAGTATACGGTATGAAAAATATTCTACGTAGTTTAAATGTATTAAATATTATTTCTGTTTGTTTTAAACAGTGTTTTTAAGGAATTCAAACAAGAAAATGATTTAAAAATCTTATGCGATTGAGAAAACGTATTAAAAACTCTACGCGATTTTAAAAATAGTAAAATAAATTTACGCGATTTAAAAACGTTTATAAAAACGACGAGATTGTGAAAACGCGATAAAATTTCTACGCGATTGACCGTTGCTGTATTTATTTTGTGCTGTCGGGAAAATGTGAACCCGTACAGGCTTTTGAGGATTTTTCGCTGTCGGGAAAATGTGAACCCGTACAGGCTTTCTATTTTTCTGCCATTGAGGGCATATTATTATCTTGAGGGTATCTTCGTAATTTCATATTTTTGGAATTATGTGTTGAGTTTATGCCAAATTTTTGGTGGATTGGTTGACGAGGTGAATCACATCGTATTGTCGGTGCGATAAGCGTAGTGTGGTTCGATCTTGAATGGACTTGGAGACGTTAGAGTGCATAATTCCATATGTGGACAGTTGGTTGCTCTTCTGGGCCGTGGTAATTGGTAACACACTAACGGACTCGACACACACTATACTTAATCGAGATCTTGTAAAGTCTAATAGTACATTGCCTGTAGTGTGACGAGCGCCGAACTCAGTCAAAATTATAACCGAAGTTATTACCTAAGCTTGTAGCACAGTGACAACACCGGATCGTCTCCTCAAGGATCGTAAATGCAATTTAATCAAATCAAGTGAAAGTTAGCAAAGGGGGGTTTGACAGTTTAAGATCGTACTTACAAAATTAACGGAAGAAATGATAAATAAAGAGTAGTCAATTTAGAAACCTATCCAAGATTGGGTGGATTCAATCATAGACCCTTCATAAAACACTTGAAGCGCAATTGAATTGTTAATTTGGATCTAACCGAGATCTCTGCATCAAATCCAAAATTCATACTAGACGATCGTCTAGAATTCAATTAACAAGTGATAAACACAAATCCGCAATCGCATCATTCATGAAAATCTATGTTAATTTCAAGTACCGAATTCAATTAACTTAGGCACAAATCAGTAACCTAACCTCTTCAATTCTGTGATTAATTTAGATCAATCAGTTCTAAGTTTCATCACAAATCTCAATCTTCATTTATGTGATTAGTTTAGATCAATCAGTTCTAAGTTTCATCACAAATCTCAATCTTAAACCAAGATCAATCAGATCAACATAAATAGAATCACCATTCATGCATTCAAGATCAAGAAGAAGAAAAAGAAGAAGAAAAAGAAGAAGAAAAGAGGAATTCAATTACAAATCAAATACAATGCATAACCAAGGTCTCAAGAATCCAAACCACAATCTCTTCAAGAGTTCTAAATTGACCCAAAGTAGCTTAGCCCTCCATTACCATGAAGGGAAGCATCAAAATATACAAAACTATGAGAAACTATGAAGAAACAAGAAGAAACTTAGAGAGAAATGAAGGAGAATTTACATCTTGTTCATGATAAATGGTGCCTTTTATAGAAGTCTAAGGTAACAAAATGACAAAGGGAAGTGGGTGGATGAGTGGGTGAGTGAGTGGAGTGTTTGAGTGGATGGATTAGTGGGTTGGTTTAGTGGATTGGTTTAGTGGATGAGTGAGTGGAATGGTTGAGTGGTTGAATTAGTGAAAAATGCCAAAAGACTTTTGGTGAGTGGGAAATTATGGACATGAATGGGTGAGTGGATGGATGAGTGGATGGATTAGTGGATGAGTGGGTGGAGTGGTTAAGTGGTTGGATTAGTGTATGAGTGGATGAGTGGGTGAGTTAGTGGATGAGTGGATGAGTGGATGAGTGGATTAGTGGATGGATGAGTGGATTAGTGGATGGATGAGTGGATGGTTGAGGACGAAAATTTCGTGTCTGACTTGGAAGCCAAAAACGACCCACTATACTTCAGAACCACGAAAAGTGTTCTTCATGAAAGTTGTAGATCCTTGTCTTGGCTATAAAATGGATAGCTGGTTCGTCCAATTTGGCTTCCTTAAGCCCCAAGATATGTCCCAAATACCGTAGGTTGCTCAAACCCAACTTCAGCACCTCTGTTCCGACTTGCAAGCTCAAAATGACCTACTAGACTTCTTTTTCTCAAAATGTGTTCTTCATGAAAGTTGTTTATTTGGATCTTGACTATCCAATGTCCAAATTTCAGCCCATCTCCATTATTATATCTTGAGATATGATTTTTTTGAGTGCACACTATTCGGATTCTACTGACAGAACCCGTATTCTGACTTCCATGTCAACTTAGGTCCCTTAGACATCTGAATCAGACTTTGAGCTCTTCATCAAAGTTTTAGAGCTTCCTCTTAGCTTTCCTACAAGGTAAAATTCATGTTCATCAGATATTAGAAACTCAAGTTATGGCCAAAATACAGAAACAGTGTCAAATCTCAATAATGCTGGAAATATTCAATTAGGACCAATTTGAGCTCAAACTCACAAAATCATACCAAACTCAATCAATTAAGAATATGGAGAGTGTAAATGACTAAACATAAGGGTTTCTTAATGAATAAAATATGTGATTATCATAGTGCCATAACGTGAGACCGTGAACTACACCACGCCTTGGATGATGGATTCCATGTGACGTGGGGCTAGATAACGTGTGATGTTAACATGAATAGATATTTGGTTGGGCAGCCGTGGTACTAATAGATTTTGAGGATCATTCGCTCTCTGATGTCTGTTTGTTTTTAGCTCCATGGAGTAGGATTGTGTCATATTGCATATGTTTATATGTTGTATATTATTATCTTTTATCTGTGATCTTTTATCTGTAATCTTTTATTTATGATCTTTCATACGTGATCTTATGATTATACGTTGTTATTATCTTTGTGCCTATGATGTTATATGTTGTTATTTGTTATTTTTATTTTTATTTTTATCTATGATCTTATATATGTGGTTATTTCTTATATTTTTATCCATGATATTATATGTCGTTATTTAGTATATATTCATCTCATTGATGTTATATGTTGTTATTGTTATTCATTTTATTATGACATATGCTTATTTGATTTTATTTATAAATTGATAACATGATGATAATTGTGATATCTGTGTGTATGGAATGACTTTTTCATTCGTATAATTCTTTGCTACCGTACTAGTACTGGTGAAAGGGGATCTCACCTCTTTGTTGTATTGCTTGTTGTGTTTGTATTGTTAAATTCGTATAGTAGACGAAGGAAGTTTCTTCGACCTACTGGAGGATATGTTCTGAAGATGATGATGGCGTCAAGGTGTTATCTTCCAAGTTTCAACAGGATGCAGTTTGGTGGAGAAAATGGAACATGTAGGTTGGGTTTTCTCGTTAGTGTTGTTACCGTGCTATTAGTAGTAACCTTCTTTGGGTTTGCTACTGTTTCTCTGAGTTTGTAAATGTTATATTTTAAATTGTTGTTGAATATTTTGTGACATATATAATATGTGTATTAATTAATTCAATCTAATTTCTGTTTTACTTATAATTTTTGGCAAGTTTATATTTCCGCAAAAAGATATTTTAAAATTTATCTTTTAAAACTCAAAGCTTTTATAAAATGATTTCATTTGGTTTTATGTTTTATTTAAAATGTGACGCCCTACGGAGGGGGTTACAGGAGGCGTTGGGGCATAGGTATCCCACAAGTGGACAATTGGTAGCTCCACTGGGCCATGGTGACTGAGCATCGCACCGACGATCTTGACCAAGCACTATTCTATTCCCGATCTTGTGAAGAATGTCTTGTATAAGCCATAATGCGTACGCTAAATTTATGATAGCACCTTGTTGAGGCTAACGATATAAAAACATGTCTCCAAAACAAGCTCAAATGTGGAGGACTTGGACAAAAAGTGGAAGAGAAAGCCAAATCTGTATCTCAATAGGCAACGCCGCAGCGCAAGCATATCAATGTTGCGGCGTGGTGCATCCCCTGCATCAAGTCAGAGAGCTACGCAAATTAAACACCGTGGGGCAGGCAGGTTAATGTCGCGGCATTGTGACCTAAATGTAAACACGCCGCGGTGTATGCAGATGAATGCCGCAATGTAACTCTATTTTCTGAGCCTATAAATAGATTTTTATCAGATTTTACATAGAAAGCTTTTTAGGTTTTAGAAAGGCTGCGACCTGTTCTTCATTTCTGGGCAGATTGGAGGTCTAGGGAGGCTTGGTTGGAGGCCATCTTCTTCATAGAAAGAGATTCAAGCTTCAATTATCATATTCATGGATTCCTTCCTCTTCTCCCTTATTTCTCTTCTTTTTTCCTATCTCTTGAGTATTGATTTTGCTTATATTTTCATGTTCAATGTTTAGCCAAACTGTATTTAGGAATTACTTTGAATCTTTGTATGGATATTAATGATTTTGTCTTACTTTGAGTTTATATTGATATTTGGTTTTGTTCTTCCATACCTATGCTTAATGCTTGCTCTTGTTTCGTAAACAACTACATGATCTTAGTGTTTCAAATGAACTAGACATAGAGATTTGTGTTAGTCATGGCAACCATCACTCAAGAGGGGGGTGAATTGGGTGATTACAAATTTTAATGCACCTTTAAGAAATTAAGCATTTTGAATCACTCAAGTAATAAAAGCAGCGGAACATGCACAACAAAGGTACAACTATTATAGATTACTCAAATACAACTTGGGATATATGATGAATTAAGCAAATAAGCTAGATATCAAGTTCATAGAATCAAATCACCAAGATGACAAGATATGCAATAGATAAATATACTACACTAAATATTGAAATTAAAGAGTGTAGGGAAGAGAGAATCAAACTCAAGAATTTATCCTGGTTCAGCCACTAACCACTTGTGACCTACATCCAGTCCCCAAGCTTAACTTGAGATTTTCTTCACTATCTCCTAGACTTCACGGGTGCTAGGAAAACCTTTGTACAAACAAGAGCACTCCTCACACTTTGGGATACCTCACCCTTGTGCTAGAGCCTCCAATTCTTCAAGCTTCACAGGTGCTTGATGACCTTTACAAACTTGAGCACTCAACTCCTTGGGATGCCTCACCCTTGAGCTTGAGTCTCTTCAAACAAAGGGATGCCTCACCCTTTACAATTTAGAGGGATACCTCACCCTCTCTTACAAAGCAATCAAGGTTGATAGAATGAAACTCTCACAAGAGTAGATATACAACTTGAAGAACAAAGTATAGATGATAGAAAACTCTCTCAAGAGTGGATAATACAAATTGAAGAACAAAGGAATAGAAGAATTTTGCAAGAAAGAGCTCAAAATATGATTTTGGTGATTCAAGGATCAAATCAAGGGTTCAAGAGGTGTATAAGCTTCATACAACACTTATATATAGAGCCCAAGTGATAAAATAGCCGTTAGTAGTGTTTAGAAATGATTTTTTATGAAAACTAGCCGTTTATAGTCGTTAGAAACGTTTCTGGGCACTTGGTAATCGATTACAAACTTCTGGTAATCGATTACACGGCTTCTATCAACGTTGTAATCGATTACAGGACTAGTGTAATCGATTACAACATTTCTGGTTTTGAAAATTGACTTTAAAAGGTTATAACTTCTTCATTTCTTATCCGATTAAAGCAAATGACCAGTCATTGGAAAGATATTTGAGTCTATTTTCAAATGAAATAAGTTTCACAACAAAACTAAAAGTATTTTGAAAGTTATGATTAAAAGAGTGACTAAAGGTCAGCTTTTCAAAACTCAAACTTGATTGTTTTTGAAAACTGACTTTAAATGGTCATAACTTCTTCATTTCTTATCCGTTTAAAGCAAATGACCACTCATTGGAAAGATATTTGAGTCTATTTTGATATGCAATAAGTTTCACAATAAAACTCAAAGTAGTTTGAAAGTTATGATCAAAAATAGTAACTAAATGTCAGTTTTGCAAAACATAGACTTGGCTATTTTTCAAATGTGTGAATTACCACCAAGATTAACTTTCCAAAAATAGTTTGTTGGGCATTTAAACATGTAAGAACCATTTTTAAAGACTTAAAAATATATTTGAGCTCTTTTCTTGTAAAACCTCTATCTTTACATAGGAGAAAACCTAAAAAAAATATATACCAATTCTAGTCCTTAGGCTTCTTGATGTAATCCAAGCTTCCACAAATTTCTTCTCTTCAAATCTTGTAAATTGCTTGGAACATCTTTATCATTCTCATTCTTCTTGAGTTGAGCATAGTTGTGATTTTTTGCTTTCTAGTTGCAATGCTCACTCTTGGTACTTGGACTATCCTACAAAGTATTACTCACTTAAAACAAGCATAGTTAGTCCAAATTCATAACTTAATATCTTAATATGCATGATTCATAAATGTATAACTCTAATTAGTCTAACATGCATATAAGAATGTTGCATATATCTCATTGCATGATTATTAAGTGAAGTATAACTAAATAAAGTACATAATCATGCATGATCCAATATATCTCTTTTAAGCACATATATATAACATGATCAATATTCTTTTGTGATGCATTTGTCATCTATAAAGCACATCTATCAAGCATAAGCATCATTCTTTTTGTCTTGTATTTGTCATCATCAAAACTTAACATATTAAACCATTGGGGCAAACTTATTTCCACAATTTGTGAATATGGATATGGTATGGTTGATGCATGTTCGATGAGTTTAATTGACTTGGATAAGTTGATTCGCTAACTGGATAGAAATATACCTTTTTAGCCATGCATAGCGTGTGATTGAGAATAGATTATTCATGAGTGAATTTTGGTTCTAACTAAGGAGTTAGGTAAATGAAACTATGATTGATTGACCTAGACATAGGCTTTTAACTAAATCAGATTCTCAAGCTAACCTAACTAATCATTAATGTTGCTTATAAGGATTGTATGTCATTAGTTGAAGTAGAAGGTGAAAAAGGATTTCCTAAATCTCTAAACCATTATCTTTATTGCTTTGTAGACTTTAGATTTAGTTTCTATACTTTTCACCTATTTTATATGTTCTTGAATAGAATTTAGCTAAGCTATTGGTTGTTATTTAGTAATGGAAGTCATTTATCCTAGTGGGAACGAACTTATACTATGTATCTATATTACTTGTAAGACTTGTGCACTTACGACCTAATAAAGGGACAAACAAGTTTTTGGCACCGTTGTCGGGGATAACGGTTTAATTTCATATTGCTAATATCAACAATGAGTTTAGTTTGTTCTAATTCAAGCTGTATAGTTCTTTTTCATTCAAGTTTCCATTCTTTGAAGTTTAGGTACAATAAATAGAGGATGAGCTTCATCATTTGAAGCCTTTGTGGGAGCTCGAGACACCGTAATGGAGAACCTCAATCAGGTGAAAGAAGGCCCACCATCCAATCCATCCATTTTGGGATCAAACTCGTCATAATCAAAAGAGTTGGCGGTTTGCCTTGACAAAGTCTTGTCGGGACTATAACTCAGGCCCTTCTTGGGAGGGAACCTAGGTTTTTATGTTGATGTTAGTTTTTATGTTTTTAGTAAGTTTTAAGTCTTAAATATGTTATTAAGTTTAGTTTTGTATCTTTAGTTAGTTTTTAGGCTTTTCTTTAGTATTAAGTCTTATATATATTAGTATGTTTAATTTTTGTATTCTTGTAGTTAGTGTGTTTGATTTTTGTAGCCTTAGTTAGTTTTAAATCTTATATATGCTAGCACTTTGATTTTTGATGTTTTAGTTAGTTTGTATGTGTTTGTTAAGTTTTGAGTCATATGTAGGTTAGTATGCTTGATTTTTGTACTTGTGTTAGTTTTTATGGTCTTAGTAAGTTTTAAGTTATATATATATGTTAGTATGTAGGATTTTTGTAATTTGGTAGTTAGTATGTTGATTGTTGTAAGTTTAGTTAGTTTTTATGTTTATGTTTAGTTTTAAGTTATATATAGGTTAGTATATGTGATTTTGTGTTTTAATGCATTTTAGTTGTCCATTGTGTGTTTTAGCCTTTTGGACAAGTTTGAGATGTGTTGAGGACCTCTTTGGGCAAAATCCTACAGCAAAACTGAATTTGCTGCAGAATTTTGTAGGCTAATCTATCACGCCACGGCGTGAGTTTGTTGCACGCCGCGGCATGATCGTTATTTCTGTGCGTTTCAAGCCAAGTTCAGATAACTCAATGCCACGGCCTAGGCATATCAATGCCACGGCGTACCCTTTAAAACTTATGTAAAAAAAAAAGACTTGTTTTGGGTGCTACTGAAGGCACCCATTCTGATCAAATACCATGGCATGGATGTTGTGTGCTACGGTATGTTGTGTTGTAGTGTATATATTGTACATTGTTAGTTTATTTTAAGTATTTTTAAATATTTGTAGTATACTCGGCTCTCACATTTCAGATGTTGATAGGCTCAGGTTCCCTAGACACCATGGACAGTGAGGACACTGTTTCACTTATGTTTGGGGGAGTATCATTACATGTTTTGGTTATTATAATGTTGAATTTGTATAACATGTTTTGATATTTTGAGTATACAATAATGATAGTCAGTATGTTATCAGGATCATATGTTGAGTTTGACTATTATTGATGGGATTCTGAGGCAAAATTTTTCAATTTTGATTGAATAATTGAATAGATGCTAGTGTGGACTTGGTTGTTCAATGACATAAATGGTTGCAATTTGATTACTTTGAGTGAAACCATAGGTGATCAGAAGCATGTGAAACAATTTAGTCGCTTTGTATGATTTACATCTAACTTAGATGCAAGTGTAACTTTAAAAATGATAAGAGTGCATGTCTAAAGAATCTTTATGGATGTATATGTAGAGTTTCGATTATCCTAAAAGTTGTTTTTAAACTCTCTTGAGGTGAAATCCTAGATTGTGCATAATTGATGAAATGATTAGGGCATTGCTTGGACTAATTGAGCCTTTCAAGCTTACCCTAATATGATCATATCTCTAGGTCCCATTTTGAAGCCTAATAATTGTTTGACCTTATATGTTTTTCATTCACCCACGTATTCCTTACCCTGTTAACTACTTTAATGCATGTGAAAGCATTGCATTTTCTTCCTACCTTCATTGTTTGTTGAGTACATGATGTGTTATTTCTTGAAGTGAGTTCAGTGAATAGAGGTATGTATGTTCAATGTTAAATGAGCTTGAAGGAACCATATGCAATAAAAGAAAAGAAAAAGTATTGCTTTGTTCAATTAAATAAAGAAAAAAGAAAGAAAAAAAAAAGAGAAAAGGGAAATAAAAGAGCAAGCAAAAGAAAAGAAAAATACAAAAAGAAAGAAATAAATGGTTCTGGAGAGCTTTATCTTTTACTTTTGATTACCTTGAAGATAGTATCACTGGGAGACTCAAGTTTTGGAATAACATGTTTTGTTTCTCAATATTTGTATGTATCTTTTCCCTTCTTTCTTACGCCCATTGCCATTGGCCTTATATTACAAGCTGTAAAGACTCTCTTGATCCTCAGTTATGTGTGGTTTACATTAGTGGAAAGAGAGTTTATATTCAATTTCGCGGATTTTATGATTCATATACATGTATGCTTATAAACTTATCCGAATGTATATAACTTGAATAGGAGTAGTTTATCTTGCATGTTCGTGAAAAATATGATTTGCATGAAAGGATGCTAGATTGTTAGTATGTTTAGGATTGTGCATGTGTGGAGTTAATTGTGAGATTTTTGTATTCATTGAGTACCGATGCAATCATTCAATACTACTAAATATTTAAATGAAAATTGAAATTAAAAGTTGCTGAAAGCATGTTGAAAGATAAAATTATCAAGAAAGTTTCCTTAGTCCTATTTTGTTTTGCTCGAGGACTAGCAAAATTTAGGTTTGGGGGTGTGATAACTCTATAACACCCACCTTAGGGTATCACATTTCAGACCAACTCCTCTTATATTCTTTACCCAAGTTATAAAATGATTAAATATTATTTAAAATACGGGTTTCAAAATATATTTTTTGCGGATAATATAAATTTACCAAATTAAAGTAACACAAGATACAAAAATAGAACAACATATATCCCTTATACATATTATAGAATCTTAAAATTTCCATTACATAAACCATATAAAATCTCTACCTGGCCCAAGTTTACAATCTCTAAAGACAAAACTCCTTCTCAAAAGACAGATTCCCTAGCCGGGAATGTCTCGCTACTTATGCAACTTTAAAATAAGAAGTAATATCACCATAATACTTTAGATACTCAGAGTCCCAATGAACACACCAAGCAGCAGCGCCTTCAAAAAAATTGTAGTCTAAAGAAACCTAGTTGGTCCTTCCTGGCCGCCATCACAGTCTTGACCAACATAGGCATAAAATAGAAACAGACAGAACAATACAACAAAGAGGTGTAATCCCCTACATCGCATACTAATATGGCAGCAAGGAAACGACAAACATGCCAACACAGTTCAACATACATTCCATACAATAACATAAACCAGTAAATATTTTCATAATATTTAATAAGTAAATAATTCGCTAAACTTGCATCACCATATCAAGCATAATGATAACCCCATAATAATATTACGTACCAACAGTGTAAATGATGATTATGCATATTCATGATGCATATGTTAACCATCCTTATGCACAATGCAACCAGTTTCTACTCCATGGAGCTAGATTCAAATTCAGAGATGAACGTTCCAAAAGATCAGTCCCCCCTAAAAAGACAATCTATGCTGGACCATGAAAAGCAATAGTGTCGTTGGGGTTGTCAGTGCATTGCAAACGATTTTTATCGCGGCCGGGGTATGTATATATATATATATATATATATATATATATATATATATATATATATATATAATATATATATATATATATATATATATATATATACCAAAATTGACAGGACCAACGGCATTTGCTCAAGACTAGTTATAACATGCATAAACAAATACAAAGAAGATCAGAAATTAGGAACAAAATACTTTTATATTGAAAATAATACTTACAACTGATGATACAAATTACAAAGTGTTGAGCAAGTCTTCGAGAGATAAGAAACAGAATACAAAAGTGAGCAGAAGGGTTTTTTACAAAACAAAGAAATTTCTAAGATTTTTCGCGTGCTGCTTCAAAGTGAAGCTGCGGCTTATATAGACAATGAGCAACCGGATTTCAGGTTGTATAAAGTCCGCACAGTAATGACCAATGATGAACTTCGGATTTCAGAATGCATGAAGTCCGCATAGTATCTTTGCGCAAGTCAGCAAGATTTGACCTGCCGACACCATTCTTTGTCAAGAAGTGATTATTGCGTATCTTTGCTTTTGGCTACCGACACTTTTTTTTTTAATTTTTTTGCCGACAAAATATTCTGCCGACATCTTTTTGACAAATACTTATCTAATAATGATCATAGGACCTACATGTTGGTGAGGTCGACATTATAGTCTTCGTAAGGATCTTGAGCTTCATGCAGGTAAAGATCCTGGCTTTCTCCTTCTTCGCTGGGCAAAGGACTTTGCCGAGGTGAGGAACCAGACGTTGATATGGACGTCTTCATTTTAAGAAACAATTCTTTTTCTGAAGAGGCCTGCTGCAAATCACGAAGAATTTTTCCTTTAAGCTCTTCGAATTCTAATGGCTTCTTCTGATTTTCTCTTAACAAGGTTGGATTTATAGTAAACCACTTATTGACAGCTTCAGTGCTTACCAAATTCAGATTAAATCTTGACCACCACTTAACATTGAATTCTCTGGCGATCCAAGTAGGATGAGGAATCTATAACTTATGATAATAATGATAATCCCAGACATTAATCCAGGAGATTCCAAAGGCAGCATAGAAATGTAAGAGTCTAGCCCCTGGTGAGTAGTCAGTCTTAGCAATAAACAGATCATAAGAATCCTTAACAGGTTTTGGTAGGATCTCAATACATGGACCAGTACTACACATCCAATCAGCAATCCAAGAAGGAAGATACTTAATGTCCTTTTGGAACCAAAAGAACCAGGAATATGAATATGGTCTAAGTAACATAAATTTGTACCATGCTTGCTGATAATCCCAATATGTATAAGTCTGCGGATTATACTTTACCGAAAATTCCTTAGGTGTGTGCAGAGCTTGTTTCCAATCAAGGGGACTTAAAACTTTAAGGATCTTAACTTTAGAGAAGTCAATGTAATCAGGATCTTTAGTACTATAATAATGATCAAGTTCAATGGACTTAGTATCAATAAGGATTAATTCATAAAACTCTCGATTTTTCTTAAGAGACTCATGGGGAACAAAATGGAATTCTTTAGGAAGCATTTTTTGAATGACTTCCCGAGGAGAGTCCTGATGAGCATAGTAACCTGCTTCAAGAGTAATTATCGGTTCAAAGATGTTTTTCTTAACATACTTACATTCTTCAGTGGTAGGAGAGTTTGATGAAAAAGGGGACTGTTTAGTTTTTTGGGGAGAGGAGGATACTGTTTGTGAGTAACTTAAAGGTGTAAACCTGTTTTTATTATCAAAAGAAGGGCGTACTGAAGAGATAGGAGAATGATGAATAGCTAGGGTAGATGACCCTTGAACGGAGGTCAAAGACCTTGATTTTGTACCTTTCTGAGTATCCTTATCAATGTTTTCCTGCAAATACTTATCTAAAGTAATCCTTTTTACTTTAGATTTTGATGATGAACTAGTCGCCATTTGAGTAACCCTGCAGAAATTCTCTGGTTAGAAAATCTGGAAGATGATTATCTTTTCCTTTCAAATGTTGAACCTCAAAATCAAAACATGACAATAAAGATTGCCGTCTTGCAAAAATCTATTTTGAAACCAAGTTCTTAACATCCTTTTGAATAATCAAAGGAGCAGCTTTGCAATCAGTTCTTAACAAAAAAATTTTATTAAACAAATCATCTTGAAATTTTGTGATACATAGCACTATACTCAAAACTTCTTTCTTTACAGGATCTATACTTTTGTTGAGCTGGTTGCCAGACACCGAATGATATCTTACCACAAACTCTCGTGATGACTCAGTTTGGACCTGCTTTAACACTCCCCCATACCCCAAATCAGAGGCATCTGTTTCAACGATTAACAAGGCTTGAGGATCTGGAAGGCCTAAACAAGGAATAGACTTAACTAAATTCTTAACTTGTCGGACAACACTAGTCATAGAACTATCCCAAGATGGAGGATCCTTTCGTAACCTTCTAAACAGAGGAGCACAAACAAGTCTAATGTTTGGAATAAAATCGACGACATAATTAACACATCCTAAAAATCTTTGGAGCTGATTTTTGTCTTTGATTTCATCGGGGAATTTCTTAGCAAATTCAATTGTTCGTTCAATAGGAACAATAGTGCCTTGATGAATTTCAAATCCTAAAAACCTTGTTTTAGTTTGAAACATTTTCATTTTCTTAGCAGAAATTACTAAACCATTTTCTTTAATGAGATTAAAGAATATTTCTAGATGAGTAAAATGTTGATCAATTGAATTACTGAAAACTAATACATCGTCAAGATATACTATTGTAAATTTTGAATAAGGATTCAAAATATTGTTCATTATCTTTTGAAATTCTGAAGGAGCATTTTTTAAACCTTGTGGCATAACATTCCATTCATAATGACCAAAAGGAACTACAAATGCAGTTTTATATCTATCTTCTTCTGCAACTTCAATTTGATAATATCCGGATTTCATATCAAATTTTGAAAAGATATTAGCTTGATGAACTCTACTTATTAAATCTTTTTTATTAGGAATGGGGTATCTTATCCATTTCAAAACTTTATTTAAAGGCTTATAATTAATTACCAATCGAGGGGCACCTCGTTCAATTTCAGAAGCATTCATAACATAAAATCCTGCACAACTCCATGGTGATTTACTGGGTCTTATCATGTTCTTATCTAAATATTCTTGAATTTCTTTTTTACAAAATTCTAAGTATTGTTGATTCATTTGAATGGGACGAGCTTTTGTGGGAATATCCTTATCTTTGAATCCTTCTTCATGTAACATCCCGAAAAATACATATTTGATCATGAATCATCATTTTATAATATTCTTGATTTTTAAGAATTTTTCTGGAATTTTTCTGAAACGATGAATATTTTAATATATTCCTCGTTTTGCGTGCACACTGGGCTGAGAATTGCAGAGACCAGTGTAACACTCCGGAAATTGATTATTTCACCATGAATAGTCATTTTCCAATATTTGTGATTTATGTGAATTTTTTCGGAATTATCCGGGAACGATGAATATTTTAATATATTCCTCGTTTTGCGCAAACATTGAGCAAAGTCGTGAAAATGACTGTAATGCTTTAAAAATTGGAAATTTATATGACGGATAGTCGTTTTATAATATTTGCAATTTTTGGGAATTTTCTGGGAATTTTCCAAAACCGTCGAATATTTTAATATATTCCTCGTTATGCGTGCGCACTGAGCAGAACCAGAGAAACGCGATGTTTTCTCTGAGAACCTTGGACTATAGACATGTCGACGGGGGATCTTACTAAACCCGAGACTTGACACAGTTTACGAGGTTCCATAATCTTCGAGAAATTTTAACAGATACAATTAAATCAATACAGCGAAAAATTCATCTGTCAGATTAATTAAATACGACTTATTAACATTAGTAACTATTATCTATTGGATAATAGTGTGTAATAAAAATCCTATCACATTATCCTAATGTAATCTACTTTATGTCAAATCTATCTACTTTAATTCAAATTTATTGATTAAATAATCAAAGCTTCCTTAAGAAGCTTTGACCTTACCTTGACCCATGTGCCTTAGCTTCTCTTGGAAGCCATTCCCCACCCACTTCTCTCTCTCTGCACGGCTGGAAGGCAGCCAAGGGAGTGGAAATTACTCCATTTCATTTAATCAAATATCATTTCCATTCATTTAATTTCAAGACACTTTCTCTCTCTACCATTTCTTCTTCTTTCTTCTTCCATTTTTCTCTCCTCCTTCTCTCTACCAAGCTCCACGGCCAGCCACCCTTCACCACCCTAATCTTCACAAAAATTTCTTCTAACTACATTTCCTAAATCCTTTCACCATTCTAAACACTTTTTCTTCTTGGAGTTTCTTGAGATTCCATCATCTTCACCATTTTCTCCAAGCTCCAACTTTGAGCATTTTGGGTAAGTTTCATGACCACTCTCCCTCTTCTCTTGATTTCGTGATTATGGTTTCTTTAATGGCCATCCATGGCTTATTTTTCAAGCCTTGATGTTGATTCTAACAAGTCTCCAATTTTAGGGATTTTTGGAGGCCAAATCCGAAAAATACAAGGAGGATTCTTGGAGTTCTTCTTGATTTCTTCACTTAGGTAAGAGGAAGACACTCCTCTTCAACCATTTTTAGCATCTAGGAACCTTGGTTGTGTTGATTTGTGAAGAACCCTAATGAGGGTTGTTCTTGAATTTAATGATTAATTATGTTATGTGTTGATTTTGTGTTAATTGTGACTTTGGATTGATTTGTGGTATATAATGGAATGTTGGAATGGATTGAGTGATTTAAAATGGAAGAAAAATGATTGAACACCCACCAAGGAGTGTCACGGTTTTAGGCTAGAAATTTAGGGGAATTTGTGTTGAAATTGTAATTAGTATAATACTTAAATTAATCAATGTATTAGATGGAATTCAATGGAAGGAAAATTTGAAATAGAAACCACCATGAGGGCTACGGTTTTGGGAGCCAAGAACCTAGGGTTTTTGGTGAGTTAATTGGACAAGTGAACAATTTAAATAATTAAGGGAATGATGTATATGATTAGGACTTGAAAAGATTTGAAATTGGATTAATGGGGAGGCCACGGCCTCTAGGGTAATTTTAGGTGGAAAATGTGATTTTAATGAATTGGAAGCATAATTAATTAGGTAATTGTAAACCTAAGTAATGAAATGGATGATTAGGAAATTAGAAGAATTTATTAAAGCTAAGACTTCATGAATTTTCAAAGAACCAAGAGTGAAAGTGTCATAAGAATTAAGGAGATTCTAAGTGAGTGAAGAACATGAGAGTGTGAGGCCTAAGAGCTAAAATAAAATGTAAGTTATGGGGAATTGAGTTGTCTTGGAATATTAAGTTGGCTATAAGGATTGATTTTTGAACATGAACCTTAGAAAGGGGGTCAAAGTTTAATTTAGGATTCATAATGAACCTAATGATGCATTAATGGGCTTGATACTTATATTATGTGACTATGGGTCCATGTGAGTGACCATTTATATAATGATGCTTATGTTGGCCCAATGTGGCATATTATGAATTTGTATGAGATTGTGGATCATACATGAGCATGCATAGTGTCTTATGCATTGTGATGTCCTTGTGAAGTAAGCCTTGTGGATGACAAGTTGGGTCGTGTTATGTTGTTGTAAGGCCAAGTTGCCTAGGAGATTGAACACACCTTAGTACGGGTGCGAGTAGACAAGTGTGGGTCGTGTTATGACCTCTGGGGCGCGGGGTGCGGGTCCTTCACAATGGGTAGTTGGTAGCTCCTCTTAATTACTTACGGGGAATATGCAAACCGATGCAACGCACCGACGATCCGGACTTGACACATTAAGAAACCCTATATCGTGATCTAGTGTTGAATGTCAAATTGTGCAATGCCATGATTGTGCACGAGAAAATTTATTGATAGCTTGTAGGAAATCGGCCTCGGCTTTGATGAAGAGCTCGAGTCACGTACATGTCTCCCGATCTTTCTCTCCGACCGATTGAGTCTAGCTCCATGGAGTAGGAATTTGGAAAAGCATGCATACGAGTCATGATATACACAAGGATCTACAACTTTCATGTAGAACGTCATCATTAATTCTTATTTCTCATCCATAACTATACTTGATTCAACTTTCATAATATAGTAATTATATGCCATCCACTCACCCATTCATGGAACCCACTCACCAAAAGTCCTTTGTTTAATTATCATCCACTACAACCACTAAACCAATCCACTAAACCAACCCACTAATCCATCCACTCAAACACTCCACTCACTCACCCACTCATCCACCCACTTCCCTTTGTTGAGATTCTATAAAAGCTTTATCATTAATTGAATATGATGTGTTGGATTGCTATTTGGGCGCGTGGCGCCGTTTTGTTTCTAGCATGCTATAACTGGTAATGATGTAGGATGTCTTACCTCTTTCCCGCTATAAAAGTGCTTCTATTATTTGTTGTTTATGTGTACCTTGTAAGAGCGGTGCGATCGAAGACGACGGTGAGAGACGAGAAGATCCTGCGCTTCCCGCTTCTAGTGGTGGATTCAATCTCACAAGATTGACTGTTATCTCTCATTGCGACGATGTCTAAATTGGGACGTATGCGTGGGTTCTGGGAGATGTGCGTCTACCTTCCTTGGGGGCCGATTTTTATCTTAATTTTAATCACTACATCCGCATGTGCTGGCACATCAACCTCGAACTCCGACCGCTGCGTGTACTTGGGAGACGTGTCGATAGCACTTGCCTGGAGATGTCATGAGGCACCTGTCCTCACCTGCTACCTCAGCTTGCGTCTGGAGTTTATCCTGCCTATTAGGGAGATGTGGGGTGCCCGTTATTACACCCCGCAGGAGGATTCTTTTGATTCCACCGCTCGGGCTCCGTCCCGCGCCTCTGTGGTTCCCATGGATGTGTCCTCGGATGAGGAAGATCCTGATGAGGGTCCTCCTGAGGATCCTGAATCGGTCCCTTTTTATCTGAGGGGTCGATGATCATTGGTGGCTACTGATGGCTGCCAGTGTTTTTATTTTTGGGGGCCTGATGTATTTTTATTTTTGGTGGGCTGTATATTTTGTATATGCATGATGGTATATATGCATGTTTCCCTTGGGGTGGGTATAGTTTTGCTTTTTGGTGATGGCGGGCTTGTATCTACAAAACAGTTGTATCAAATTTTATATATATATGTATGCTATTCAGTGCAATTTATGTGTATTGTTTTATTCGACACTTTTATCCACATTCCGTATTATCATTATTATTATTATTATAAAAAAAAATATTGCCAATTATGCTCACATGGTTAAACATCAATTAAATAAAATGAACCGGGTATTAATCGTTTGTTTATTCAATTTCCGCATTTTATTTTATCTGACAATGTGACGTTCCCTCCCAAAAAGGGGCGTTACATTAAGTTGGTATCAGAGCCCCGGTTTATGTTTTCTTTGGGTTTTGAGTGTGAGTCTGTCTTGTTTGTCTTAGGAATTTGGAAAAACATGCTGTGTGAATCTCTCGTGATGGGTGTCTTGAGTGGATTCCTCTGTTGGATTGCTATTTGACTTTTCTTATGTTTTCAGTAATCTAATTTGAGAGAAAAGCAAGATGGCAAGAGGTGGAGAAATGGCAGCTGCTATTGAAGCGATGCAGAGAATGGCTGAAGTCATCGCCCAACAAAATGAACGCGCTACTCAACAACAAGAAAGAGCTGCTCAACAGCTTGAGGCGACTGCCGATACGCAAAACTTAGCAGAGTTTCGTCGTCATAACCTTCCTCAGTTTAAGGGAGAATTTGATCCTGACAAGGCTAATCTATGGATCAAGGAGCTAGAAAAAGTCTTTCGTGGCATGAATTGTGCGGAAGACAAGAAGGTGAATTATGCGACTTTTATGCTTGTCGACAATGCCGAAGATTGGTGGAACGGAGCGCAGAGAGCATTAGAAGCCGAAGGAGCTGATGTTACTTGGGAATTGTTCAAGGAGAAATTCTTGGGCAAATACTTTCCTGCGAATGCGAGACACGCAAAGGAGATGGAGTTCCTCAACCTGAGACAGGGGAACATGACCGCCAGCGAGTACGCCGCTAAGTTTGAAAATTTGGAGAAGTTCTCGACCCATTACCAGTATCAAACTGATGAAGCCTGGAAATGCTGGAAATTCACCGAAGGACTGAGGTATGAAGTGAAGAAAGCTGTGATTACCTTGAAAATAAAGGTATTCTCGTGAACTTGTTTGTCGTGTGAATAGACACTTGTTCCTCGAAGTTGAAGCCTTAGAGCAGGCTAGAGACGCGAGAAACAGGAACTTTGGGCTGTACGGTCCCAAAGAGGTGGAGGCAGTGGTTCAAACCGCTTTCAGAAGAAGCCCTATAACCGACCAACGGGGAGTCAACAACAACCATCGGTGGAAGTTCGGTGGAGGTTCTTCTGGGAACCGAACTGGTCAGAATACGACCTACCCGTCTAAATGCCTGAAGTGTGGGAAAGATCATCTCACAAGAGACTGCACGATAAAAGGAATCATTTGCTTCAGATGTGGCAAACCGGGTCATATGTCCAGAGATTGTAATCAAGCAAAGGCTGAACCTTCAGTTAATGCAACCCGAGCCAAGAAACCGCAAGCCAGAGGTCGAGTTTATACTATGAGTGGAGCTGAAGCTTCTGAATCCAAAGACTTGATTCAAGGAGAAGGCGCCATAGAAGGTAATCTTTTAAAAGTACTGTATGACTCTGGGGCAACCCATTCTTTCATATCATATGACTGTGTGCTACGACTTAGTTTACCTGTGTCTGAACTACCTTTTGAATTGACTGTTTCAACCCCCACTGATAAACCGGTAGTTACTACCAAAGTCTGTTTGAAGTGTCCTTTGATTGTTGAAGGTCGAATCTTTTCTGTTGATTTGATCTGTTTACCTCTTTCATAGTTAGATATAATCCTAGGGATGGACTGGTTATCTTCCAACCATGTTCTGTTAGATTGTTCTAGTAAGACCATAGTCTTTCCTGTGGATGAGAATTCTAGATACTTGACGGCCAACCAAGCACGAGCTTTCTTAAAAGAAGGAGCTCAGGGGTACATGTTATTATCTTCTCTGAAAGTTGAGGGTGAGGCTGATTTGAGTACTATTCCAGTAGTGAAGGAATTTCTTGAGATCTTCCCTGAAGAAGTACCTGGTTTACCACCGGCACGTGAGATCGAGTTTGCTATTGATCTAGTACCGGGAGCTGGTCCTGTGTCTATAGCACCTTACCGAATGTCACCGACAGAATTAGCCGAACTTAAGAAGCAGCTAGAAGAGCTTTTGGAGAAGCAGTTAGTTAGACCGAGTGTGTCCCCGTGGGGAGCACCTGTGTTACTAGTTCGAAAGAAGAACGGTACCTCGAGATTGTGTGTGGACTACAGGCAATTGAACAAGTTGACGATCAAGAACAAGTATCCTCTCCCGAGAATTGACGACGTGATGGACCAACTGAAGGGGGCAGCGGTATTTTCGATGATTGACTTGAGATCTGGGTATCATCAGATAAGAGTGAAGACGGAGGATATACCCAAGACTGCTTTTCGTACACGATACGGTCATTACGAGTATCTTGTGATGCCATTTGGTGTGACGAATGCGCCTGCTATTTTCATGGACTATATGAACCGCATCTTTCGTCCGTACTTGGATAAGTTTGTTGTCGTCTTCATTGATGACATCCTGATATATTCCCAGAATCAGGAGGATCATGCTGAGCACCTCAGCATAGTTCTTCAGATTTTGAAGGAAAAGGAACTGTATGCCAAGCTGTCGAAGTGCGATTTTTGGCTAGATGAGGTGAAGTTTTTGGGTCATGTGATCTCAAAAGAAGGAATTGCAGTGGATCCATCCAAAGTAGAAGCAGTACTGCAGTGGGAACAACCGAAGTCAGTGACTAAGTCCGTAGTTTCGTTGGTTTAGCCGGATATTACCGGAGGTTCATAGAAGGGTTTTCCAAGATTGCCGGACCGCTCACTCAATTGACGAGGAAGAATCAAGCTTTCGAATGGACTGATAGATGTGAGCAGAGTTTTCAAGAGTTGAAGAAACGGCTGACTACCTCACCTGTATTGGTGTTACCTGATCCGAATGAACCGTTCGAGGTGTACTGTGACGCTTCGTATCAAGGATTGGGATCTGTTCTTATGCAACACCGAAAGGTGGTAGCCTATGCTTCGCGACAGTTGCGAGTGCATGAAAAGAATTACCCGACTCATGATTTGGAGTTAGCAGCTGTGGTTTTTGCTCTGAAGATATGGAGACATTTCCTTTATGGAGCGACATTCAACATCTTCAGTGACCACAAGAGCTTGAAGTACTTGTACGATCAGAAAGAGCTGAATATGAGACAGCGGAGATGGCTGGAGTTTTTAAAGGATTATGATTTCCAGTTGTTGTACCACCACAGGCAAGGCGAACGTTGTGGTGACGCCTTAAGTAGAAAGACTATCGTGTTTCGCCTTGATGATTAGGGAAAGAGATCTCATCGAACAATTTAGAGATGTATGGTCATTTGTTAAGTTGGAACCCTAAGAATTTGCATGAATATGGTTACCATCTCAAGCGAGTTGATGGAAGACATACGGGAAAAACAAAGACCGATGAATTCTTGCAAGGAATAAGAGAACAAATGAAACAAGGCGAGAAAACGAGTTCGAAGAAGGAACAGATGGAATTCTCGAGATTCCGAGGTAGAGTTTGTATTCCTCGTGACCAAGAGCTTAGACGATATATTGTGGATCATGCCCACACTAGCAAGCTAAGTATGCACCCCGGTATAACGAAGATGTACCAAGACTTGAAGAAGTTGTTCGGTGGCATGGACTAAAGAGTGATGTCACTAGATGTGTATCGACTTGTCTAGTCCGTCAAAAAGCCAAAGTGGAACATCGGCGACCTGTTTGGGTTCTTTACTGCAACCATTGTCTATTCCCGAATGGAAGTGGGACAAAGATCGCAATGGACTTTGTTGTGGGATTGCCAAGGACAAGGATGGGACATGACTCGATTTGGGTAATAGTTGATCGACTTACAAAATCGGCTCATTTCCTCCCGATTAACATAAGGTACAGTTTGGAAAAGCTGACCCGACTGTATATTGGGAAATTGTCGATTACATGGTGTGCCTACGAGTATAGTCTCGGATAGAGATCCGAGGTTTACCTCAAAGTTTTGGCAAAGTTTACAAGCTTCGTTGGGAACGAGATTGCGCCTGAGTTCGGCGTATCATCCGCAAACCGATGGTCAATCGGAAAGGACGATCCAATCTCTAGAGGACCTACTTAGAGCTTGTTCTATGGAACAGACTGGAAGTTGGGATGAAGTTCTACCACTGGTGGAGTTCACCTACAATAACAGTTATTATTCAAGTATAGGGATGGCACCCTATGAAGCTCTGTATGGAAGACGGTGTCGAACACCATTATGTTGGTACCAAGATGGCGAGCGTCTTACGATTGGACCAGACATTATCCAGCAGACGACTGAGAAGGTTAAGATGATTCAAGAGAAGATGAGAACTGCACAAAGCCGACAGAAGAGCTATGCGGATAAGAGAAGAAAGCCTCTTGAGTTCGAAGAAGGTGAGCATGTGTTCCTGAAAGTCACACCCACGACTGGGGTCGGCCGGGCCTTGAAATCTAGAAAACTCACTCCGAAATTCCTTAGACCTTACCAAATTCTTCGTCGGATAGGTCCAGTAGCCTACCAGATAGCCTTACCCCCTATTCTTTCAAACATACACAATGTCTTCCATGTGTCACAACTTCGTAAATATTTGCCTGATCCAAGTCATGTTATAGCACCGGACACAGTACAGTTAAAAGAGAACCTGACCTATGAAACGTCTCCTGCGAGAATCGAGGATCGACGGATAAAGCAACTACGAGGCAAGGAGATTCCATTGGTAAAGGTGATTAGGAATGAAGCAACTGGTGATACGACTTGGGAATTGGAAGATAAGATGAAGGAGCAACATCCAGAATTATTTTAAGGTATGTAAATTTCGAGGACGAAATTCCTTTTAGTAGGGGAGTGTTGTAACATCCCGAAAAATACATATTTGATCATGAATCATCATTTTATAATATTCTTGATTTTTAGGAATTTTTCTGGAATTTTTCGGAAACGACGAATATTTTAATATATTCTTCGTTTTGCGTGCACACTGGGCTGAGAATTGCTGAGGCCAGTGTAACACTCCGGAAATTGATTATTTCACCATGAATAGTTATTTTTCAATATTTGTGATTTATGTGAATTTTTTCGGAATTATCCGGGAACGATGAATATTTTAATATATTCCTCGTTTTGCGCGAACATTGAGCAGAGTCGTGAAAATGACTGTAATGCTTTAAAAATTGGAAATTGATATGACAGATAGTCGTTTTATAATATTTTCAATTTTTGGGAATTTTCTGGGAATTTTTCGGAACCGTCAAATATTTTAATATATTCCTCGTTATGCGTGCGCACTGAGCAGAACCAGAGAAACGCGATGTTTTCTCTGAGAACCTTGGACTATGGACATGTCGACGGGGGATCTTACTAAACCCGAGACTTGACATAGTTTACGAGGTTCCATAATCTTCGAGAAATTTTAACAGATACAATTAAATCAATACAGCGAAAAATTCATCTGTCAGATTAATTAAATACTGACTTATTAACCAGTAACTATTATCTATTGGATAATAGTGTGTAATAAAAATCCTATCACATTATCCTAATGTAATCTACTTTATGTCAAATCTATCTACTTTAATTCAAATTTATTGATTAAATAATCAAAGCTTCCTTAAGAAGCTTTGACCTTACCTTTGACCCATGTGCCTTAGCTTCTCTTGGAAGCCATTCCCCACCCACTTCTCTCTCTCTTTGCACGGCTGGAAGCAGCCAAGGGAGTGGAAATTACTCCATTTCATTTAATCAAATATCATTTCCATTCATTTAATTTCAAGACACTTTCTCTCTCTACCATTTCTTCTTCTTTCTTCTTCCATTTTTCTCTCCTCCTTCTCTCTACCAAGCTCCACGGCCAGCCACCCTTCACCACCCTAATCTTCACAAAAATTTCTTCTAACTACATTTCCTAAATCCTTTCACCATTCTAAACACTTTTTCTTCTTGGAGTTTCTTGAGATTCCATCATCTTCACCATTTTCTCCAAGCTCCAACTTTGAGCATTTTGGGTAAGTTTCATGACCACTCTCCCTCTTCTCTTGATTTCGTGATTATGGTTTCTTTAATGGCCATCCATGGCTTATTTTTCAAGCCTTGATGTTGATTCTAACAAGTCTCCAATTTTAGGGATTTTTGGAGGCCAAATCCGAAAATACAAGGAGGATTCTTGGAGTTCTTCTTGATTTCTTCACTTAGGTAAGAGGAAGACACTCCTCTTCAACCATTTTTAGCATCTAGGAACCTTGGTTGTGTTGATTTGTGAAGAACCCTAATGAGGGTTGTTCTTGAATTTAATGATTAATTATGTTATGTGTTGATTTTGTGTTAATTGTGACTTTGGATTGATTTGTGGTATATAATGGAATGTTGGAATGGATTGAGTGATTTAAAATGGAAGAAAAATGATTGAACACCCACCAAGGAGTGTCACGGTTTTAGGCTAGAAATTTAGGAGAATTTGTGTTGAAATTGTAATTGGTATAATTCTTAAATTAATCAATGTATTAGATGGAATTCAATGGAAGGAAAATTTGAAATAGAAACCACCATGAGGGCTACGGTTTTGGGAGCCAAGAACCTAGGGTTTTTGGTGAGTTAATTGGACAAGTGAACAATTTAAATAATTAAGGGAATGATGTATATGATTAGGACTTGAAAAGATTTGAAATTGGATTAATGGGGAGGCCACGACCTCTAGGGTAATTTTAGGTGGAAAATGTGATTTTAATGAATTGGAAGCATAATTAATTAGGTAATTGTAAACCTAAGTAATGAAATGGATGATTAGGAAATTAGAAGAATTTATTAAAGCTAAGACTTCATGAATTTTCAAAGAACCAAGAGTGAAAGTGTCATAAGAATTAAGGAGATTCTAAGTGAGTGAAGAACATGAGAGTGTGAGGCCTAAGAGCTAAAATAAAATGTAAGTTATGGGGAATTGAGTTGTCTTGGAATATTAAGTTGGCTATAAGGATTGATTTTTGAACATGAACCTTAGAAAGGGGGTCAAAGTTTAATTTAGGATTCATAATGAACCTAATGATGCATTAATGGGCTTGATACTTATATTATGTGACTATGGGTCCATGTGAGTGACCATTTATATAATGATGCTTATGTTGGCCCAATGTGGCATATTATGAATTTGTATGAGATTGTGGATCATACATGAGCATGCATAGTGTCTTATGCATTGTGATGTCCTTGTGGACTGTTGTAAGGCCAAGTTGCCTAGGAGATTGAACACACCTTAGTACGGGTGCGAGTAGACAAGTGTGGGTCGTGTTATGACCTTGGGGCGCGGGGTGCGGGTCCTTCACAATGGGCAGTTGGTAGCTCCTCTGTCTGTGGGGCAAACCGATGCAAACGCACCGACGATCCGGACTTGACACTGTCCTATATCGTGATCTAGTGTAGAATGTCTGTGCAATGCCATGATTGTGCACGAGAAAATTTATTGATAGCACTGGCCTCGGCAGCCGAGTCACAGACATGTCTCCTGATCTTTCTCTCCGACTGATTGAGTCTAGCTCCATGGAGTAGGAATTTGGGAAAGCATGCATACGAGTCATGATATACACTGTCATCATTAATTCTTATTTCTGTAACTATACTTGATTTAACTGTCATTATAATAATTATATGCCTGGAACTGTTTAATTACTTACTGTTGAGATTACTGCTCATTAATTGAATATGATGTGTTGGATTGCTATTTGGGCGCGTGGCGCCGTTTTGTTTCTAGCATGCTATAACTGGTAATGATGTAGGATGTCTTACCTCTTTCCCTGTGCTTCTATTATTTGCTGTTTATGTGTACCTGATAAACACATATTTTATTCATTAAGAAACCCTTATATTTAGTCATTTACACTCTCCATATTCTTAATTGATTGAGTTTGACATGATTTTGTGAGTTTGAGCTCAAATTGGTCCTAATTGAATATTTTCAGCATTATTGAGATTTTACACTGTTTCTGTATTTTGGTCATAACTTGAGTTCCTGATATCTGAAAATCATGAATTTTATCTTGTAGGAAATCTAAGAGGAAGCTCTACAACTTTGATGAAGAGCTCGAAGTCTGATTCAGATGTCTAAGGGACCTAAGTTGACATGGAAGTTAGAATACGGGTTCTGTCACAGTAGAATCCGAACAGTGTGCACTCAAAAAAATCATATCTCAAGATGTAATAATGGAGATGGGCTGAATTTGACAGTGGATAGTCAAGATCCAAATAAACAACTTTCATGAAGAACACATTTTGAGAAAAAGAAGTCTAGTAGGTCATTTTGAGCTTGCAAGTCGGAACAGAGGTGCTGAAGTTGGGTTTGAGTAACCTACGGTATTTGGGACATATCTTGGGCTTAAGGAAGCCAAATTGGACGAACCAGCTATCCATTTTATAGCCAAGACAAGGATCTACAACTTTCATGTAGAACACTTTTCGTGGTTCTGAAGTATAGTGGGTCGTTTTTGGCTTCCAAGTCAGACACGAAATTTTCGTCCTCAACCACCCACTCATCCATCCACTAATCCACTCATCCATCCACTAATCCACTCATCCACTCATCCACTCATCCACTAACTCACCCATTCATCCACTCATACACTAATCCAACCACTTAACCACTCCACCCACTCATCCACTAATCCATCCACTCATCCATCCACTCACCCATTCATGTCCATAATTTCCCACTCACCAAAAGTCCTTTGGCATTTTTCACTAATTCAACCACTCAACCATTCCACTCACTCATCCACTAAACCAATCCACTAAACCAACCCACTAATCCATCCACTCAAACACTCCACTCACTCACCCACTCATCCACCCACTTTCCTTTGTCATTTTGTTACCTTAGACTTCTATAAAAGGCACCATTTATCATGAACAAGATGGAACTCTCCTTCATTTTCTCTCTTAGTTTCTTGTTTCTTCATAGTTTCTTCTTGTTTCTTCATAGTTTTTCTTGTGATTTCTTTCTAGCTATGTGTAACTAAACCTCCCTTGGTTAAGGGGTGATGAAACCGCTAGTATTAATGTTGTAAACTTTGCATATTTGATTATTTCAACACGGTTATGTTTTTATTCATATATTTCTGAATCTATTGTTGGTATGAAGGTTTTTGTACTTGTTCCTACTTTCAAAGTAGTAGATCTAGGTTTATTATGCGCGGTTGCGTATAGTAGATCTAGTGGGATGTATGATGTTCATGTGGGTATAATTATAATTATTGTGCTATTTGCCGCTTATAAAAGTGGTAGATCCGGGTTTCTTATCTGTGATTTGCGGTATTAGATCTAGAGAAATATATGTTCTAAGTAATTTAATCCCGGTGTGTGATTAGACCTTAGTGTAATTGGTTTTCTAAATCTTAATGCAATTGTTAGATAGTTGTAAGAGCGGTTGCTTTATGACTAATCGTGATTAGGAGTTGATTTGAGCGGTTGCTAAATTGACCAACACGTAAGGAAAACAGAGATTTACTCTCACAATTGCATAAAAACATAATTGAGCATGTTGGAATAAAAAAGATATGTGGATTTACATTATCATATAAATCTAGTGGTGGATTCAATCTCTTAACCAATTTTCTTATATTGTTGATTTCAGGTTTGTTTATTGTTATCTTTGAAGTCGTTCATTGTTCATCAAAACTCCAAAACCCCCTTTTACTTGTTTATTGTTAATCGAGTCTAAATTGGGAATTGTTTAATAGTGTTAATTGAATTGGTTCTCTCGTGGATCGACCCTTACTAACTACAACTAGTTGTAAGGTTTTTATTTTCTCGGTGGGCCCGACAACCGATTTTTATCTTAATTTTAATCACTACATCCGCATGCATCGGTACCTGTGACGATCGAAGACGACGGTGAGGAGACGAAGATCCTGCCTTCCCGGCTTCGGCTCCGCACAAGATTGACCTCTACCGCGACGATGTCCGCACGTATGCGTGGGTTCCCGGGAGATGTGCGTCGACCTTCCTTGGGGGCCGCAGTGCCGGCACATCAACCTGAACTCCGACCGCTGCGTGTACTTGGGAGACGTGTCGATAGCACTTGCCTGGAGACGTCATGAGGCACCTGTCCTCACCTGCTACCTCAGCTTGCGTCTGGAGTTTATCCTGCCTATTAGGGAGATGTGGGGTGCCCGTTATTACACCCCGCAGGAGGATTCTTTTGATTCCACCGCTCGGGCTCCGTCCCGCGCCTCTGTGGTTCCCATGGATGTGTCCTCGGATGAGGAAGATCCTGACGAGGGTCCTCCTAAGGATCCTGAATCGGTCCCTTTTTATCTGAGGGGTCGATGATCATTGGTGGCTACTGATGGCTGCCAGTGTTTTTATTTTTGGGGGCCTGATGTATTTTTATTTTTGGTGGGCTGTATATTTTGTATATGCATGATGGTATATATGCATGTTTCCCTTGGGGTGGGTATAGTTTTGCTTTTTGGTGATGGCCAGGCTTGTATCTACAAAACAGTTGTATCAAATTTTATATATATATGTATGCTATTCAGGTGCAATTTCTGTGTATTGTTTTATTCGACACTTTTATCCACATTCCGTATTATCATTATTATTATTATTATAAAAAAAAATATTGCCAATTATGCTCACATGGTTAAACATCAATTAAATAAAATGAACCGGGTATTAATCGTTTGTTTATTCAATTTCCACATTTTATTTTATCTGACAATGTGACGTTCCCTCCCAAAAAGGGGCGTTACACTTCATATGGTAATTTAATTACATATGTTTTTCTTTCCTTAAAAGCATTAGGAAATTCACTACATACTTCTTTTACAAATTTATCTTGAAGTAGTTTTATCTTATCTTGGACAGGAGGTTTACTTATCTGTTCTTGAATTCTCTTAGATTGAAGTTCTTTATTTAACATATTTATATGTTTAGTTTTTTTACTTATCATATTTACTTTCGAAATTAGGGATTGTTGTAACATATTTAATTCTTTTAATTGAGGAGGTTTAAGAAATTCAAAACAAAGTTCTTTTCCTAAAGCTTTGGTAACTAATCCTAATTTGGTCACTGAGAATGGATATAGTAAGGAGAGAAAAGGGGTTCTTAGAATTACTTGTTCTGAAATATTCTTAGCCAGTAAAAAGGTTGTGGTATAACAAATTTGCTCTTTACAAATTTTTGCATTATTTAATTTATACTTAATTGAAAATTTTGAACCTGTTGCACTGCTTACCGATTCTTTGGTTTTATCATAATACTTAGTAGGAATTAAACCTTCTTGAACACAATTTAGATCAGCACCATAATCAATTAAAGCTATTAACTTAAATCTTTCTCCTTTAATTATCAAATCAACCATACAATGCCATTTATGAGTAATTACTTGACTTAACAACTGAATATAAGGATCTTGTTTAGATTCATTATCTTCTTTCTCAACTTCAGTATGAATTATTAACTGTGAGGATTGATTTTGAATATGTATTAACCCTTGTAAATTTAGCATTTTAAATTCTATTTCAGTATCTTTTTGTTTTAATTGATTAACTTCTTCTTTCAAATTCCTTATCTCTTGCTGAAGATCTCTTAATGATAATTCAGCTTGTTGAGGTTTCTTAAATCTTTCCAATATTTCTTTCATATCAATTTTTTGAACTTCTGGTTTATTCTTTTCTTCGTAATCTAGGAATTCTTTAATTTGTTGGATAAATTCTTGCTTAGCAGAAGATTCTTCCATGTTTTCTATAATTCCCATTAATGATGAAGCCTGATCACGAGTGATTACATTAATAATTTTTAAACATTTTGAACAATTGCAGAGTTCTGGACCTAATTCTAAACATTCTTCTTCTTGCTGACTATCCGAGTCAGACGACGATTCTTTTATCTGATTAACCATTTCTTGTTCTTCTTCTGAGGAACTGTATTCCGATTCTGAGGATTCTGATTCATTAACTAATATACTTATTAAATTTTTCTTTAACTCTTCATCAATACTTAAATTATTAATTTTTTGCTTAACTTTACAATCTCTTTTATAATGACCTACTCTGCCACATTTATAACATATTATTTCGTTCATGGACTTAGGTTTTTTATTGCTTTTCTTACGATAGGATTTTCTTGGTTTTGATGAACTTTCTTCTTCTCTATATTTTTTCTTATAGTATTTTCTTGATTTACGAATTTTATGAGGAACATATTTTTGAACAGATTTTCTTCTACTTGGAGCTTTAACTCCTTCCACTCCCCACTGGGAACAGAATGATCCTAATTCTTTCCTAGTGTTCTTAGCTTCAGTTTTGAGCTTATGTTGGAGTTTCAAATCTAAACATATTTGCAAACCAGTTTCTATAACATGATTAGAGAGTTGTCCAAAAGTAAGTTGATTATAAGGAATAGTACCATCATTTTGCCTTTCAATATTTAACTTAACCTTTTCTGCGAATAACTTCGGAAGACCAGCTATAAATCGCTCTTTCCAATAGTCTCAGCAACATCGCTTCGTAAATATAGTTTTGATAAAAACATATCCTTATACCATCTATAATCAGACATAGACGGACAATGTAAATTAACAATCTGATCTGCTATTCTTTGTTGAAATTTTAAAGGTTCTCCAATGAAATGCTTAGTTATGGTATATAGAAGAGTTGTTACGGCGTCTTCTACTGTCGATCCATTACTTTCTATCTTAACAGAATTCATTATGTAAGATTGTTCTTGGGGGGACATTACGTTATCCCACCAACCTTTCAGTTGGCCTGTGAAGCCCATGATTAACAAAGAGGCAGCTATCTTATCTGTGTTTCCTTTTCCTTTGAAGGCAGTGGCAGCCATAGTCATTTGTTGAATAATGTCAAGAATGTTTTGTTCACTGGCACCGTCTAAATTCCATTCAACTATATCATTACCAGAGAATGAGTTTTCTATAAGAAACTGTCTTTCTTCGTATTGAACATCAGGATAAGTAGGCCTAGGGTAATAATTTCTAGTAACAGGAGTAGGATTATTAGTTTTTAGTTTATTAACTTGAAGACTTAAAAATTCATTTTCTAATTCTTCAATTTTATCTAAGGTTTGTATCTTAGGAATAGATTTTGATGTTGATCCTAAAATCATTTGTTCTAATTGTCTTTTAATTTCGTCAATAGAATTATCATATTTTGAACCAAGATGAATATCTTTTAACTCTGATTGAGGAACATTAATTATCTTATATATGGGTCTGGTTGGATCTAACTTCTTATCTAAGGGTTTACTAGAATTAGAGGAGGACTTATCTGTTAACTAATTTTCTATTCTTTCTAAATTCTTAGACATAGTATGAAGCATTTGATTAGAATAAGTAAGTTGTTGATGAACTTTATTTTATATATATATATATATATATATATATATATATATATATATATATATATATATATATATATATATATATGTATGTATGTATGTATATATAGTGTTAACATAAGCACTCGTGCTAACATAAACACCCGTGATAACATCATCACAAAGCGAATCACCGCGCCCAGACGTCCCCCCAGGATCTGTCAAGATCCCACTATCCTGTAAGTTCCCGTCCACTCTTTAGGCATAAAACGCCACAACAATCATCAATTGTACAGTGTTTTTCCATGCATGATGTATGATCCAACACATACAAATCATTTTTCTTCGTATTTTACATATATCCACCACATTCTTGGTGGTATCATTTTCCAACATAATGGGGCCCACCAAACAGCCCGATAGCCAACTGCTGTAATTTCCAATCACGTAAAGATTTTATCACGTTTTTGAAATCACGTAACATTTTTCAAATGTTTTCAAATTATGTAAATATTTTCCAACGTTTTCACAATCTCGTAAATATTTTCAAATGTTTTCTAAATCGTGTAAATATTTTCAAATATTTTTAAATCGTTTTCTCAATTGCATAGTTTAAAAATCACTATTTTAAATACGAGTAAGATTTTTCTATTATTTTCATTATATAAAATATTTCTTGGCGTTCTAAATTAAATTCTGAAACTTTCTAAACTAAAAATATTATTTGGACATCATTTTCCATTTTTCTTATAAAAACTTCTCTAAGTAATAATTTTTGACGTTTTTCTCAAAATTTGCATTATTCGATTTAATAAAATTTGTTACTGTTACCTTTACTAAAATCCTTTTTAATAAAATAATTTGAGCTCTAAATCACTTTCAAGACTTATTCTCTATTATCATAAATAAAAATCACTTTTATCTAACAAAAACTTTATTCCATAAAATATTTGAATTCTCAAATCTCCTTTAAAAACTCCTTTTTCATTTCAAAATTCACTAAATTGAGTTCTCGTTAATAAATCCTTCAAAACTACCCTTAAGAAAATATTTTTGATCTAAAACACCAATTCTTGGCATGTTGGCCGAGAATCAATTTCTTTTCCATAACCAAATATGTATTCTTTTCCTTTGTAACACTATTTAATCCAATTACTTGTTACTTAATCATCTAAAATCCACACTTAGTAAAATATTTCAAATGATTTGTTCCAAAATCCTCATGGAAACAGTGTACCTCTTAATTCTTAGAAAACAACATAGTTTTCCTTTCCACATGATTCTTATCATATGCCACATGTCCCATATGATATTTTCCATTATCACATATTCATGCTTTAAATCATACTTAAGCATATTAAACATCCAATAATAATCTAATCAAAATCATACCATCTCACATATAAATCATACTTAATTATCAAAGTAATAGAAGCACATATATCAAAAATCAACCATGGCAAGTTCATACATATAATCCACATCATATAAATAAACACAATCAAACATGCATAAATTGTAACACCCCAAATTTTCTAACTATTTGACAGTAATTTTGACAATTAATAGAATTCTACTGCTTAGTTATTTCTGTGTACTATAAAATTCAATTGAGTATTCCGTCAGAACATTTGATCATTTTGTGTGGTTTACTCCGTGTCAAGAAAATAATAATTTTTGGGCCGGGGAAAATCTTACGTATTTTAATTATTACAGTTAAGTCTTAATTATTTTACGTAATCTGATTTGATTTTCGTAAGTTTTATCATTTTTATGATTTTGTGAATGATTATGAAATTTTTATATTTCTCTAATCATTTTAATATTATCCATGGGCTGTCTGTGGGCCCATAGGGCCTGTACGTGGGCCTAGGTGGGTCCCGAAAAATGAAAATTTTTTAGTAGCTCAAAAACTCTATACTATTGAGACGGAGACGGAAGATCTTACTAAACCTGAATCCGAAAATAGTTTTTAAAATTTTCTTTTACTGTGTTTTGTACTTTATTTAATTATCGGGTGATAAAAATATATTAAAAATATTATTTGTAGGGTTATAGATAAAAATAAATATTGTACTGCGTAGTCAACAATAGTGGTTATGACAGCTTTATGACGGACTAATAGGAAGTAAGCTAAGCATTTGGATATTAACCGTTGATTTAATCAAGGGTGGAGATTTGGTCGTATAAAATGGCTATGACCATTTATGACCCTTGGATGTAAAATAAGGAGTGATCTTGACCATTCATTTTAGAGATACATCTAACGACTAGGATTTCAAGGAGAAAGATCCAATGGCCTAGATTAAGTCTTCTAATCTAAGGTCAAACCTAGAATCTACATTAATCCTAACCATTGATCTAATCAATGGTTAGGAATGCCTAAAATGGTGGCTAGTAAGATTGGTCACATTTTGAAGAAGCAAAAGGGGGGGACGGTTTTGGTGTTGATTTAGGAGCTAAAGCAAAGTTTGAAGACCATTATTAGTTGTCTTGGTCATTATTGATCATTCTTGATCATTTCCATGAAGCTAACTCATCAAAAATTTTCTCTTCTTTCTCTTCAAGCCAAGCTCACGGCCAAACACCAAGGACCACCTTCCATTACTCTTTAATTTCATACAACCTTATTTCTTAAATCTATACCTCATTCTAAGACACTTTGTAGTTTGGAGCAAGTTCTAAATCCATCATCTTCAAGGACTTTCTTCAAGAGCAAGTTCTAGGATTTTTGAGGTAAAGTGTAAAGAAACTTCATTTATTATCTCTTTTTCATGTTCTAAGCCGTGTTTGATCCATGGTTTTCCTTATTCAAGCTTAATATACTAATAAACTTGTGTTTGTTTTATGTTCAAGAAACTTTTGTTGGGGGAGAACTTGTGCAAAGTGCAAAGCAAGGAGCTTTTTGAGGTTCTTCAATATGTAAGAGGGAGATTCATCTCACCAACCAAGTATGGTGGTAAGAGATGGTTTTGTATTTGATGGATGGTGAATCCATGTGAGGATTCATATCCATGGTCATGTAATTATTTGTGGGTGTTTATGTGTTTTGATTATTTGCTTATGCTTGATGTATTTTGTATGATTTATTTGTGCTTGCATGCTTTGTATGATTTTTATTTGCTTTTATGGTATGCTTGAAATATAATATATTGATTATATGTGATATATGCCATAAAAATTGTTGGAAAGGAAAACAATTTTTGGTTCCAATGACCATGATGATTTCGGCCTCAAACACCTCAAAATAGGTATTCACAAATTAATATTTTCATGAATGACAAAATTGGATGTTTAGAGAAGCAAGGAAATGAATAAATGTTTTGATTTTCAAAGACCAAGTGTTCACGGTTTTTGAAGGAAATTTTAATGGTTTTGTTTGTGTACCATGAATGGAACTTAGTTGATTTAGAAGAAAAAATATTTGATGGTTTCAATGGCCAAGTACCACGGTTTTGAAGGCTTGTAATGCCTTGGTTTTATGAAACAAAGTGATTTTCAAAGTGAAAAAGTGGTTTGATTTAGTACAAGGATTTTAGAAATGGAATCAAAGTGTTTTATCACTTGAGAAATAGAAATTTCGGTTATGAAAGGAAAATAGAGGTTGTAAGGGTTTGAACCTCAAATTATTTTGGAAGATAATTGAATTTAAGAATTTATTTTGAATTATAAAGGAAACGTTGATGATTTAAAATTTACTAACATAAAACTCATCCTTTGGGTTTTGAAGCGCGTTAGGGAATTTTAAGTGAGAAACATTGATTTAATTCAATGAAATGGTGAATTTGTGGAATATATTGCGAAAAAGGATTTTCTTGAGTAAGAAAAATGTGGAAAATAATGTGAGAAGTCATATTATTTTGAGAAAAGTTGAATTGAAATTTAGAATGTTGAGAAATATTTTACATAGTGGAAAAATGGTGAAAAATGATTTACGTAACTTAAAAACGTGATTTTTAAGCTACACGATTTGAAAAACGTTTAAATGTTTCCACGCGATTTGAAAAATGTTGAAATATTTCTACGCAATTTGGAAAGCGTTTAAATATTTTTACGCATTTGAGATATTATTGAAAAATCACTACGCGATTGAAAAATGATGAAATATTTTTATGTGATTGAGAAAATGATGGAAAATCCCTACGCGATTTGAAAACATAATAGAAATGTTGCGGAATTGTGAAAACATAACAGAAATGTTGCGCAATTGTGAAAACGCGACAAAAGTGTTGCGCGACTATGAAAACACGATAATATGATTTCCCGAATAAATTTAACAGTACGATTACTGTTGGACGAGTGTATGAACACTGTATGAGAAAATGATGAATTTTGTCTGTGATTGTCATTTGGTGCATTATACATGCATTGAAAAAATATGCATTGAGGCATATGATGAAATTGAAAAATATGCAGTGAGCCATATGATGAAATTGAACAGAATTGCATTGAGATATTCATGCATTGAATGAAAATTAATAGCTGATAGTTATTGTGACCCTTGTGGTTGAAGAGAGAATGAGAATTGAAAAGTGAGGTCTATGATGGATCTTGGGGGCGTCAAGGCGTGGTGGTCGACCAGTGGACGTTGATTGGCAAAAGACCATGTGCTACTTGGCGATGCAGCCCGTTGCAATGCATTGACGATACCAGACAAGAACACGATTCTTTTCGAAGACTGGAGATTGTCTTTGGGCTAAGGCTGACAATTAACCAGAGCATTCTTCTCGAAATTGTGAAAACCTCCATGGAATAAGAAATTGAGTCTATGTGCACATGCATAATAACTGAGTATTGGTTATGATAATTGAACTGTTGAATACTTGGATAATGTTGAGGGCATTATCGTAAATATTGAGTATTTATATCTGTGTGATATAATAATTGAGGAATGTTGGATGATAATGATGATAAATAATGTTGATGGCATGATTATAATTATGGTATGATATATCTGTATGATATGTTATTTGTGTTATCTATATGCTACCATATTGGTATTGGCGTAGGTGATCTCACCTTTTTGTTATATTATTTTGTTATTTTTGTATTGTTAAAATTATATAGTAGATGGAACGAGTTTCTTAGACTTGACCGGAAGCAAATATTCTGAGTTCTGTGACAACATCAAGGAGTGGCCATCCCAGATTCAACAGTGTGCAGTTTTGAGGAGGAACAGATACATGACGCATCAAGATGGATACAAGACGGAATAAGTATGTTGAGTTTTTATCATTAGTGTTTTACCGTACTATTGATTAGGACCCGTCAAGGGGTTTGCTACTGTTTAAAATTGAGTCTGTAAGTTTTATATTTCTTGAATAATTGTTAAATATTAAGTGGTGTCTGTTATATAAGTTTTAATTAGTTTAAATATATTTTTCAGTATTACTTACAAATATCAGTAAGTTTATATTTCCGCGAAAAGAAATTTTAAAACTCATGTTTTATAACTCAAACCTTTTATGAAATCATTTTCAGATTATAAGTTGGTAGTCGGAAATGTGATGCCCTAAGGAGGGTGTTACATAAACCAATAACCACACAATTCAAATGAATAAATCCTCACATGGATTTTCCACTCACAAACACAAACAAATCCATTCTCTCACCACCACATATGGTCGATGAGGTTAATCTCCCTCTTACCTTGATTGATGCCTCCTAGCTCCTTGTAAAACTTTCTTTGTATCACTTTTTCACCACCAAGTAGATCTTAGAATCAAAACAAACACACAAAAATTAGTATCTAAGGCATGATTAAGATGACCATAGATCAAACATGGTCTTAGGATTCCAAAAGTCAAGTAAGAAATCAAGTTTCAAGATCTTTACCTTAAAACCCTAGAACTTAAATCCAAGAATCAAGCTTGAAGATGATAGAATTAGGTCTTGATCACAACATAAAAGTTGCTTAGAATGAAGTTTGGGATCAAGTGATGTGATTAGATAGAATTATGAGTGATTGGAAGGCTATTATAGAGAGTGAAACCATGAG
This sequence comes from Ormosia emarginata, assembly GCA_029884605.1. Lineage (NCBI taxonomy): Eukaryota > Viridiplantae > Streptophyta > Magnoliopsida > Fabales > Fabaceae > Ormosia > Ormosia emarginata. The sequence continues at coordinate 1,670,827 of JAQQTP010000019.1, read as the reverse complement.
CAACACAAGGAGAAAAGGTAAGAGCTTTTGTGTTCTTTGCTTGATAGGAAGGTCGAGATGAATCGATCTTGAGAAGTTCACTACATGAAAGTGTATTGGATTGATGAGAAAATTCAAGATATATGATTGGTGTAAATTATTGAAGGTTGGAGAATGGTATAAGGTAGAGAGACCGAGAGCTTCGAGAGAGGAAATGGAGAGAATTTCTTTGTATTAAACTTTGCAAGAGAAGGTGAAGATTTGAAATGTGATAGAAAATTCAACTTTGGCCATCTTGAAGACTTAGTGGTCATAGGACATGTTAAGAGAAAATGAGAGAGAATTGTTTTATTTGATAGCTTTGTGATAGCTTTTGCTTTTCTTTGATAAGAATAAAAGAAAAGTTGATAGGAAAGATTAAGTGTAGAAATTCATTGCATGACCGTAGGTTACATGTGCAAAGCCACCAAAATTGACTAAGCTTTGCATTAAAAGATGATAACTTTAAGATGTGATAGAAATGAAGTGAAATGTCTTCTTTCACAAATGCATGGTCGTGTAGTGCATAGGAAAGAAGCTTAAGGCTTGTTAGACAAAATAGAAACATTTGCACATGACTTCACATGGTCTCACATGGCCTTAGTCATCAAATAGTCATTCTTTAATTAATAGAAATTTCAAGAACATGGTAGAATTAGCATAGGTCTTCAACATACAAAAGTCTTAGAATGATATATAGGCTTCGGAAATAAGATTAGATAAAATTTTAGAAGCTTGAAGAATGATATTTAGTGTGTTGGTTGAATGCTTCATGAAATGGGAGAAATGAAGTCTTTGGCTAAGTTAAGAAGAAAAGAAATGAAGAGAATGGCTTAAGTGATAAAAGATGAAAGAAATGAAATAGATTTCCTATAACTAAAGCTCCTAGTTGTGGAGTGCATGCATGTGAGGGAATTAATGCTTGATCAATCAAGATAGAAATCAAGCACATGGTTATTGTCATCAAGTGGTCATGCTTTGGTCACCTTGATGATTCATAAGTTCTTGAAACCCCTATAAACTCCTACATGGCCGTGAAACACTTTGAAGAAAACTAACCAAAATTTGTTTCATTTAATTAACACTTAAACTTAAATTAACTTAGCTAATTCATCTAGTTTAAAGACTAATTAAACAAGCCACTTTTGTTGACTTAATGCCATTGGCTAAAAATCATGTTAAGCCGCTAATTTTGACTTCTAAATATTAGTAGCACATGGCTACCACATGGCTAAAGTTACAAGAAATTATTACTCACAGAATAAAAATTATTGCTCACAAACTAGTAATTATTGTACAGTGAATAATAAAATAACAGTAAAAGAAAATTTAGTAACTGTATCCGGTTTCGGGTTTAGTAAGATCCCCTGCCCCCATATTAACAATACAAAATTTTCTAGCCCATAAAAAATTTTACTTTTTCTGGGCCCACCCCTGGCCCACATACGGCTCAAAATAATATTAAAATAATCACAATATCAGAAAAATTAATAAAAATTCTCAAAAATCATAAAAATTATAAAATTAATATTTATGTAGAAAAAATGAAATTTGAGGCGTTACAAATTCCATGAAATATAGTTATTTGTGTCCTATCCTTGTGTTATAAAGAATGCTTAGTCCTTGTTTATGATGCATATTTAGAAGGTTTTATGCTTATATTTGACATATTCTGATTTGGATATCTTTCTGTATGTTTTAGAGCATATTGTGCGTATTTGATAAGAGATTGAGTGAATTTATATCTATTATTGATTTGGTAATTTCTCTACATTATGAAGGGCTCCAAACAAGCTCAAATGTGGAGGACTTGGACAAAAAGTGGAAGAGAAAGCCAAATCTGCATCTCAACAGGCAACGCCGCGGCGCAAGCATATCAATGTCGCGGCGTGGTGCATCCCTTGCATCAAGTCAGAGAGCTATGCAAATTGAATGCCGCAGCGCAGGCATGTTAATGTCATGGCATGGTGACCTAAATGTAAACGCGTCGAAGTGTATGTAGATGAATGCCGCGACGTGACTCTGTTTTCTGAGCCTATAAATAGATTTTTATCAGATTTTACATAGAAAGCTTTTTAGGTTTTAAAGAGGCTACGACCTGTATTTCATTTCTGGGCAGATTGGAGGCCTAGGGAGGCTTGGTTGGAGGCCTAGGGAGGCTTGGTTGGAGGTCATCTTCTTCATAGAAAGAGATTCAAGCTTCAATTATCATATTCATGGATTCCTTCCTCTTCTCCTTTATTTCTCTTCTTTTTTCCTATCTCTTGAGCACTGATTTTACTTATATTTTCGTGTTGAATGTTTAGCCAAGCTGTATTTAGGAATTACTTTGAATCTTTGTATGGATATTAATGATTTTGTTTTACTTTGAGTTTATATTGATGTTTGGTTTTGTTCTTCCATACCTATGCTTAATGCTTGCTCTTGCTTAGACAACAACTGCATGATCTTAGTGTTTCAAATGAACTAGACATAGAGATTTGTGAATATGGATATGGTATGGTTGATGCATGTTCGATGAGTTCAATTGGCTTGGATAAGTTGATTCGCTAACTGGATTGAAATATACCTTTTAGCCATGCATAGCGTGTGATTGAGAATAGATCGTTCATGAGTGAATTTTGGTTCTAACTAAGGAGTTAGGTAAATGAAACTATGGTTGATTGACCTAGACATATGCTTTTAACTAAATCAGATTCTTAAGCTAACCTCATTAATGTTGCTTATAAGGATTGCATGTCATTAGTTGAAGTAGAAGGTGAAAAAGGATTTCTTAAATCTCTAAACCATTATCTTTATTGCTTTGTAGACTTTAGATTTAGTTTATATACTTTTCACCTATTTTATATGTTCTTGAATAAAATTTAGCTAAGCTATTAGTTGTTATTTAGTAATGGAAGTCATTTATCCTCGTGGGAACAAGCTTATACTATGTATCTGTATTACTTGTATGACCCGTGCACTTGTGGCCTAATAAAGGGACAAACAACGTGAGATGCTGAACTTCATACTTGACTTTCTCTTAGGCTTCCTCTTCCAATGTTGGTCCAAATCTTCCACCAATCTACTTGCTTGGAGCTTTTCCTGCAATAGAGAAATCACCAAATTTGCAATTGCAAATCCACTTAATCACTTAAAGAATATGTGCGATTTGCTTAAGATCATATAAGAAGATATCCAAATTGAATTTGACAAATATAAGCCTAAAATATTTCATATATGCATAATAACAAGGACTAAGTTATTAATAGAGCACAAATATATGGCACAAATAACTACATTTCATGGAGTTATCATACTCCTAAACTTAAGTTTCTGCTTGTCCTCGAGCAAAACAAAATATGATTAAGTACCTTGCTTGAAAACCATGTTTCAATATACATTCCGCATCTATTATGAATTCAATTTTCACTTAAACCACAACCAGTGTATAATGATTGTATCAACCCTCAAAGAATGCTAATTCCTCACAATCAACTCCACACATTCACAATCCTTAACATGCTAACAATTAAAGCATCATTTCAAGCAAATTCACATTTTCCACAAACATGCAAGATAAACTTCTCCTATTCAAATCATACACATTCGGATAAGTTTATGAGCATACATGTATATGAATCATATAATCCACAAATTGAATCTAAACTCTCTCTCTATTAATGTAAATCACACACAGTTGAGGATCAAAATGGACTTGAATAGCTTGTAATGTAAGGCCAATGGTTATGGGGATTTGAACAGAAATGGAAATGATATAGTACAAACACTGAGAAACATAACATGCTATTTCAAGACTTGAGCCATAGGTGACACTATTAGGGTATTCAAAAGTGAAAGACTAGAACTCTCTAGAACCATTCATTTATTTTTTTTTCTTTACTTCATTCCATTGTTCTTCTCTTTCTTTTATTTATTTATTTATTTGTTTGAACAAAGCAATGATTTTTCTTCTTTCTTTTACTGCATATGGTTCCTTCAAGCTCATTTGATATTGAACATGCTTAATACCTCTACTCACTGGACTCACTTCAAGAAATAACATATCATGTACTCAACAAACAATGATGGTGGGAAGAAAATGCAATGCTTTCACATGCATTAGAATGGTTAACATGGTAGGGAATACTAGGGTGAATGAAAAACATATGAGGCAAAACATTTAATAAACTTCAAAAGGGGACCTAAAGATATAATCATTCAAGGTAAGCTCGAAAGGCTCAATTGGCCCAAACAATGCCTTAATCATTTCCTCAATCATGCATAATCTAGGATTTCGCCTTAAGAGAGTTTAAAAACAATTTCTAGAATAGTTGAAATCTCTACATGCACATCCATAAACTTTCTCTAGACAAACACTCTCATCATGTTCAAAGCTATACGTGCATATAAGTGAGATATAAATTATACATAAAAAATAACTAGATTGTTTCACATGTTTCATGATCGTATATGGTTTCACTAAAAATGGGAAAATTGCAAACATTTATATCATTGTACAACCAATTCCACACTAGCAATTGGCAATATGTCTTGCATTCAAATAAATTCAGCTTTTTCAATTCAAGCATGCATAACATCATGTGTAAAATGTTAAAAATTAAAAAAAGTTTCCTCAAACCCATTAGTAATAGCCAAACTCAGTATATGATCATGATAAAATGGTGACTATCACTAGTACATATTTTAAATATCAAAACATGTTATACGTTAAACATTATAATATCAAAACATGTAATGATACTCCCCCAAACCTAAGTGAAATAGTGTCCTCATTGTCCATGGTGTGTAGGGTACCTGAGCCTCTCAAAATACTTGAAATGTGAGAGCTGAATATTTAAAATTATAAACAAAAACATGTAAAACAGTTAAAATATATACAATGCAAGATGACATGCTGCGACGTACAAGTTTATGCCGCAGCACTCATCAAAAACCCAGTTATGCCGTGACACTCAGCATCCATGCTGCAACATTCATGAATATCCCTCTCACGCTGTGGCACTCAGCAGTCACACCGCGGTGCAGGGATGAAGCTTGGTGCTTTTCCAACAGCACCCAAATTAGATCATTTTTTCTTTTTCCTTTTTTTTAAGATCATAGGCACGCCATGACAGTCACACATTTGCACCGCGACGATCACACATTTGAGCCGCGACGCTAAGCTCTATAGATTTTGGCCTAGAAGTGCACAAAAGGCCCTTGCGCCTCAGCGTGGAAAAGCTTACGTCGCGGTGTTAAGAGTCAATCTACAGAATTCTACAGCAAAATCAGTTCTACTGTAATTTCTGCTTCCAAGAGATCTCCACACTTGTAAAACTTATCTAGATAGTTAAATTATGGAATGTATAACAAAAATATAATAAAACCACAAAAATCAAACTTACTACATATTTATGCAAAAACAATAACAAAAGGATAAAACTTGGGTTCCTTCCCAAGAAAGGCCTGATTTATACTCCCGGGAGGACTTTGTTGTTATTTTTCTTAATCCTTTAGCTTGGGAATCACCTTCATTTGCATAATAGAATTACCTTCCTCTTTAAGTGCCCTGTGCTCATAATTCGCAAGCCTATGAATTTGCTTGGAAAACTCTGAAAACTTTGGGAATTAAGCCTCCAGTTCTTGCTTAACTAATCGGTTGGGGAAAAAAAGGAGGTGGTGTATCTGGCTTGTTCTCCTTTTTCTTTTCCTCAACTTTCCTCTTGACACTTTGCTCATTCTTATCAACATCCTTGCTTACAATCACCTCATCATTTGTCACCTCAACCTCATCTTCAAGTAGCTTAGTATTGAGATTCCTTTCAATGTCTTCCACACTCCTTAATGAAATGGCCATACAATGCTCAGTAGAGGCATCTTTGGGAGTGTTAATGGTGTCACTTGGATAAGTCCCTGGGGGCCTATTTATTGTGATTGCTAGCTGACCTACCTGTGTCTTCAGTGCTCGTAGTGAAGTTGTTTGGCTTTGAAGAACTTCATCATTTTTAGCCAAATAAGCATCTGTTTTGGGCATATAGGAATCTGTCTTGACCATTAGTTGCATAAACATATCTTCCAATGATGGTGTATTATCTTGCATGGGCTACCTTGCTTATAAGGAGAACTCATTTTTATAAGATGAAGAGGATGCATCCTTATTGTTGCTCCATGAAAAGTTGTGATGGTTCCTCTATCCTGGATTATACTGATTTGAATAGGATTTGTTCTGTTGTGGGCGATAATTACCTATATAATGCGCATTTTCCGAGATGGAAGGGCACCGATCAGTTGTATGATTATCACCATACTTGTCACATAGCACAAATGGACTCTGATGAGGGCTTGGACCCAAATTATCCAGCTTGTTAGCTATTGTTGTCACTTGAGTTGATAATGCATTGATTGCATCTACTTCATGTACTCCCGCCACCTTCCTTGGAGTATTTCTCGCTGAAGGCCAATGGTAATTATTGGCTACCAACTTCTCCAACAATTGAAATACAGCATCACATGAATTCCTTAATAATGAACCACCACCAACTGCATCAACTATAGGATAGTGGTATGGTAGCAAGCCTTTATGAAAATAATAAATTTGGTGTCATGGAGGTATCTCATGGTGCAGACCTATGAAGGAGATCCTTGTACCTCTCCCAAGCTTAGTACAAGGACTCAAATTCAGATTGGGTGAATGAAGCGATGTCATTCACCATCTCAGCAGTCTTGGTCGGTGGAAAATATTTGTTGAGAAACTTGTTGCACACATTAGACCAAGTACTTATTGATCTCGCCAATAAAGATTGTAACCAAATCTTGGCTCTCTTTCTCAGATAAAATGGAAAGAGTCTTAGGCGAATGACATCCTCAGAGACTCCATTATGCCTAAAAGTGTGACATATCTCCAGGAAATTTGATAAGTGGGCATGGGGATCTTCCCTAGGTAAACCGCCAAATTGCACATAAGTCTATATCATTTGAATAATGGCTGGTTTGATCTCAAAATTATTACCACGGATGGGAGGCCTTCTTATACTTGATTGTAGATTCTCCAGTTGAGGAGTTATGAATTCCCTCAAAGGCCTCGTATGACTATGGTCATCTGCCATTGCTATTGTACCTAAAATAGAATGAAACTTAAATTAAAATGAACTATACAAAATTTGAATTAGAACTAAATAAGCTCCTTGTTAATATTAGCAATACAGAAATAAATCGTTATCCCCGGTAACGGTGCCAAAAACTTGTTTGTTCCTTTATAGGCCGCAAGTGCACAAATCGAACAAGTAATACAATTAAAGAGTAGGATATCATTCCCATGAGGATAATGGAACTTCTAATGCTAAATGATGATCACATATTTTACACATTAATAAACTCTCATTTTTAGTCATTTACACTCTCCATGTACTTAATTGATTAAGCCTAGTTATGTTTTGTAAGTTTGGACTCAAATTGGACTTAATTGATTTTTTCAGCACTATTTTGGTCTTATGTTATTTCTGTATTTCGGTCATATCTTGAGTTCTAAATGTCTGATAATTATGAATTTTACCTTGTAGGAAAGATAAGAGAGAGCTCTACAACTTTGATGAAGAGCTCAAAGTCTCAATCAGACATCTAGTAGAGCTAATTGGGCTTGGAAAACAGAACATGAGTTTTGTATCTGAAACCTAAATAGTGTACAGTAATCAGACCATAATTCGAGTTTGGGCTTATAAAATGGGCTGAAAATTTGGAATCTGAAAGTTAAGACCCATATCTACAACTTTCATGTTGAACACAAAACTTGATTTGGGCTCCTTGATGGTGATATTGGGTCTGAAAGTCAAAACAGAGGTGCTGAAACTGGGCCTGAACAGTCTGTAGTAATTGGGTCATATCTTGGGCTGTAGGACGAATTTTTGGATGATTCTAAAGCCATTGGAAAGCTTAGACAATTTCCTAGAACTTTCATGAAGACCACTTGGCTCAAAAACGACGAAATCAATGACTTAATCAATGAATTATTTCGGAGACAAAGAATCTCAATAATCCAACCACTAATTCAATAATCCAACCACCTAACCAATCATCCAACCATTCCACCCACTAATCCACCTACTCTTAATCATTCTCCTTGTCATTTTGTATCCCTACTCTTCTATAAAAGGCACTCAAGTGTTGAGCACTTGGTGTTAGGCTTAGTTTGTACAAGTTAAGGTTATGCTTGTTTATTGTTTTCCTTTGTTGTAATTTTCTCTTGTTTTAAATTGAAGTCATGTTCATCTTTCTCTTCTTCTCTCTTTCTTTCTTCTTATCCATGAGTAACTAAATCTTCATCTTGCTTGGGTGAAAAAGTGAAGCTCTTGGTAATGAAATAAGGTTAGATTATTTTATTTCTTGTGCTTAAATGATATATTATTAAATGAACATTATATGTGTTATATTTTGTTTCTAATCAATTTAGAAACCTTCTTTGTTAATGGAGATCTTGATTTATTGTAGACAATAGGATTGGCACAGTGAATGCTTGAACTCATTTACAAATATTGGTAGATAATTAAAGGAATCATAATATGATTACATATATAATTAAACTTTGAATGTTATATTTTCCGATTGGAACCTCCGTTGTGTGTGGATTTCAATTGAGTTAAAAAGAGAAATAATCTTACCTTTAATTTATTACCAAGAGTGGATCTCCTAACTCAAACAAGCCTTTAGATTCATTTGTGAACTTGTTTTATTACTTTTGGTGTTGTGACAAATCCTCTTCTTACCTCAATTAATTTTTCTTCATCAATTCCCTATGGATCGACCTCGGACTCCCGAGAAATTTACTACTTGACACAACCTGCACTTGGGTTTGCATTCTTAAATCCCGCAGTCAAGTTTTTGGCGCCGTTGCCGGGGACTTGACTTGAAGTTTTGATTTATTGAGGTTTGTTTTCTTTAATAAAATCTATTCTCTCTTCTCCCTCACCGAAGCAAAAGATCGGCTTGCCGATTCTTTGGTTTCTTTACTAACTCTCTAACTTTCTAACTATCTAACTCTAACTTACTAACTTGCTAACATACTAACTTTCTAACTTTTATATTTATGTCATTTATTTTTGCTTTTTAATTTTTTTTTTATTTTCATCATTTTTTTTTTTTTCGGTGGGGGTAACTCTCCCTTTTATTTTACGCACTAACTTAGTGGGAGAAACTCTCCTTTTACTTTTCTCATTATTTATTTTTCCGCACTTTATTTTTATTTTTATTTTTATTTTTGGGTGGTTGGTTTATTACCCCACCTTTGTTATATATAGATTTTTGGTGGTTGGTTTCTACCACATCCTTGTTAATATTTAATGGTGGGTTACATCACCAGCTCGTACATTATTTTTTATTTATTTATTTTTAGTTATTTATGTATTTATGCTTAATTAGTATCGTGATTTAAATTCTGGTCGTTTAGTTAAAATTAATTCTGGTACTTTATATATTGACTTGTTTGAATCACAATCACACACAATTGACACAATGGCTGACAATAAAAGTGTACATGATGAACTGGAAAATCAACCGTTGCGAACCATGCGTGAATATTTGCAACCACATCAAAATTATAGTCCATCATGTTTTATCTTTTCACTCAATGCCAATAATTTTAGATTCAAACCAGGTATGATTTCTTTACTTCCCAATTTTCATGGTTTAGAATCTGAAAGTTCATATTTACATCTGAAAGAATTTGAGGAAGTATGTATTGCCTTCTGTTATTTATTTTTTCGCACTTTATTTTTATTTTTATTTTTATTTTTTGGTGGTTGGTTTATTACCCCACCTTTGTTATATATAGATTTTTGGTGGTTGGTTTCTACCACATCCTTGTTAATATTTAATGGTGGGTTACATCGCCAGCTCGTACATTATTTTTTATTTATTTATTTTTAGTTATTTATGTATTTATGCTTAATTGGTATCGTGAATTAAATTTTGATCGTTTAGTTAAAATTAATTCTGGTACTTTATATATTGACTTGTTTGAATCACAATCACACACAATTGACACAATGGCTGACAATGAAAGTGTACATGATGAGCTGGAAAATCAACTGTTGCGAATCATGCGTGAATATTTGCAACCACCTCAAAATTCTAGTCCATCATGTTTTACTTTCCACTCAATGCCAATAATTTTAGATTCAAACCAGGTATGATTTCTTTACTTCCCAATTTTCATGGTTTAGAATCTGAAAGTCCATATTTACATCTGAAAGAATTTGAGGAAGTATGTATTGCCTTCAATGATCAAAATTGCACTGAAGAGATTGTTAAGCTTAAATTGTTTCCTTTTTCTTTAAAAGATAAAGCAAAATCTTGGCTTAACACTTTGAATCCAAGATCAATTGGCACATGGCAAGAAATACAAGGTGAGTTCTTAAAGAAATTTTTTCTAACACATAAAACCAATGCTATGAAAAGACAAATTCAAAATTTTTCCCAAAATTCAAATGAAGCATATTTTTAATGTTGGGAATGATTTAAAGATTTGTTAAATTCTTGCCCACATCATGGTTTTGAAAAATGGTGCAGTATAAACTTCTTTTATGAAGGTTTAACTGCTGAAACTAAATAATTTGTGGAAACAATGTGCAATGGTGAGTTTCTTGATAAAGAACCTGATGAAGCTTTAGACTATTTGAACCAATTGGCTGAAAATTCTCAATCTTGGCATAGTACTAACCCCTCTGAAAATTCAATTAGATCTAACCTTGCAAGTGCTAATAAAGGAAAATATCACCTTAGTCAAGAGGAAGATCTAAATGCTAAGTTTGCCAGTTTCGCTAGAAAGGTGGAAGCCATAGAATTAAGAAAAGCAAAAGAAATCAAATCTATGCAAAATGAAGAAATTTGTGGCATTTGTGATGACTTAGGACACTCAACACATGAATGTCCTAAGATTCCTATTTTTAAAGAAGTTGTACATGAACAAGTAAATGTAATGAATAATTTTAAAAAGTCATTTACTTCTTCTTTTTCAGATACATACAATCCGGGATGGAGAAATCACCCGAACTTCAGCTGGAGGAATAATAATCAGTCACAATTCATGCAACCACCACCTCCTCAAGCACAACAGGACTCTCAAAATTCTCAAGGATATGCACCTTATATCTCACCATATAGGAAAAACCTTAAAGAAACACTGCATGCATTCATGGAAAAGCAAGAGGCCATTAATAAACAAAACAATCAAACCATAAATGACATAAAAGACACTCTTGCCAAACTTACTTCTGCTCTCACCATTCATGAGGAAGGAAAATTTCCTTCTCAACCTCAACCAAATCCCAAAGGTCAGTACAGTCTAAATGAGGAGAGTTCAAAAAATTAACAAATGGACCAAGTCAAGTCAGTGATAACTCTTAGGAGTGGAAAAGTTGTTGAAAAACAAATTCCTGAACCTTGTGAGAAAGAAGATGAACCAATTCCCCAAGAAAATGAAGAAGCTGACCAAAAGGGGACCAAACTCTCGCCTTCACCCCCATTTCCTCAAGCATTGAATAATCCAAAGAAATTGGACCACCACACTGATATTTTTGAAATTTTGAAACAAGTGAAAATCAATATTCCTCTGTTAGATGCTATCAAACAGATTCCTTCTTATGCTAAATATTTGAAGGACTTGTGCACTGTTAAAAGGAAACTAAATGTGAAAAAGAAAGCATTTTTGGCTGAACATGTAAGCTCCATTCTTCAGAATAATAATGCGTTGAAATATAAAGACCCTGGTTGTCCTACAGTTTCATGCATTATTGGAGAACATAAAATTGAAAAAGCTTTACTTGATCTTGGTGCTAGTGTCAATTTGCTTCCATATTCAGTTTATCAAAGAACTCAACTTAGGTGAGTTAAAACCAACTTCACGTAACTCTTCTACTTACGATAGATCAATTAAAATTCCAAGAGGAATAGTGAAAGATGTGTTGGTTCAAGTTGATAAATTCATATATCCTGTGGATTTCATTGTCTTGATATTGAACCTCACGGTTGATAGTTGCAAGTCAATTCCTGTTATTTTAGGTTGTCCATTTTTAGCAACATCTAATACTTTGATAAATTGCAGAAATGGAGTGGTGAAGCTAACATTTGGAAGCATGACACTGGATCTCAATGTTTTTAACATGTGCAAGCAACCACAAGAAGTCCTTGATGAAAATGAGAAAGTTGAAGGAATTGAAGCCATTATAGATGATCATCTTCAAAAAGGGAGTTCTTCTGACTCATTAGAAGTTTGTTTAATTAAGTCATTTGATTTGCTTGATTGTACAGGAAAAATAGAATATAAAGGAAGAAAGTCAAAATTCGAAGAGCTAAAACCCATGAATGATATTGCTTATGAAGAAGTACCCATATCGGAACTGAAGTCATTACCTGTTGGGTTGAAGTACACATTTTTGGGAGAAAAGCAAAGCTTTCCTGTGGTAATTTCCTCGTCTCTTACTGAAGAACAAAAAGGAAAGATGTCGCCTCAATGGACGCACCAAGATAGAAGGAAATTTCTGACAGAGGTGAAAATTTTTTATTGGGATGACCCATACTTGTTCAAACATTGTCCTGACTAAATTTTTTAGAGATGCGTGCCCAACAGTGAGGTAGGTAGTGTCATTAAATTTTGTCACTCAGAAGCATGTGGATGTCACTTTTCTTCAAAGAAAATAAGTACGAAAATCTTGCAGTGCGGATTTTATTGGCCCACTTTATTTAAGGACTGCTATACTTTTTGCAAAAGTTGTGAAGATTGTCAAAAGATATCCAATAAAATCCACAATCAAGACAATTTTGAGAAAATCTTTTGAAATTGGTCAAAAAGTTCTGCTTTATGATTCTCGCCTGCACCTATTCCCTAGAAAATTGAGATCTAGCTGGAGTGGTCTTTTTGTTGTCAAACACGTGTATCCTCATGGGGCCGTAGATATTGTGAATCCTAGGAATGGTAATGTGTTTAAAGTTAATGGACAAAGGCTCAAACCATTTCTGAAAAAACCAAGTTGATGAGTTTTTTGTGTTGCCGGTTAAGTGGCAGATATGGTACTCTGTGACTCTCAAGTCAGTTTGTTTTTCAGTTTCCCAAAATAACTGAATCATTCTTCTCCTTTAAAATGGATGTCATTCTTTCAAACCTGAGAAAACATTTTCCTTCTCTCCCTCAAAATGCTCTGAAAAAAATATACAAAGTTCGATGTGAAAGATTGAGATTGTTAATGCACAAAGGTATGCCAGAAGATGTGCGTTGGATAATTGAAGCAAAGGTCCGATTAGCAGGTGAGTCTTCATTTTCATTTGACTCATACATGCCAGGTCTTGGAAGAAGTTCGTATTCTAAAAGGAGAAGAGCAAAAAGGTTACAAGTCTGTTACAAATGTGGACGATGGAATTGTAACAAGCGATGTCGTACTTTGGGGATGGTTTCCTCAAACAGAGAAGATAAAATTTTCTTTATTAAGAATGGACTGAGTAAGGAGTCATTAGATGATATCTTATTGACTCTTGAGACACATTCTTGTGGATTGGTGCATCGTGAAATTCTTAATTTGTGGAATCTTTTCAAGGATGAAGAAAAACGCTACAGTCTTGGGAATCTGACTCTAAAAGACCCTGTTTACCAATTTATAAGAAAATTGGATGGGAAGCTTATCCTCAACTCATAGAAGGCGTTAAAGCCGTTACTGGACGTGAAACCAGAGGCAGATGTGAGCCATATCCACAACAATCTATACATATTATCTTCTTCTTCTTCATGTTTTCTTTTTGAAAAATAAAAAAAATGAATGAAAAAAATGAAAAAAAATGTTTGAACAAGGGCGATCCGGAAGGAGTACCATGACTTTAATTAGTTGTGGAGCCTCAGCCTTTGGCTGACCCGTCATTGACTCGGGTGGACCTTTGCACGCTGGTCTTTAAAAAAAAAAGTTTGTGAGTATCTACTGCACTGGTGACACGTAATATAAAGATATGCCACTACTACACTCATGACGCGCAGTATAAAGATACGCCATGAAAGCTGTACATACAGGTATGTCATCATTTGCTATTATATCTCTTTTATCTTTGTATGATTTTGCTGTATTTTGATTTTGGACAAACGATCCTTTGAGCAGGGTCCTTCAAGGGTTTCTAGACTTTTTTACCCTAATGGTTTTCTTGAGTCACAAAAAAAAAATTCATTTACCTTTGATCTTTGATCCTGACCCAGCAATAACTCAGATAGATTGGTCAGCAGGAGGCAGTGAGGGAAACAGGATGAAAAAGGAGCCAGATTTGACACTTTGTTTAAAGCTTTCCTTTACTTTGGATTTATCATACTTTGTTTTTGTTTAAATTTGTGTCAGTTTTCTCCAACAGGTAATATCTTCTATCATTTACTCATCTATATTTTAACATTAAAGACAATGTTGTGATCTAGTTGGGGGGAAGGATAGTTGACCCAAAAAAAATTTATTTTGTTTTGTTTGGGAAGTATGATATGATTGTCATGGACTTACTAAACTAATTAGTGATGACAGAGTAATGAGTAATTTTACTTCTGAGACACATCTTAATTGGTGGTAGAGTAAGGAGTTTTTAGATAGTAATTAATTAGTATTGATTTGTGGAAGTAACAAAGTTTTTGTCTTTTGATTTCCTTTGAAAGATTCAAGTGAATGCACTCTCACATCCTTGAAAGCAATTGAAATTCAGGAATCATAGCATGATTGAATAAATTATCTTCTTTCTTAAATTTCACATGCTTGGTTATGGATGTTGAATTGGTGGATTGAGAATGATAGAAATATGCCTTGTGAGATTTTGAGCCTACTGGTGAATGGATTGAATATCTGTACCATTCTCTTCTTTTTTGTGTGATTTTCACTCATGGAATTGTTACTCTAGAACTTGCTTTGATTCTTTTTGAGGCTACATTTTCATATGCATACATTAATATGATTGAGGCATTTTGAAAAAAAAGTTACTTTGACCAAATAGTCATCCTTGTATACCTTCCATTGTGTAACCCCTTTGAACTTGTTTGACTATTCCTTGTTTTAAGCCATGTTCATCTTTCAAAAAAAAAAAGAGAAAAAAAATGTTTTTACCCAACCAGAGGAATAAGAGAGCATTGACCTAGTTCTTGAATAAGTGTGGGGGTGTGTGTGCAAAATGATCAAAAAAAAAAATTATTGACCATCGTTGCAATCAAAGGATTATCAGAATAAAGGTGGATGCTTGGAAACAACAAGAAGAAAAGGAGAATGTTCAAGTCTAACAATGAATTCAATTCACCAATTTGGGATTGATCTTCAACAAAACATTAGTCAAATGTTAGTGATTGTCCTTTATGATGAATGTTCTCAAATATTTTCTCTACTCTAACTGTACCATAATGCTCTTTTATTCTCTTCGGTATTTATCTTTTCATATCCATATTATCCTCTCTCCTTTACCATGACCCCATTACAACCTTGAATAAAGTCCTCTTGATTTTTGTATGCATGTATTTTGAGTAGCGGAGAAGTAGAAGATAAGCAAGCTTATGGTAGTGCAATTGTTCATGGGTTGAATAGAGTGAAATACTTACCTTTTAAACACTTGAGAGATTGAGAGTGAATTTTGTGAGGATCTATCATTCTTGATTCATTCTTTTCAACTGAAGTTTCCTTGCTTGTTGGATTGAGATGTGAAGAAATGTTACCTCATTAATGCTTTGATCCCTTGAATTTCTTATTGCTCTTCTTGCTTCATCGAGTCTTTTAGAGTTTTTAAATTTTGAGTTCTAAATGTTTGATAATTATGAATTTCACCTTGTAGGAAAGATAAGAGAGAGCTCTACAACTTTGATGAAGAGCTCAAAGTCTCAATCAGACATCTAGTAGAGCTAATTGGGCTTGGAAAACAGAACACGAGTTTTGTGTCTGAAACCTGAATAGTGTACAGTAATCAGACCATAATTCGAGTTTGGGCTTATAAAATGGGCTAAAAATTTGGAATCTGAAAGTTAAGACCCATATCTACAACTTTCATGTTGAACACAAAACTTGATTCGGGCTCCTTGATGGTGATATTAGGTCTGAAAGTCAAAACAGAGGTGCTGAAACTGGGCCTGAACAATCTGTAGTAATTGGGTCATATCTTGGGTTGTAGGATGAATTTTTGGGTGATTCCAAAGCCATTGGAAAGCTTGGACAATTTCCTAGAACTTTCATGAAGACCACTTGGCTCAAAAATGACAAAATCAATGACTTAATTAATGAATTATTTTGGAGACAAAGAATCTCAATAATCCAACCACTAATTCAATAATCCAACCACCTAACCAATCATCCAACCATTCCACCCACTAATCCACCTACTCTTAATCATTCTCCTTGTCATTTTGTATCCCTACTCTTCTATAAAAGGCACTCAAGTGTTGAGCACTTAGTGTTAGGCTTAGTTTGTACAAGTTAAGGTTATGCTTGTTTATTGTTTTCCTTTGTTGTAATTTTCTCTTGTTCTAAATTGAAGTCATGTTCATCTTTCTCTTCTTCTCTCTTTCTTTCTTCTTATCCATGAGTAACTAAATCTTCATCTTGCTTGGGTAAAAGAGTGAAGCTCTTGGTAATGAAATAAGGTTAGATTATTTTATTTCTTGTGCTTAAATGATATATTATTAAATGAACATTATATGTGTTATATTTTGTTTTTAATCAATTTAGAAACCTTCTTTGTTAATGGAGATCTTGATTTATTGTAGATAATAGGATTAGCACAGTGAATGCTTGAACTCATTTACAAATGTTGGTAGATAATTAAAGGAATCATAATATGATTACATATATAATTGTACTTTGAATGTTATATTTTTCGATTGAAACCTCCGTTGTGTGTGGATTTTAATTAAGTTAAAAAGAGAAATAATCTTACCTTTAATTTATTACTAAGAGTGGATCTCCTAACTCAAGCAAGCCTTTAAATTCATTTGTGAACTTGTTTTATTACTTTTGGTGTTGTGACAAATCCTCTTCTTACCTCAATTAATTTTTCTTCATCAATTCCCTGTGGATCGACCTTGGACTCCCGAGAAATTTACTACTTGAGACAACCTGCACTTGGGTTTGCATTCTTAAATCTCGCAATCACTAAATATTAACCAATAGCTTAAGTATTTCTATTCAAGAACATAAAAATAGGGAAAAGTGCATTTAAACTAATCTAAAGATTGAAAAGTAATAAATGGAAATTAAAGATAATGAATAGAGTTTAGGGAATCCTTTTTCACCTCCTACTTCAATTAATAATATGCAACCCTTTTTAAGCAACATGAATGAATTAGTTAAATTAGCTTGAGAATCTACTTTAGTTAAAAGCCTATGTCTAGGTCAATCAACCATGCTTCATTTACCTAATTCACTATATTTTCATGAAACCTAGAACAAATTCCACTCATTGAGGTCTATTCTCAAACACCTGTTATGCATGGCTAAGAGATATATTTCTATCGCATTAGCGAATTAACTTACCCCACCATTAGAATGAAATCGAACATGCATCAATTATACATATGATCTCAAATCCAAATTCCTATGTCTAGGTTCATCAAATTTCAATAAATCACTTAAAAGTTGGCCAAATCATCAAGAGCATTAAGATCCATATGATTGAATAAAACTAAACATCAATATAAACTCAAAGAAGTAAAAAATCATCAATATCCATAGGATGACTTAAAGTAATCCCTAAATACAACCTAGCTACTCATTGAACACGAAAATATACAACAAAACTCATGTTCAATATACAAGGAAAAGAGAATGATGAAAGGAAAAGGAAGATGCTTAATAGATGTGATCTCTGATGCTTGAATCATTCTCCATGAAGAAGATGACATCCAACCTTGGCTTCCCTAGCTTCCTCTAAGCCCAGAACGTGAAAACCTAGTAGCTGCTGCTCTAAGCAGAAAAGCTCCTTTTTTTTAAAAATATGATAAAACAATATTTATAAGCTCAGAATTTTGTTTCACGTCGCAGTATGACACATATTACACTGTGACACTCGTGTAAATTATGTCACCATGCCGCGACATTAACTCATTTGCGTCGCGGCGTTCTAGCCTCGGGTTTTAGTATGTAACAGGTTGAATGCACCACGCCGCGGCATGAACCTGCCTGCGCCGCGGCGTGAGATATTGAACTTCATACTTGACTTTCTCTTGGGCTTCCTCTTCCAATGTTGGTCCAAATCTTCCACCAATCTACTTGCTTGAAGCTCTTCCCACAATAGAGAAATCACCAAATTAGTAAAAGTTACAAATCCACTTAATCACTTAAAGAATATGTGCGATTTGCTCAAGATCATATAGGAAGATATCCAAATTGAATTTGACAAATATAAGCCTAAAATCTTCTATATATATGTAATAACAAGGACTAAGCTATCAATAGAGCACAAATATAGAGCACAAATAACTACATTTGATGGAGTTATCATTCATGAATATCGCGGCGCAAATGTGCATGCCACGACGTGAGGCCCCAATATGTGCATAATTACTCTGTTTTACATGCTTTTCATACTTTTGAATGCTCTATTGCAATTTTAACATTTTGTATATTTTGATAGGCTCAGGTACCACACATACACCTCGTACACAATGCCTCCTAAACATCAAAGAGGTTCTAACAACCAATGTAATATGGAGTCATCTCCCCCTCCTGAGTTCGATTGGAGGAAGTTTATATCATCTGTAGTAGCTCAGCGACACACTACCCTGATCACCAGACCAGTGATCCCAGAGAGGGGCTTCACATTTACAAAGGCTATACACCACGATATTGAGAGGATCATTTGCCACCACAATTGGGGTGAGTTTGCCAAACACCCTGAGGCTATAGTTCTTCTAGTGATCCGCGAGTTCTACGCGAATGCGGCTTTCTTTGAGCAAGGGATTACAACCAGAGTGCGAGGACACACAGTTTCCTACTCCATAGTGTCCATCAAAGTGGCCCTGAGCTTGCCTCCTCCCCCTGAGATCTACGACTACATGGAGTTCTTGTACTGGGAGTCTGAGGAGGGGATTGACCTTAACTTGGTCACGACTTGAATTTGCAACCCTGAGGCTTAACCGGTGGTCTGGAACTTAAGTGTACAGATACAAAGGTTGTGCAACTTCTCGCTATCCTACGGAACCCCAAAGGCGAAGGTGTGGTACCATTTCATTTCCACCTGAATCCTCTCATCTGTAAACTTGTCCGAGGTGACTAGAGATCAGGCAATCTCTATATATGCCATCCTTGAGCGCCACTCCATAGATGTCGTTCAGCTCATCCTGGACCAGATCAAGAGGTTAGTGAGGGAGTACAGGAGCCTCTTCTTCCCATTTCTTATCCATACATTGTGCAGCAGGCAACATGTTTAGTGGGTCCCACATGAGGAGCTCATTGATGTGAAACATATCATTAAGAGGCTGGGAGCAACTCCAGCCCCAACACTTGCCAGACAGAGACATGCTCGCAGAAAACCCAGAGCAGCCCCTCTTACAGATGTAGACTGGCACACATAGATGGAGACACAGATGTCACGTTTAGTTGCCATGTAGACCTGCCAGTATCATTACACTATCCAGAGCCTCCGATGGATTGCGAAGCATATGGGGCACCCCATGGACGTCTTTCTGGTGCTAGAGTTGCCTCCAGAGGTGGTAGTTAACCCTCCTTCACCGCACCAGGATCTTGAGGCTACAGATGATGCAGATTGAGAGAGAGTAGATGATGATGATGCTGAGGATGATGACTAGTTTTGCTACTTACAAGGCACTTTCTTTCATGTTAAATATTGACATTTTGTTGTACAATGGGGACACTGTTTCCCTTTGGTTTGGGGGAGCATTATAACATGTTTTATTTTTGGGATAGTATGATAATGAATGTATAACATGTTATGATGTTTAATTTTTTTATTTATGTTTAATGTATATATTATCATGATTATATAGTGTTTTGGCTATTACAGTACAATGATTATATGGTTTTTATGTTTTAATACCCATGATTTTTTGGAATGCATGTTTTGAATATTCATCGCAAAGTCGAATCTATTAAAATGCATCACAATGTGCTAATCACTAGTGTAGTTTTGATTGTCTAATGATAATATTGTTTGCAAATTGTCCTATTTTAAGCAAAACCATATGCAATCAAGAAGCATGTTGAAACAATCTAGTCGCTTTTTAATGCATAATTTAGATCTCACTCGTATGCTTATGTAACTTTGAAAATGATATAAGTGTATGTCTAGAGAAGGTTTATGAAAAGTACATGTAGAGATTTCATGAATCCTAGAAATTGTATGTAAACTCTCTTGAAGTGAAATCCTAGATTATGAATAATTGAGGAAATGATTAAGGCATTGTTTAGACCGATTGAGCCTTTCAAGCTTACCTTGATGTGATTATATCCATAGGTCCCCTTTGAAGCTTAAATAATGTTGGCCTTGTATGTTTTTCAACAACCCTCATATTCCTTACTATGTAACCATTCTAATGCATGTGAAAACATTGCATTCTCATCCTGCCATCATTGTTTGTTGAGTATATAACATGTTATTTCTTGAAGTGAGTCCATTGATTAGGGGTATTAATGTATGTTCAAATACAAAAATGAACTTGATGGAATCATATGTAGTAAAAGAAAAAGCATTGCTTTGTTTAAAAAAAAACAAACAAGTGAATGAAATAAGAAAAGTCAAATACAAAAAGCATTGAATGGTTCTAGAGAGTTTTAGTCTTTCACTTTTGAATACCTTAATAGTTTCACTTGGAGGCTCAAGTCTTGAAATAACATGTTTATGATTCTCAATGTTTGTATTGAATCCTTTCCCTGTTATTCTTCTGCCCATAACTAGTGGCCTTACATTACAAGTCATTGAAATCCCTTTTGATCCTCAATTGTGTGTAATTTACATTAGTGGATAGAGAGTTTAAAGATAATCTTGTGGATTGTATGATTCATGTGCATGTATGCTCATAAACTTATCCGGATGAATAGGACTTAAATAGGATAAGTTTAGCTTGCATGTTTGTAGGAGATGTGATTTGAATGATAAGGGGCCTTGAATGTTTGCATGCTAAAGATTGTGTATGCGTGGAGTTGATTATGAGACATTAGCATTCTTTGAGGGCTAAAACAATCATTGTATACTAGTTGTCATTTAAGTAAAAATGGAATTCATAATAGATACTGAATGTATGTTGAAGCATGATTTGCCAAGCAGGTGTACTTAATCATACTTTGTTTTGCTCGAGGACTAGCAAAAACCTAGGTTTAGGGGTGTGATAACTCCATAAAATGTAGTTATTTATACCCTATATCTATATCCTATAGATAACTTAGTTCTTGTTATTATGCATATATGGAAGATTTTAGGCTTACACTCATTAAATTCATTTTTTTTATATTTTCCTATATGATCTTGGGAAAATCGTGCATATTCTTCAGGTGATTAAGTACATTTGCAACTGTTATTAACTTGGTGATTTCTTTATTGCATGAAGAGTTCCAAACAAGTAGATGTAAGGAAGACTTGGACCTACATTGGAAGAGAAAACCCAAGGTGTAATTTAGCATCTCATGTCGTGGTGCAGGCAGGTTCATGTTGTAGCGTGGTGCACTCAGCCTGCTACATATTGAAACCCGAGGCTAGCATGCTGGGGCGCAAAAGAATGTATGTCGCGGCGTGGTGACCTAAATTAAATGCGTGTCGTGGCCCAAGATGGTTCATGTTGCGGCGTGCAACTAAAATGCTGACCTATAAATACTGATTTAAGGCAATTCAACAAGAGAGCCTTTTGGAAAACAGAACACAACTGCTAGAGTTTAACATTAAGGTTGAAAGGAAGCCAAAGGAAGCAAAGTTAGAGGTCATCTTCTTCAAAGAGGAAGATTCAAGCATCAAAGATCACATACATTGAGCTTCCTTCCTATTCCTTTTAGTTTCTTTTCTTCCATTATCATGAACATGATTATTTGTGATAGATTTTCATACGTCATGTGTAGCTAAGCTGTATATAGAGATTTCTTTGGATCCCCTATGAATATTGGTGATTTTGTAACCCTTTGAGTTAATATAAATGATTTAAGTTTGTTTAACCATATTTCTCTTAATGCTCGTGAGTGATTGTCTAAATTTAATGTGATTTGATTAAATCTATTGAACTAGACATAGAGATTTAGATTTGAGATCATAGATATGGTTGATACATGTTTATTTTCATTCTAATGGTAGGATGAGTTAATTAGCTAATGGGATAAACATATACCTCTTGGTCATGATTTGCATAGTTTTGCTTGTACTCCTTCTTTTTTATCTCTTGCCTTGCTTGCTAATGCTAGTAATATTTCCTTTGTTCGTAGTGTAGCTGTGTAATTTTGTTTCTTTTCCTGGGCTTTTGACTCATTATTCATAAAAAAACGTAAACCTCCACTTTGATCCCTGAAATTATATGTATCGATCACATTCGTCCCTGAAATATAAAAATATTCACTTTAGTCCATGAAACATCAATCCGTACGGTTAGTTTGATTATTTAAACCATGTCACATTAGTCCTTAATAAGAATTAAATTGGCCGTATAGATTAATGTTTCAGGGAGTAAAATGAAATTTTTTATATTTCAAAATAAATATGACTGATGTATACAATTTTAGGTCTTAAAGTGAAAATTTACTGAAAGAAAATCTTATGGGTACGGGATAAAATTGAGCAAAAATCCGCCCGTTTGCCATGCATAGTTTTCATGATAAATTTGGACAAAAAATTGTAAGAAAAAGGAAGGAGCGAGAACCAAACCACGAAATTCAACAACGGCGGAGCGCTTTTAATTTCAAAGACGTGACCCAGAAAAATGCATTTTCCCGCACAAAAAGCCCACACTAAACTTCTCCACAGACCAGAGTCCACACACACGGTGACAGAGTAAGAGAGAGATAGAGAGCGCGAAGTTCAACCATGTAAAATTTGGACAAAAATTGTAAGAAAAAGAAAGGAGCGAGGACCAAACCAAGAAATTCAACAACGGCGGAGCGCTTTTAATTTCTTCTCCACAGACCAGAGTCCACACACACCGTTAGAGAGAGAGAGA
This sequence comes from Ormosia emarginata, assembly GCA_029884605.1. Taxonomy (NCBI): domain Eukaryota; kingdom Viridiplantae; phylum Streptophyta; class Magnoliopsida; order Fabales; family Fabaceae; genus Ormosia; species Ormosia emarginata. The sequence goes on along the minus strand of JAQQTP010000019.1, from coordinate 1,647,705 downwards.
GAGCGAAGTTCAACCATGGAACCTTCGAACAACACCGAAACCGAAGACGAGACCATCGCGCTCAAGAGGAAGAGGGCACGCCGCGTGAGCTTCGCCGACAACGAGATTACTTCCGTCCACATCTTCCGCCGTGACGACGACGACTCCTCCGATACCCCTCCCGGCCCCGCGCACGACCCCAAGGTCCTAGGGTTTTTCCGGGACTTGGCCGGCGACAGCGACGACGAAGACCAAGACCTCAAGGAGTCGTCCTCGCCGCCCGACGGTGAAGTCGTGGATGGCAGGGATTCCTTTCTGAGACCAATTGGCTCCCCTTCTCCCGGTGGTAGTAGCACCGCTGGTTCTGCTGCTTCTACTGATGATGGCGAGTTCTGTAACATTTGTTGTAATGCTTTTACAATAAATTTGTTTGCATTTTATCTCTTTTTCTTTGTTGGTGATAAATTTGTCTCGAAACGTCGTTTTGCAGAAGATGATTTTCATGGTCCCGTGTCGGCTAGTTTCATCAGACCTGAGCGCTTGTCTGACGGTGGTGCCTCAGATGATAACCATGATGATCTTACAATGGACTCAACGGCCTTTTCCTTGCATTATCGGAGTCTTGCTCGGTCGGATTCCGGAGACCTCAAGACGCCTACAAGATTTGGCCTTCAGTTTGAAGAGAAAACGTCGAGCCAAACTTCCAGCCCTCCTGCTGCTCCAGGAAGTTTTATGGTGCTTACCAAAGCTAAGAAGCAGTCTTCTCAGGCTGAGGTGGCTGCTGATGCAGCAAGTGGTGGCAGAGATTCAAACGATATGAGTATCGAAGGAGAAAATCCACAAAGGTATGATTATGGCAGACTCTCTCCTGTATTGGATGCAATTTTGGCAGAAGGAAGCAAGGCTTTGTCTGCTGTCTCCCCATTGGATTCTAAGGCTGCAGATTCACCAAATATAAATGGTTACTTGATGGCTGAAGGCCCTGTAGATTCGGCTATGGGCAATGCTGGAAAGCATGATATGCCAGTGAAGGAGCTGGCTGAGGCTCCATGCAACTTGAGTGATTTAAATAGATGTTCAATTAGCTCTCTGGTTGATCATGTCACCGATGATTTCTTATGTAACAAAGGTGATAATACAGTTGCTGATGCTTCCATTCACCGAATCCAAACACCTGATTCTTCAATCAAGGTAAGAAATATTTTAGGTTGATATTTGATTTAAATTTTTGTAACTTTTTGTAAACATGCTGTATGCATTTGATTGATCATATCAGATTGTAGGCATGCATGGTTTATGATGACACTTGTGTGGTTATCGGCTATCCTTATATCTGCTAATGCATCTGTTGAATTGCATACATAAATGCATTTGTAGTCATGTTAGTTATTTTCTTTTGCAGGAAATTAAGGAGGTTATTAAAGGTGCAACTGTGCCAGTTCATAAACAATCAGACTTTGCTAATGCTAATAGAGGAACCCCACTAAAGACAGACGAAGGCTATCAGTCAAATGTGTCGGCTCAGTATGAACTTGGTTATAATGAAGGCCAGGTGAAGGAAAGTAATTGTAAAGACATAGGACAAGTGTCTGACATCAATCATAAGTCTGATCAAGTAAATGGAAATCCAATACATGGGTTTACGCCGTTGTCATTTGCTGGAAGAAAGCAATTATTTATGGGTTCTCCTGATTCATCCAGATATACTGGAAGTATAACTCTTCCCTTAAAGCAATCTAGTTCCTTTGTACCAGAGGTATATGTCACACATGGTGCAACTCTGCCATCCATACGTAAAAGCATTTCCAAGTTGGAAACTCTTGAGACTACTCCAAGCACATCAACTCTTAAAGAAGGAATTGACGGATTGAAATGTAGGTTATCAAACTACTCTCTGGGGACTTCTCTTTTTACTGAAAAGGATTGTCAGTACAAGCAAGTTGAAACTCTCAATGCTCTTTTAGAGGAGCAACTCTTTAGTTTAACTCCAGAGAATAACATGCATCAAGGTTTGATCAACACGGATGATCATGGAATTGAGTCTTTTGGAAATATTAGCAAGTTAAGTCAAAATGAAGAGACTGTGGAAATGGCAGCTTCTCCCTCGCAGATGACTCATTTAACAAGAGTAATAGATTCTAACCTGGCAGATAGCACAGTTGAGAACAGAAAAGATGAAATTGTAATTGTTTCTCATGATAAACCTTTTTCTTCCCCTGACTGGAAGTTATCACCATCCGTAGAATGTCAAAGGAATTGCTGTGATGAGTTGAAGCAGCTGGATAAGCAGAATGAATCTGTTAATAGTGGTTTAGGACAAGCAATTGAATGCAACTCACAAACAGTAGCTAACAAGTTGGAGTTGTCTGGTTTTGTAAACAGTGAAAAGCCTAGCTCAGCTTTTGAGGTTGCACAGGACAACAAATTTGCTAAGGTAAAAAGAAATAAAATGACTCTGTTTTTCTTTTAGTCATGAATCATGAAAGTAATAAAGAAACCTTTGCATATCCTTATTACTTTGAGGAACATCTGGAGTCATTTACTAAAATGATAGATGAGAAATGTTCAAGATTGATTCCAAGTTTAGATATTTAATCCATCTCCTTACATGGTTAGTTCTCTCAGGCATGACTTTCGGAGTCATTTATGAAAAAGATAAATGATTTCTAGATACATTTATGTTTAGATATTTAAGCCATCTCCTTAACTTAAATGCCATTATTATTATTATTATTTGAGTATCCATATAACTATGTCTCAGCTGAGTCAAGGTTTTCTATAGTTTCAATCTTCAAAACTTCTCATCTTTATGTTATACTATACCGTACTCTAAAGTTCGCTAAAGTGTGCCTAGTCTCAAGGTCTCTAGTTCTCTGCAGCATATTTTCCTTTTCCCTAAATTTAATTATTAGTAAGATTGTATAGAAAATTTGATAAATGAAAACCTGTATATTAGGACTTCAATGACAGTTACACTGATAGATGGGAAAAGGAAGAAGAAACTAGAAAAGCAGCAATAGAATCAAAACCTGAGGCTGAGAGAATCAAGTTTGGGGAAGAAGCTACCTTGCTAAATGATAGATGAAAAGATATCAAAATGAGCAACTTGTTCTAAATTCTTCTTTAGCCTCTGCAGACATGTTGAAAAAAATTTGTTTCTGTTTAAATTAAGGAGGTTGGGTCATGCTTTGAGTAGTAAAACTTTTAGAAACAAGACCATCGGCATGCAAAATCAGTTGCAATAATATTTATCTGTCAAATTACATTTTATGCCTTAGTTCTGCAGGGTTGTCATGCTTGTTGGATGTAACTTCTTGAATACCATGTTGTGCCGCATTGTTTAATATCCGTTAAGTGGATATGAAATTAAAGTTGCTTATATTAGCAACGTTATGGGCAAGTAGTTGTCCATGAAAAATTATATATTAAATATAAAAGGTCTTTATGATGGGAAGGAAGTCCTTCTGAAAATTGCTCAAATCATGAAAGGTAGTATTATACATCAATTAATTGTTGATGTAATATATGTTATGTGCATAATTGCATGTTTAAAAGGAAGAACATGACTATTGTTGTCTGCAACTGTGTGATAGTCAAAGGGGAGTTGTGACATAGTCATGGTTAATATGCGTTACTTTGTATGCAGCATAAAAAGCAATTTTGTCTGATATTCAAGTAATTCAATCACTAAAGTTTAAGGATTAGATTTATTAGTAGTTATTTGTGGTTTCCTTATTTAAGTTTTGTTTCCTTATTTTGTTAGGTCAACTTTTTAATAAAGAGATTAGGAAGGCTGTTTCCTAAAATCTCTCTAGCTTGATTTGATTCCTTGATTAGGATATTTGTTATTGGAATTAAGGAGATTTAGTGGCAGGCCTGTTGCCTTGTTTTCTCCTTTATATTCCTTTGTTTTTACGATCAATGTGAATAAGAAAAATTTAGAGTTTTCCTCTCTGAAAAATAACGTGGTATCAGTATCTATCTCTACCATATGACAAAATACGGCCCAGGCACCAGAATGGCTTTCGAAAAACCAACCTCTATCCTTGTACTCACCACTCCAAACAATCATGGAGTGGTAGACAACTCTCATGTCCCCATTACAGGTCATAAATTGAATGGGCAAAATTATCTCTAGTGGTCTCAATCTGTCATGATGTTCATATGCGGCAAGGGCAAGGAGGACTACCTCATCGGAAATGCAGCAGCTCCGGCAAAAACGCATCCCAAGTACAAAGGATGGAAGATCGAAAACATGGTCATGTCATGGTTGATCAACTCCATGAACAATGACATAGGGGAGAATTTTCTTCTCTATGAAACTGCAAAAGAAATATGGGATGCATCAAAGAAGGTGTATTTAGCCAATGAAAATACAGCAGAGCTCTTCAAAATCGAAGGCATTCTCCATGACTTACGTCAAGGCGATCTCCTAGTCACTCAATATTTTAATCTCCTCACTCGATATTGGCGGCAATTGGATATGTGTGAGACACATGACTGGGAGTGCTTGACGGATGGTACTAAATACAGTAAGATTGTTGAAAAGAAGAGGATTTACAAATTCCTACTTGGTTTGAACAAGAATCTTGATGAAGTTCGGGGCAGAATTCTGGGAACTAAACCTCTTCCTTCACTTTGAGAAGTCTTCTCTGAAGTACATTGTGAGGAGAGTAGAAAGAAGCTAATGATGGGGTCTCCAAATCCCCAACCTGATGTGGAAAACTCTGCCCTTGTTGCACGTGGTCCTTAGTATCAAGCTCAAGAGAATTGGCAAAAGAAACAACGGAGACCTTGGTGTGATTTGTGTAGCAAACCTAGACACACCAAAGACATTTGTTGGAAGATACATGGCAAACCAGCAAACTGGAAACCTAGACAACCATTAGAAAGCAGAGGCTACATGACCAATATCGAGGAAAAATCATCATCTGAAACCAGACTTTTTAGTAAGGACCAAGTGGAGCTTTTTTAGAAAATGTTCAACCAGCAAAAGTATCTTCAGTTCCTATTGAGAATGTTCTAAGAACTGGTTCTGTTGCTCAAATAGGTAATTTTCCCATGACTATGAACACTCAAGTGCAGAAACACAACTCTTGGCTAGTAGACTTCGGTGCATTAGACCATATGACCGGTAATACTAAATTATTTAATACCTACAGGTTGAGTTCTGAAAATCTCATGGTTTGAATTGCTGATGGATCTTTATCTAAACTAGCAAGAATAGGATTAGTAAATATCAATGATAATCTGACCTTAAATTCTATTCTTAGTGCTCAATTTTACCTGTAATTTGCTGTCCATTAGCAAACTTGCCAAGGATCTGAATTGTGTTACTAATTTCTACTCAAATCATTATGAATTTCAGGATTTGGAATTGGGGAGGATGATTGGCAATGCTAAGGAATGTGTGGGGCTCTATATTCTTAATGATTCTAACAATCTTGAAGAACAAGCTCAGACTGCAAGTAGTGTAACATGTCCAATTTTTCCAGCTTCATGTAATAACAATAGTGTAATCCTTTTGTGGCACTATAGATTTAGGTCATCCTAGTTTCCAGTATCTAAAAAGAATGTTCCCATCATTATTCAATAATATTAGCCCTGAGTTTTCCAATGTGAAGTGTGTCAACTATCCAAACATTCAAGAAACAAATTTTCCTCACAAAAATACAAAACCTGTCACCCCTTTGCAATGATCCATAGTGATATATGGGGACCATCTAGAGTCAACAACATCTCTAAAGCTTGATGGTTTATTTCATTTGTTGATGACCACACTCGAATAACATGGGTAAACTTGAAGAAGAGGTGGACACTATTTTCAAAAATTTCAACATGATCCAAACACAATTCCAGACTAAAATAAAGGTATTCAGATAAGATAATGCCAAGGATTAATCCAATTTTATACTTAATGAATATCTTATGAGTCAAGGCATTGTGCATTAGAGTTCATGTGTTGACACTCTTTAATAGAATAGAGTGGTAGAAAGGAAAAATAGACACCTCCTAGAAGTGACTAGATCCATTATGTTCACTACCCATTTTCCCAAGCATTTTTTGGGCGAGGCAATCCTTACTGCAACATATCTCATTAATCGAATGCCATCAAGAGTCCTAAAGTTCCAAGCAACTTGCAAATCTCTTCTTCTCTCTTATCCAAATACCTGTATCATCTCAACCTTACCATTAAAGTTATTTGGGTGTACAACATTTGTTCACATACACCAATAGCACCAAAGCAAACTTGGCCCAAAAGCTATCAAATGTCTTTTTCTTGGGTATTCGCCCACTCTAAAAGGGTACACGTTTATTCTCCTATCACCAGAAAATAAACACTTGTTAGAGGTAGCTCGAGCATTACTTTTTCAAAACAATGTACCTAAATATCTTTGGGGAGAGACTGTCTTGACTGCAACCTATTTGATTAATAGAATGCCTAGTAAGGTTTTAAATTTTAAAACCCCTTTTAATGTGTTTATGTATGTTTTTCCAACAAATAGGCTTTCAGCTTTTTTACCCCTAAAAATATTTGGGTGCACGGTTTTTGTCCATTTCCATGACCACAATCACAGTAAACTTGACCCTCAAGCAAAGGAATGTGTTTTTATTGGGTATGCTCCCAATCAAAAAGGATACAAGTGTTTTGATCCCATCTCCAAAAAAACTTTTGTCACTATGGATGTCACCTTTTTTGAGTCAACACCTTATTTTACTACTCATCTTCAGGGGGGAGGAAAAATGAAGATTCAACGCAATATTTTCAACTTAAGGAATCCACACCTCTTAAAACAAATGAGTTAAGTTTTTTAAATAATGAAGACACAGGTGGTTTAACTCTAATGTCGAGACGTGAAAATTCGAATTTTGATCCCTATGAAACAAAAGTAAATAAAACAGGTACCACTGGCAGAGACTCCAGATTTTTTGACATTGTCTACTCAAGGAGGAAAATTACTCAAAGAAATGAGCCCCATGATCCTATGCACTGCCATGAGTCTTTGAACCCTCCAGGTAATTTTTTTCCTGAGCCTGCACAAATTACTCAATCTATTTATGATCCTTTGAGTCATGAGTCTAAAACTACTAAGTCAAATGAATCTAATCTTCCCATTGTCATTCGAAAAGGTGTAAGGTCATGCACCAAACATCCACTGTCTAACTGTGTCATATGAAAATCTGTCACATGTTTTTCGTGCTTTTACCTCACAATTGTCATGTATAGAGATTCCAAAAAATGTATAGGATGCTCTAGAGGTTCCCGAGTGGAAGGAGGCTGTCTTGGAAGAGATGAAAGCCCTTGAAAAAAATCAAACATGCGAATTGGTGGATCTACCAAGAGGAAAGACAACAGTAGGATGCAAATGGGTGTTTACCATTAAATATAAGTCAGATGGATCACTTGAGAGGTACAAAGCTCGATTGGTTGCCAAAGGTTTTACTCAAACCTATGGTATTGATTACTTAGAGACATTAGCACCTGTTGCAAAGTTGAACACTGTTAGAGTACTTCTATCTCTTGCCACAAACTTGAACTGGCCTCTACAACAACTGGATATGAAGAATGCATTTTTAAATGGTGATTTGGAGGAGGAAGTGTATATGGATGTTCCCCCTAGCTTTGAAGGGATGTTCAATCAGAAAGTATGTAAGCTATAGAAATCTCTTTATGGACTAAAACAGTCACCAAGAGCTTGGTTCGAGAAATTCACTCAGTTTGTCAAGAATCAGGGTTATACACAGGGACAAGCAGATCATACTATGTTTGTAAGATACTTGGTTGAGGGAAAAATTGCTGTATTAATTGTATATGTGGATGACATAATCCTCACTGGAGATGACTTGTCAGAAATGAACCGATTAAAAAATTCCCTCTCTGCAGCGTTTGAGATAAAGGATTTAGGATCCTTAAGATACTTTCTTGGGATGGAGATTGCAAGATCAAGAAAGGGAATTGTTGTCTCTCAAAGGAAGTACGTCCTTGACCTTCTTACAGAAACTGGAATGAGTGGTTGTAGACCAGCAGATACTCCAATTGATCCTAACTGAAAGCTTGGAGATGACAAGAATGGTGAACCTGTGGATACTTCTCGTTATCAAAGGCTTGTTGGCAAGTTAATCTACTTATCACGCACTCGACCAGATATTACTTTTGCTGTAAGCTAAGTAAGTCAGTTTATGCATTCACCTTATGAGGAACATCTTGAGGCAGTTTATCGGATCTTAAGATATTTGAAAAGTGCACTAGGTAAAGGCCTGTTTTTCAGAAGAACTACACTGCAGACTATTGAGACCTACACAGATGCTGATTGGGTCGGATCAATCACAGATAGGAGATCTACATCAGGATATTGCACTTTTGTATGGGGAAACTTAGTCACACGGCGGAGTAAAAAACAAAATGTGGTTGCAAGTAGTGCTGAAGCAGAATATAGAGCTATGACTCAGGGGGTATGTGAAATGCTATCGTTGAAAAGGATTCTTGAAGAGTTGGCAATGCCTATCAACTTGCCAATGAAGCTATATTGTGACAACAAGGCTGCCATAAGTATTGCTCAAAATCTGGTGCAGCATGATTGTACTAAACATGTAGAAATTGATAGACACTTCATCAAAGAAAAGATCAATGATGGAGCTATCTGTATGCCATTTGTTCCAATTGCACAACAACTAGCAAATATGCTCACCAAAGGGTTGTTCCAAACTAACTTTGAACATCTTGTAAACAAGTTGGGCTTGATAGATATCTATGCACCAACTTGAGGGGGGGTGTCGAAGTTTGTTACCAAATCTGTTGAGATCTCTTAGAATATGAAGAATATGAATATTGTATATTATTTCATCAAAACTGAATGTTTACAGAGACAGAAATATATAGAGGAGCTTCTATACATTAAATCTAGTCCTAGAAAATAAGCAACTAATTAATAAGCTACTAAAAACAATGTCTACACAAAAAATCGTGGAATAAGACCAAGAGGTCACCATCCACAGAGCCCACCGTCCATAGTGGCCACCGTCTAACACTCCCCCTCAAGTTGGTGAATATGCATTCTCCATTCCTAGCTTGGATACAATAGTTTGAAATATTGGACTATTCAACCCTTTTGTAAGTACATCAGCAAGCTGACCATGTGTAGACACATAGGGTGTACAAATTAAATCATTCTCTAATTTTTCTTTGATAAAATGTCTGTCAACCTCAATATGCTTTGTCCGATCATGTTGTACCGGAATATGAGCTATGCTGATTGCAGACTTATTATCACAATAAAGTCTCATCGGTGTTAGTTGACTTTCTGACATTGTCGCAACATTAGCTTTCTACTATTGCGTGACTGTTTCCCTTTCTGCCCCCACTCTACACTTGGGGGTTTTCCATGAAGCTGCCAACACTTGTCACGGGTATGTTGTGGCTTATTACAATAAGTGCACCACAAGTCATCCCAGTTTTTTGACTGACTGGGTTTTTCTCCTTCCAAGGAGAATGTCTTCTCCACCTTTGCTTCTTGCTTGGTAGAACCACGAGCCACCATAGCTGAAGTCTCACTGATTTTTGGTTCAAGCATCAGCTCTCTCCTACTTTCCTGACTTCGGATGATGGACACAACCTCATTAAAGGAGGGAACTGTAGATTTGCCAAGAATCTGAATCCTCACCTGATTAAATTCTGGATTCAGCCCAACAAGGAAGTCATAAACTTAGTCTTACTCAATAAACTCCTTGAGCATTGCTGCATTCTCAGGACATTTAGTCTTGATCACTCTATAATGGTCTAACTCCAGCCACAAGGATTCAATTGATTAGCATATTCAGTGACAGTCTTGTCTCCCTATTTTGCAGCCACCGTCTTTACCTTAACCTCGTAGAATTGAGCAACATCCCTTGCTTTGGAATAGGTTTGCTCAATTGCATCCCATATATCCTTCGCAGTGTTCAGGAACATACAAGTATCACTGATATCTGGAGTTATGGAATTCCACAACCATGCCATAATCATCGAGTCTTCTTCATCCCATGCTTCAAACTTGGGATGACTTGGCTGAGTTCCAATACCCATGAGATGACTCAGCTTCCTTTTTCCTTTTAATATGGTGCGAACAAGTTGTGACCACTTAAGGTAATTCTTCCCTTCAGCCTATACGCAGATTGAATGTTTTGCAATTCACCAGGTGTTTCGGATCGAGTATCGTCCATTGGTTGAGTGGAATTAGAAACCTCACCCATAGTTGACATTTTGAGAGACAAAACAAAATCAAGGCAGCACAGAGAAGAGTCAGAATGAATGTGAATAGAACAGAGAAGGTGGACGAATGAGCCCACTATCCAAAGAGTGTCGGAAAGAAGTTCCGGCCACAAAAACAGGAGCAGAGGACGCCGACGAGGTGAATGGAACCAACGACGTGGAGCTCTGGTGACTGGAAGGTGGCGTGTGGCCTACACGCGCCGGGAAGTGTAGGCAAGCGTGATGGCGCGTGGGAGCAGCTCAAGCGGTGGCGCTCGAAGGAATGGCTGGTTAGAGGTGTCTGATATATCTCGTGACCTTACTTGGACAAAAAACAGAGTGGGTTTCTGTTTGGGTACTATTTACAGGTTCTGTTTAGGTATTGTTACGGGTGTTGTTTGGGTGGCGATGAAGGCCAAAGAGGAATGTTTAGCAAAAGGGCAATGAAGGCCAAAAACACAGTTTGGTTGGCAATGAAGGTCGACCGAAAAAAAATCAGCAGAAAACAAAATCAGTCCCAGATCAGAACTTAATTTGATACCATCTTAGAATATGAAGAATATGAATATTGTATATTATTTCATCAAAATTGAATGTTTACAGAGACAGAAATATATAGAGGAGCTTCTATAAAGTTAATCTAGTCCTAGAAAATAAGTAACTAATTAACTAGAAAATAAGTAACTAATTAATAAGCTACTAAAAACAATGTCTACACAAAAAAACTGTGGAATAAGACCAAGAGGTCACTGTCCACAGAGGCCATTGTCCATAGTGGCCATCGTCCAACAAGATCTTAATGATCTAATTCAGATTTGATTATTAGGATTTGTTACCAAATCTATTGAGATCTTAATGATCTGATTCAGATTTGATTATTAGGAGATTCTGGTAGAATAAATCTAAATCATTCAGATTTAGATAGGTAGTTAGAATAAAATCTGATTTATTCAGATTTTAGATAGGATATTATTTTGTTTTTTATTTTATTCCTTGTATAACACATTTGGTTATCTTTTCTCAACCAAATCTCAGTTTATGATTCAATAAAATTATTGGAGAATAAAAGTATTCTCTTATCAAAAACCTATAGTAACCTTCTTTGAAAATCAACCATATTACCCAAAAACTCTCATTTATGGGGAGAACTTTGTCAAGAATGCAGTTTTTGGCTTGACTCCTTAACATGAATCCCAACCTATCAATGAAACACCTACCTCCCAAACACCTCTTGAAACTGAGCCAAACAGAGAAACAGAAACTAAGTCACCTAAACCTCAAACATCGTTAGAAATTGAGCCAAATATTGAAATTGTCCCAAACACCCCTATTCCTAATAGTACACAACCTGCAGGTGGAAAAGGGCTAAGTGTTTACTCAAGGAAGAAAAGAATTGAAAAAGTAGAGGGCCGCACCCTTCTGGAACAGAACCATGAATTTAATCCATGTCCAAGTTTAGAGGTTCCAGGTAACACATTTCAGACTGATATTAATGCTAATGATGAATTGAGTTTTCCTATTGCTTTGAGGAAAGGTGTGAGATCTTGTACCAAGCATTCAATATACAATTTTATCTCTTATAATCATTTATCTCTTGGATATCAGGCATTTGTCACTAATCTATCCAATGTAGAAATCCCACAGAATGTTCATGAAGCTCTAGAAAAATCAAAATGGAAAAACTGCTATTCTCATTGTTTTTGTTGATGACATTATTTTGATAGGGGATTATGTGGAAGAATTAGATAGCTTAAAAGGAGTACTTGCTAAAGAATTTGAAATCAAGGATCTACGATTGTTGAAATATTTCCTTGGTATGGAGGTAGCCCATTCAAAGAAAGGTATTGTTGTCTCTCAATGCAAGGACATCTTGGATTTACTCAAGGAGACTAGAATATTAGGATGCAAGCTTGCAGATACTCCAATGGAACCAAATAACAAAATTGGTTCCAAAGAAGATCGCCCACTTGTTGACATAGGAAGTTATCAAAGGTTTGTAGAGAAACTTTGCTTGTCACACACAAGGCCAAACAACATTTTCAGTTTGTGTCATAAGCCAATTCATGAACAAGCCAAATGAAGAACTTTTGGATGCTGTCTATAGAATTCTTAGATACTTGAAGATAACTCTTGGTAAAGGAATATTCTTTCAAAAGGGGACAAATAAGGGGATTGTAATCTACTCGGATGCTGATTGGGAAGGATCTATTTCAGTTCGCAAACAACTACTAGGTACTGTACTTATGTATGAGGAAACTTGATAACATGGTGGACTAAAAAGCAATATGTTGTCTCCAGAAGTAGTGCTGCGGGGGCAGAGTATTGGGCCTTAGCTCAAATTATATGTGAAGGATTATGGATGAAAAGGTTACTTGAAAAATTAAGGATCTCAACCAGAGAACCAATGTGTTTTGTGATAACTGGGTTGCAATTAGTATTGCAAAAAATCTAGTTCATCATGACAAAACTAAGCCTGTGGAGCTAGATCGTCATTTTATCAAGGAAAAGGTGGAAGCAGAAATTCTGAACCTGATCTACACACCTATTCATCTATGAGTGGCTGATATCCTAACAAAAGCTTTTTTTAGAGTCAGGTTTGAAGTTTTGAAGTCCAAGCTAGGAATGATCAACATCTATTCACGAGCTTGAGGGGGAGTGTTGATTTCCAAATTCAATCCCTAAAGTTTAGGGATAATTTATTAGTAATTATTTGTGATTTCCTTATTTAAGTTTTGTTTCCTTGTTTGGTTAGGTCAACTTTTTAATAAAAAGATTAGGAAGGCTGTTGCCTTAAATCTCTCTAGCTTGATTTGATTCCTTGATTTAGGATATTTGTTGGTGGAAATAAGGAGATTCAGTGGTAGGCCTGTTGCCTTCTTTTCTCCTTTATATTCCTTTGTTTTTATGATCAATGTGAATAAGAAAAATTTAGAGTTTTCCTCTCTAAAAAATAGAAGACACCATAAAGCATGTAGGTTGTCGACAAAAACTTTACCAACCAGGTCCTTAGCTGTTTTTGTTTGAGCTTTATTTCTAACCATTAAAATTTACAAAATCCCACTTCATTTTGTCCCATTTTGTCTAGTCATAGTTGTTGAAAGAGAAAAAAGAGAGACATATGAAGAAAACGTGTCTGAATTACACAACAGAGGTTGAATTATATGGAGTTATTGTAATAAATACAAAGATTACAAAAGATCCTAATTACTGTAATTACATGATTTGGTTATAATTTAGTTAGCCTATACAATTAATCTAGACACTATTTACATGGTTTTCAATATTCCCCCTCAAGTTGGAGCATTTAGATCATATGCACCAAGCTTGTTATAAATATAGCTTATCCGAAGATCTCTCAAACACTTAGAGAAATCATCCGCCAATTGATCATTTGAATTGAAGAAGTTAGTGGTGATGTCTCCAAATAGGATCTTCTCTCTAATAAAATGACAATCTATTTTTATGTGTTTGGTCCTCTCATGAAACACTTGATTGGAGGAGATATGCAGTGTAACTTGGTTATCTCAAATGAGCGTCATTTGCATCCAAATTGAAGCTCCTTAAGCAGTTGTTTTAATCAAATGAGTTAACAAGTGGCTAAAGCCATTGCTCGATATTCTGCTTCAGCATTTAATCTTGTGACCATAGCTTGTTTCTTACTCTTCCACGATATCATATTACCCCCGATGAATACAAAATACTCAGAAGTGGATCTTCTATCAGTAGAAGAGTCTGTCTAGTCAGCATCTGAATATCTAACAATTTGAGTATGACCTTTATCTTCATAGATGAGGCCTTTTCATAGAGCTCTTTTAATATACTTCAGGATATGAATGACTGTATCCCAATGTCCTTCACAAGGTGAGTTTAGAAATCAACTTACTACACTCATTGCAAAAGAGATATCTAGACGAGTAACAATGAGGTAGTTTAATTTTTCGACCAATCTATATATTCCTGGGTCTAAAAGTGGATCCCCTTGATTCGATAGAAGCCTGATATTAGGATCCATAGGAGTGTCAATAGGCTTTGCATTCAATAAACCTGTTTCCTCAAGGATGTCTATAGCATACTTCCTTTGTGAGATAACTATACCACCCTTGGATTGTGCTACTTTTATTCCCAAGGAATAACTAAGTTTGCCAAGATCTTTGGTCTGAAAGTGATGATAGAGGTGTTGTTTTATGTGAGTTATGCCCTGGTGATCGCTGCCAGTGATATCAATGTCGTTCACATACACAATCAAATAGATGCAACCTTGGGTTGTATGGCGATAGAAGATAGAGTGGTCAGCCTCATTCCGAATCATATCAAATTGCTAAACTATAGTATTGAATCGACCAAACTAAGCCCGAGGAGATTGTTTGAGACCATACAAGGACTTGTGAAGACGATAAACGAGGCCAAAAGACTCCCCCTGAGCAACAAACTCTAGTGGTTGCTCCATATAAACCTCTTCTTCTAGATCACCATGGAGAAAAACATTCTTGATGTCTAGTTGATGAAGGGGCCAATGGCGAATAGATGCCATAGATAGAAAGAACCGAACAGAGGCCATCTTCGCCACTGGCAAGAAAGTGTCTCTATAATCCAAGCCAAAAATTTGTGTATACCCTTTTGCTACCAGATGTGTCTTGAGGCGATCAAGCTTGCCATATGAGCCAACCTTGACCGTATAGATCCATTGATAACCTACAACAGACTTCCCTAGGAGGAAGATGAACAAGTTCTCAAGTGCCACTGTTTTGAAGGGCACGCATTTCATCAATCATAGCTTGTCTCTACCCAGGATGGGATAAGGCGTCACTTGGAGATTTATGAATAGACACAAAAGACAAGGAAGAAAGACATGCAAAATGTGAAGAAGATAGGAGATGATAACTCAAAGTAACATAGTGAGGAGAAAGGTTATGAGTAAACCGTATATCTTTTCAGAGAGTAATAAGAAGTTCAAGCTCAAGAGGCAATCCTAGAGTTGGTAAAGGAGTTGGTTTCGGAGGAGAGTCCGCAGTGACCTCTGCAACTTCTGGTGGAGGTGGTTGGGGGTGACGATGATAGACTTGAAAGGGGCATATGATCAGTGGGGGTCCTCCAACAGGAGGTAGCTGAGGGGTATCATATTCAGCTGAGACAAGAGGAGGAACAAGGAAGACCTTAGTAATGGGTTTAGGAGTCAAACTAGAAGAGTCTAAGAAGGGAACGAACTCAAAGAATGTGACATCGGCAAAGATTAGTTAACGGTGGAGAGTAGGTGAAAGACAACGTTAACCCTTTGAGACCGATTGTAACCGAGAAAAACACATTTGATGGAACAGGTAGAAAGTTTGTCAAGACCGGGAGTGAGATTATGGGCAAAACATGCCGACCCAAAGACACGAGGCAGAAGAGAATGGAGGGGTTGATGAGGAAACAACACAGAGTAGGGTACTTGGTTATCAAACACAGAAGATGGTATGCGATTAATCAAGTAGCAGGCAGTAAGAACTGTATCGCCCTAAAAATGGAAAGGGACATGACCATGAAGCAAGATTGTGCAAGTTGTTTCAATTAGGTGTTTATTTTTGTGCTCAGCAACCCCGTTTTGTTGTGGGGTATAGGCACACGATATTTGGTGAAGAATGCCATTAGAGGCCATAAAATGTTGAAAAAGCTGAGATAAAAATTACGGACCTTGTCCTTACGCAAAGTACGAATTGGAACAACAAATTGAATTTTTATTTCATTGTAAAATTTTTGAAAAATAGAAATTAACTCAAACCTGTTTTGCATTAAAAATAACCACGTACACCGAGAATAATCATCAATGAAAGTAACAAAATATTTGGAGCCCTAAGTAGACTAGATATGACTAGGACTCCAAACATCAGAATGAACAAAAGTAAAAGGAGGCCCGATGACAGACTCTGTTGGGAAACAGACTATGGGTGTGTTTCCCAAGTTGACATGACTCACAAGGTAAACTAGATAACTTAGATAAGCTTGGCACCATTTGTTGTAGTTTGGCAAGGCTTGGATGACCCAATTGAGCATGAATGAAGAGAAGAGAATCTGTGACAAAGCAAACACGAGAGGTGGCAGAGAGCTGGTAGAGGCCATTGGACTCATATCTGGTGCTAATCATCCGTCCCGAACTCCAGTCTTGCAAAATGATAGAGTCTTTCGTAAATGTAATGTTATAATCTAAAGAACGGGTCAAACGAAAAATGGGTAGTAAATTAAAAAGGCTCCCAGGAACATAAAGCACAGAATCAACTGACAGGGAAGGGAGGGGATGGACAGTGCCAATCCCTTGCGACTGTGTCTGGGAACCATTTGCTAAAGTTTTAGGTAAATAACCAAAATTAAAAATTTTGGAGTAAAGGTGCTTATTACCAGAGATGTGATTAGAAGCACCAGAGCCAAGGACCCAAGGACCCAAGGACCCAAGGACCCAAGGATGGTGACTGAGAGAGACAAGCAAATGCATTATCAGTGTGCTCAACAGATGTAGTGGAACTAGAGGCCTGGTGTTGCTCAACCCACTTCAGAAAATTTGCATAGGCAATGAGAGATGTGGTTGGTTGGGCAGAGGGCTCAGTTGCACTGCCTGAGGAGGACGACCATGTGAAATTCAACACTTATCAATGCTATGACCCAACTTGTTGCAATGATCACATTTTGGACGGGCTCTATTTGAGTTGCCAAAATGACAACGACCATGATTGTTGCTCTGGGAGACCAGGACTGAGGTATTAACCAGTGCTAGAGTAATGATAGCATCAGAGGGTTGCTTGGCCGGGACCCGGAACAAAGTGGACCAAGCCGTGCTCAGAGTAGGGATAGTGAGAGAACCCAAAATCTGATCATGGTTGGTAGAATATTCCGGAGGCAAACCATACAAGGCCATGAACATGAAGAAGGTATTACGACTCATCGAAATCATGGAGAGCACCATGGACCTTCCCCAAGTAAGTCGACATAGGAGCAACAACATTTATGAGGTTATGACACACCCCATATAGCCGTTAAGTGTCATTGGTGTAAAGAACTTTTGCCTGCTCCCAAATAGACTCGCAAATAATATGAGTGCAGAAGATTTGCTCGCGGGAGGGATGAATAGTGGATTTGATGACATTGCATAATTGTGCATCAATCTTTTTTCATCTTGATTTGTCAGCCTCAGGCAAAGACTCAAGTGTCGTGGTGAGGTGTTATTCATAGCCTTGGCTGTTGAGCCACAGTTTGATGTCCGAAGCATAAGTATCGTAGTTGCTGTCATTCAATTTGTCAGCGGAGAAAAGGGCATTGATGTAACTAGTGAAAACAGGAGGCTCAGCCTTCGAGGTCTTTAGAGCCAGTTGAGGAGTTAGAACTAGCCATGGATTAGTGAACAAGTAAAAAAAAAAGGGTAACCAAATAGTACCTGAATGCATCGATTCAAAAAGGGGGTTGAGACAAACGGCCACGAACACAAAAGGAGAGGGTAGATCCAAAAAGAGGAGAGAAGGGCGAGCACGGCGCTACAAACGGCAGCCGGAGGGGGTGGCCCATGCGTTGATGAAAAAGTGGCATGTGGAGTTGCATGTAGGGACTGTTGACGGCGCATGTAGCCGTGTCTTGCAGTTTCTAGGGCTGGGCTTCTGGGTTCTGGTCGAACAGGGAAAGGCGATTCCAGTGATGAGGTTGCCGGAAAAAGTTGCCGAAAAGTTGGACTGTGGCGGCAGACGACAACGGACAACAAGGGGCAGCGACGGATAACAACAAAGGGGATGGGTCTGCTGGAAAGAGGACACAGCAGAAGGAGAAAGGCCGATAAACTAGAGTAGAAATATGGTTAGTCGGAAAAAATTTCACTGGGGTGCAGTGGACTCACGGGGTGTGCATGGTTCTAGGATTGCTTTTCTTTAGGTTCTAGATATCATGTTGAAAGAGAGAAAAGAGAGACATATGAAGAAAACCATGTGTTTGAATTATACAGCGGAGGATGAATTTTATAGAGTTATTGTAATAAATACAAAGATTACGAAATATTCTAATTACTGTTGAAGAATTACGAGTTTAGGGTTAGGGAAAGAAAAAGAGAGAAAGACAACTAACATTGATAATGTTATTGATAAGAATGAGATGTGATACAATTTCATAATCTATTACTCCTATTTATACTAATACTTAGGTGTACAAGCCTAAGCCTACTAACATTAAGACTAATAACCCTAATATCTTCTAACACTCCTCCTCAAGCTAAAGCTTACTAAGCTTTTGTTTGTTACAAGTAGCAAACACATAAACATAAAACAAATAACAGAACTGTATCTTTATCCGAAAGTGAGAAGAGAAACTCGGCACAGTGACGTTGAATCATTCAAATACGACATAAGGAAGAAGAGAAGATGCTGAACCATCCAAGCGTCCAAGAAGGAAGAAGAAAAGAAACTGGGAAACTCTTGCTCCCAAATCTGCAACACCATTGCTAGTGAGAATCTAAGGCGGCTCCACCTCGCTGATAGCCCTGTCCTCCTAGTGGCTCCATCTAGCAGGTAGCCCTTTCCTCTAACATCTCTGGGGCAGCTCTATCTCGTTGGTTGCTCTTTGCCTCCAATCAGGTAGCCCTTTCCTCCAAGTTCAAGGTGCACCAAGAAAATTCACAAGAAGAACAAAGAAACACAAGATAGACCAACAACTTCAACCTGCCTCCTTCAAAGACATCAAAATGAAGGGTCACAAAATAAACCACAAAATCAAAAGCCAAATCTCCCCCTAACTGAAAGGGTGCCGTCAAACTAGTCCAAGAAAGAGGGAACAAAACCATCCAAAACGCACTATCATGCTTGTAACACACCTTTTCGTATATCCCACCGGCACTTCGACCACTAGATTCAAGAGAAAGTACAGAGAAGAATATGACCCTTCAACATAGGTCCACACCAAGAAGCACCAAAACTACATCCATAAGAAGGAATGTACTGCAAACCAGAATAAGAATCTTCCCCCTAATTAAAGTGGCAGCCAACTAAGTCAAGAGAGATTGAAACACCAATGTCGAAGCTCTGGTCACTAGCCATCAAAGATAGTGCCAAAAGGATCCAGATCATTGTCAACTAAACAGTAGAGGAGAGAAAAGGAGACATCACTGGAAGAGGGACAAATTTTGAAACAAAAAATTGACAAAAAAATAGAGCTTGTCGGAAGACTCATCAGAGCTCCGGTCAATTGCCACCGCCATTGCTGGTGAGTACCCTAGGCCAGTCACACGTCCCAGTTGCACCCCATTATGGCAACTCTGGCCACTTGCAACCTTCTATGATGCTAAAACAGAAAGCTTGAAACTTTGGGCAAAAAACAGAGTGCGCACAGCCAAAGATGCGACCTACACCACCGTCGGCCTCCACTCCATTCACTGGCCCTTCTCCTAGCGCTGGCAGAACATTGCTGGCCGGGATCCATCGCCAGTTGCTGCTAGTCGCCTGAAAGCAGAATAGTAGTGCAGCGGAAGGCTGCCATATGCAAAAATAGAGCCTTTGCAATGGGGAAGACACAAACCGCCTCCTTCGACCACCACCAACCTCTTCAGTCGTCTTTCCAGCACAGTCCGACTACGTCTGGCTGCGAATCACCAGCTACCACTCTTGGGTCACAGAACTGCAGCCACCCTTGGCTTTGTACAGATGGCAATGGGTGACCTAGGTCACGGTTTCAAACAGGGATATGTATATGTATATATATATATATATATATATATATATATATATATATATGTATATATATAAGGGGCATATCTAGTAAGAGGAGTTTTTATTGTGAGAGGAGCAAATCTTTACTATACAACCATACATAGATGATCAAGATTAAAGTTACTTAAAGGTCATGTGACTACGTAAAAAATCACATGCATTTATGTTCTAATCTTGACCATTCATGGAAGATCCAATGGTCAATATTTACTCCTCTCATCTCTTACAATAAAGACTCTTCTCGCCAGAGTAAGATCCTATATGTATATATATATATTCTTCATAATAGTTTAATATTGATCAACAAAAATAGAGCAAAAAGTTTGAGAGAAACAAACGGGAGAATATACAAAAGAGTTCCATAGAACTCAACACAACAGAAAAGGCAAACCCATCAAGGTGGTACCTCTCTGATACCATGTTGAAGAATTACGGGTTTAGGGTTAGGGAAAGGAAAAGAGAGATAGACGGCTAACACTGATAATGTTATTGATAAGAATGAGATGTGATACAATTTCATAACTTAGTACTCCTATTTATATTAATACTTAGGTGTACAAGCCCAAGTCCACTAACTCTAAGATTAATAACCCTAATATCTTCTAACAACTGTAATTACATGATTTGATTATGATTTAGTTAGTCTATACAATGAATCTAGACACTATTTACATAGCTTTCAACAACAGTAAAAAATTTCCTGGTTGTGTTTGTTAATGAAATTTAGAATTTTGACTCTTGCAAAACATGTGCCTGACATGTGTAAAGGTGTGTCAGTGGAGCTCAAAACATCACTTCTAGTAGAAGATCAATTTTCCTTTCTTTTATGTTTTTGACCATCTCAGTTTCTTTGCTTCTTAATCCTTATTGATTTGACACTGATTTGGTGCTTGGGTAACTTAGAGTGCATTCAAGAGAAAACCAGCCTTGAGTCCTGCTAAGAGAGTTCTAGATCTGAGCACTCCTATCCAAGAAGCAACATTTTTGTTGCCCTCCCTGCAAGAGCCTCCCAGTGAATTGCTCCACAGTAATATGCAAGACTTGTCTCACAAGGGCAACTCAGATGGTCATGATCCTCTTGATAACAACTGCCATCCGGCACTCCAAGTAGCTCAGAGCCCTCTTACCAAATCTGGTATTGAGATTTCTTCTGGGAAGAAAAGGAAAGGTGTTGAGATACTAAGCGACAGGGACAATAAAGATAAAATGGGGAGGATTGACAGAAGTCCAGAGGTTCATAAAAGTGGGAATAGTGACTTACAGTTAGTTTTGGAGCAAACAGGTTGTATGAGAAGTGAAAAAGAGAAGCTTGGAGATCAGACATGGAATGATTGGGCTGATGTATGGTTACTGTTTTATGTTAAGAATTGATTATAATTTCAGTTGTTTTATTAGGCCTCTCATCTTTTCAATTTCCTTGCAGATTCTAAAAAAATTCCTAGGGAGCACAAAACAGTTGCTTTCTCCATCAGTTGATAAGTTAAATTTGAGATTGGTATGTTCTAATATATGGGTGTAGAATAAGGAAATATTAGTATTCAAATAAAGCTGTGGATATTGTTGCTTACTTTTTATTATTTAAATAAATTTTCTCTTAGCTATTTATATAAATAGCTTATTCATTTTTATTCTCAATATTTAGATTGGCATGCTTGAAGATATTTTGGTTCATCTGCAGAAAGTTAAAAAATGCGAGATTCTTTGTTCTGAAATTCATTCTCAGGTCTGTTCTGTTAGATTAGATAATCAAATTTAATGCACTTTTCCTGTTATATTGTATCATGAACAAGCATACATATATTGATTAGAGAACATATTACTTCCTCCCAGACAATATCTAAGTCTGGCATTTTCCATTTCTTATTGACATGGTTCTTGTTTTTCTTTCAGCAGAAAGTAACTGATCCTCTAAATATTCCTAGAAATAAAAGGTATGTTTATGTTGTTTGACTAATTCATTATGTGGAATGTGGGTTATGTTGTTTCATACATGTATGTTGGTGGAACTGTTTCGGATTAATGATTGATAAAAAGTATTTCTTTTGCAGAGTTGTGGAAGCAAGAATGTTGCTGTTTAATATAGCATATGAGAAGGCAAAACTACAACTAATGCATATGAAGCGGGAGAGATTACTGGTATTGTCTCTTACATGTTAGTATTTAGCAATGCTTGCAGTTGGTGATATGAACTTTCATTGTTCACAGAAAAAAGTACAATTGAGCTCTGGGCTTCAAGAGTCTCACATGATGAAGTTAAATTTCATCCCATGTTCACATAAGAGTGGAGCAAGTGACACTCAAGATAATGATAGTCATATCCATACTAGCTTGCTTAATTCTGAGGGAAAATGTCAGGTATTTCTACGTGTGTGTGAGAAGTTGTTATTTAAATTGACCCTGTGATAACAGCTTTAAAAACTATCATGATACCCTTTCCATGTTAATTCTGTTTCTCAAAGAGTTGTAGTGGGATTGGAAATAAATTGATGGGGAAAATGATAAAAGAATTACTTTGAGTAGTTCATGTTACTATATATTTTTTTTGTTGCCTGATACTGATTTATCTTTTCTTTTTCCTTGACTGATTCATCATAAGAACTATTGATCTTTAAACTATGATCCTTTTAATCATAATGTGTGTGGTGATCTGCAATCTTATGTAATCAATTGTTTTTTATAAACAATAAATTTATTAGAGGGAAAATAATGAAGTTATAACCAAAGGGAGCATAAGATATCCTCCATAATAGAGAACAAAATAAAATGAAGAATGAAGAATGCATCAAGGCTGCCCAAACTCTGTATATTTGAAATGGAAACTCCCTTGAAACATCCATTGGCCTTTAGCATAACACCAAAGATAAGCCATAAAGACTATCTTATCCCATAACAAATTTGGTGGGTGCAGAGACACCGTTAAAGATGCGAGCATTTTGCTCCAAATAGATACACTGAAAGATAGCTTAAACCACACATTTTCTTGTTTAACATAAATGTAATGTAAGTAATAAAAGAAAGAAAGGAGGCTCTGAATAATATGATATTAGATTGATATGCTGTGCGTAAATTACAAAGCATTAACACCTGTTTATATTAATAATTAGGTCAAGCACTAGTGTAGTACTACTAGTACAATCAAATGAATAAATAATTTCACAGTATATTCTAAAGATCTTCTAAGATATTTTAAAAATATTTTAAATTATTCTGATACATTGAGGATATTATGAGAGATTCTAACAAGTCTCTCCCAGTGCTGCTGTTGGTATGAGAAAAAAACAGCCAATAGAAAGTAATCAAAGTATTATTAAAGGAATTATCCTACCACATTTTCTATACTTAAAAACCCATGATTCATATAATCTCTTGATGTGGCATCTCTTTGCACTTAGCACTGCTATTAAAACATATTCTACTTAACATGAAGATGTCATCATCTTATGCGTGAATTTTCTCTTGGATGCATAATATATTTTCCCCTGCATGTTGTCACTAGTTCCTGTTTGTAGATCGTTGGTGCAATTTGATTATAAAAGGTTCAACATATTGTGCCATTGCATTTCAATTGGCAATATTTTATTGGTCAATGCTAGGTTTCTTGTGAAAAAGTGACCGAAATGAGGCAGGAGCTTGAAACTTTGGATTGGAAAGCAAAATCCTTAAGTGAATTCTTTCATAGTTACTGCAAGTTGGAAGGAGATCAAAGCTGTGCCGACACCATAAAATTTGTTCATGATTATTTGCAGAAGAGAATGTCTTACAAGTTCATATTCCAGAACTTGAAGGTCTTTCTACTTTTGATGCAGTTCTTGTCTACATACAAGATAAAATGTCATTTTCTGACAGACATCTTCTTTGTTTCTACTTTTTATTTTAGTTGTGGGATATTAAAGATTTTGAACATATGCATGGTTGTTACAGAGTTCTTCTCAACTATTGCAGTTATATCATCCAGAGGTTAGTTAATCTTGATATGCTTCCTTACTTATTTTTGTGTTTGGAGCTTAAGTATATCTTTTATGACATGACTAAATATGCAAATGCCTATTGGTTTTGATGGAATATAGGTTCACGGTAAATGCTGGTCTACCTAGCATAATAATTTCAAATAACTTGAACGTTGTGAACATTGTGAAGGTAATTTGGTTGACGATTGATCTGTTTTATTATGATATTCAATATTCATACCTTCTTTTCTAATATGATGCGCTTACTTTCAGACCTTTCCTCACATGGATGCTTTTTCTGCGTTTGCGTTTGTCTTAAATCCTCATACCACTAAGAAATACACTGGTTCAATATGTTTGGCACAAGAAACACAGGTAAATTACTCGATTTCTATAGAAAAACAGAGTAAAGGGTTTCCTCTGTATCTTATTATTTCATGAAGGAGATATGTACAATATATAGACAATGGCCAGATACAGGATTGGGCAATCAAATCCCATAATTTCAGGAAAGTAAAAACTAGGATTACTAAAAGATGGAAACATAATATTTTGAGGTTGACTAAAATAAGATACTAATCAGTCTATACTAGGAAACAAATAACTGAAATAAATAACATAATAATATAAAACCGGATAGGATCATGTGGAGAATCACACGTGACTAACAACACTCCCCCTCAAGCTGGGGTGCTGGGGAGTAGATGTTGATCATTCCCAACTTGTAACTCAATTCTTCAAATTTAACCCTTGACAAGGCCTTGGTAAGCACATTTGTAACTTGCAAACCAGTGGACACATAATTCAATTCAATAAGGCTTGAATCAATCTTCTCCTTACTTAAAGTGTTAAAACTGAATATAACTTTCTGTATATTATTAATCTTCCATATGAGACTACAATATATATACACTTGACTACAAGGTAGATCATTATTTATCTATGCTAAGTCCTAGAAGTGTTAATACTATGAATACATAGATACAATGAATAGAATTCCACCGTCCACAATACATAACTTCTATTAATCATATTTTCTCAACACTCCCCCTCAAGCTGGAACATATATGTCATAAGTATCCAGCTTGTTACATATATATGATATCCTTGGACCTCGGAGTGACTTAGTGAACACATCCGCCAGCTGATCATTAGAATTCACAAATGATGTGATAATTTCTCCAGAGATAACCTTTTCACGAATAAAGTGACAATCAATCTCTATGTGTTTAGTCCGCTCATGGAAGACTGGGTTAGAGGCAATGTGCAAAGCTGCTTGATTATCACAAATAAGATTCATAGACCCTATTTTACAAAACTTCAACTCAGAAAGAAGTTGCTTTAGCCATATGAGTTCGCATGTAGTAAGAGCCATAACTCGATACTCTGCTTCTGCACTCGATCTAACAACAACATTTTACTTTTTGCTCTTCCATGTAATGAGATTGCCTCCAACAAGAACACAATAACCTGAGGTCGATTGCCTATCACTAGGACAACTAGCCCAATCTGCATCTGTGTAGGCAATAATATCAGTATGACCTCTATTCTCATAGACCAATCCACGTCCCGGTGAACCTTTAATATATCTCAAGATTTGAATTACTGCGTCCCAATGACTGTTACAGGGAGAGTTAAGAAATTGGCTCACAACACTAACAACAAAAGAAATGTCTAGCCGGGTCATAGTAAGATAATTCAACTTCCCTACTAGTCTCCGATACCTTCCTGGATCTGAATAGGGCTCCCCCTGATCTGGCATAAGTTTAACATTAGGATCCATAGGAGTTTCAATCGGTTTACAATTTGTTATCCCTGTTTCCTCCAAAATATCAAGAGCGTACTTCCTCTGAGATATAGCAATACCAGTGTTGGATTGAGCTACTTCAATTCCAAGGAAGTATCGTAACCGTCCCAAATCTTTGGTTTGGAAATGTTGAAACAAGTGCTCCTTGAGGCATTTGATGCCATCATGATCATCCCTTGTAATGACAATGTCATCTACATACACAACAAGATAAATGCACTGATTAGATGGAGAATGTTTATAAAACACAGAGTGGTCTGCCCCACTGCGAATCATGCCGAATTGTTTAAGGACTGCACTAAATCTACTAAACCAAGCTCGAGGGCTCTGTTTGAGACCGTATAAGGCCTTATGTAACTTGCAAACATATCCACGTGACTCCCCCTGAGCAACAAACCCTGGAGGTTGTTCCATATAAACCTCCTCTTCTAAATCACCATGAAGGAATGCATTTTTGATGTCCAACTGATGCAGAGGCCAGCGGCGCATGGCAGCCATGGACTTGAATAGACGAACAGAGGCCATTTTTGCAACTGGGGAGAAAGTATCACCATAATCTAGCCCAAATACTTGAGTATAGCCTTTAGCTACTAAACGGACTTTTAACCGATCAATCTGACCATCTGGACCCACTTTGATAGCGAACACCTAACGACAGCCAACAGTAGATTTCCCTGAAGAAGAGGGAACAAGTGTCCAAGTGTTATTGGATTCTAAAGCTGCCATCTCGTCAATCATAGCCTGTCGCCATCCTGGATGAGAGAGTGCTTCCTGGACATTTTTAGGAATAGAAATAGAGGAAATAGCAGATACAAAGGCACAATGGGAAGGGGATAAACGGTGATAACTTAAGAAATTATAAATTAGATGAGGGTTACGATTAGATCGTGTACCTTTGCGAAGAGCAATGGGGACATCATCAGGAGATGCAGGTGGATCTGGAGTAGGTTCAGAGATTGGAGCAGAGGATGAATCACCCGTTTCTTCAATAGCAATTTCCTCTAAATGTGTTTGGCGGGGACGACGCTGATTAGTTATAAGAGGACGAGGAGTGGGAGACAGATGGAGAAGAAGACCCTGCCAAATCTGATACTGAAGAATCAATAACAAGTGGAATGGGAAAATTGATGGGAATACTTGGGAGACAGAATCGGGTGTCATTGACGTAGTAAAATAAGGTGTATCCTCAAAGAAGGTGACATCAGCAGACATGTAGAAACGATGAGTAGAAGGAGAATAACATCTGTATCCTTTCTGTACACGAGAATAGCCAAGAAAGATACACTTGACAGCACGAGCAGATAATTTATCAATACCTGGTGTGAGATCATGTACAAAGCAAGTAGAACGAAAGACACGTGGGGGAACTGTGAAAAGTGGGTCATGAGGAAACAACAAGGAATGAGGTACTTTGTTATTTAAGGCGGAGGATGGCATCTGATTTATCAAGAAACCAGCAGTGAGTACTGCATCACCCCAAAATTTTAAAGGTGCATTGGCATGTAACAAAAAGGTACGAGCAGTTTCAATAATATGACGATGTTTTCTTTCAGCAATACCATTTTGTTGTGGTGTATGTGGACAAGAGGATTGATGAATTATGCCATGAGACACCATAAAATGATTAAGGGGAGTAGAAAAGTATTCTTTTGCATTATCACTACGCAAGATGCGAATAGGATGTCCAAATTGGGTTTGAATTTCATTGCAAAAGTTTTGAAAAATAGTTCACAACTCTGAATGTTCCTTCATTAAAAAGATCCAAGTGCATCTTGAAAAGTCATCAATAAAAGTAACAAAGTACCTATAGCCTAAGATAGAATTGACTCGACTAGGACCCCAAATATTTGAATGGACAAGATCGAAGGGAGAAGTTTCTTTACGATGAACAGAGCTCGGAAAAGAAGATCGAATATGTTTACCAAGCTGACATGACTCACACTCCAGAGATTGCAGGTGGGAAAGATGAGGGACCATTTTCTTTAGTTTATTTAGATTTGGATGACCCAGACGACGATGAAGGAGACTCGGTGAATCAGCAATGGTGCAAGCAATTGAAGATGGAGGCTGGAAATAGTAGACCATGTGATTCAAATCTTGCGCCAATCGTCTGTCTCGTATTCCGATCCTGTATAGAGAAAGAATTGGCAGTAAAGGTTATGGAACAATTAAGATTACGAGTGAGTTGACTAACGGAAACTAGATTAAAGGGGCAACCAGGAATAAAGAGAACAAAATTTAATGGCAAGGAGGGAAGAAGTGTGGCTTGACCAATACCTTTGGCTTTTGCCTTGGAGCCATTGGCAAGGGTGATATAGTGTGAATTTTTGGGTTGTGATATTTTTGAGAAAAGAGAGGGATTACCAGCTATGTGATCAGAAGCACCAGAATCCAAAATCCAGGATTTAACAAGCGAGGAACGAGAGAGACAAATTGTAAAATTACCAGTATAAGCTATGGCTGTTGAAATGAATTCTGTTGTGCTGCCTTGAACTGAAGATATTCCTTGTATTCAACATCTGGCAATATTCTGATCCATTGAAGAAACAAGCCAAATAGGGACGAACAGCGGACAAACGGAGATGGGCTCTTAAGACCCACTAGCCAAACACTGATGAACAGAGCAGGTGACCACTTGAACGGACTCAAGGAGGGCCGACGAGCACACTGGGACCAGCCACGAAGGAATCTGGTACCAGGAAGGCGGCGCGTGGGGGGTTTTCTGGGGACGGGTCTTCTGGGGAATGGCCGGAAATGGCCGTCTGAGGTGACTGGGGCCCTCTCTCTGACAGATGAGGGGACTTGGACGAAGTTCCAGCCTTGACAGTGGCTGGAATAGTGACGGGGATGAAGAGCAGGAGCAGGATCAACCCGCTCTGATACCAACTTAAAGTGTTAAAATTGAATATAACTTTCTGTTTATTATTAATCTTCAATATGAGACTACAATATATATACAATTGACTACAAGGTAGATCATTAATTGTCTATGCTAAGTCCTAGAAGTGTTAATACTATGAATACATAGATACAATGAATAGAATTCCACCATCCACACCGTGCACAATACATAACTTCTATTAATCATATTTTCTCAACATCCTTAATGAAGTGTCTATCAATCTCAACGTGCTTTATTCTGTCATGATGAATAGGATTCTTAACTATCCCTATTGTTGCTATGTTATCACACAACACCTTTATTGGCAAGTCGTTGCTGAAGTTTAATTCCTTGAGAAGCCTTAATATCCACATTCCTTCACATATTCCAAGAGCGAGAGCATGAAATTCTACCTCTGCACTACTCTTGGCAATCACTGGTTGTTTTTTACTCCTCCAAGTTACTAAGTTTCCCCACACAAATGTGCAAGAACCTATAGTAGATCTTCTGTCAACTACTGATCCAGCCCAATCTGCATCTGTGTACACTTTTATACCTTTATAATTTCCTTTTTTGAAAAATAATCTCTTACTAGGGGTCATTTTAAGATACTTTAGAATTTTGTACACTGCCTCTAAATGCTCCTCATTCGGTTTGTTTATGAACTAGCTCACTACGCTGACTGGAAAACTGATGTCTGGACAGGTATGAGTTAAGTAGATTAATTTTCCCACGAGCCTCTGATATCTCCCTGTTGAGTTTGAGACCCAATTTGTAGTTAGCTTCCATGGGGGTATTTGTAGGTTTACACCCCAACATACTCGTTTCTTCAAGTAGGTCTAGTGTATATTTTCTTTGAGAAATAAAAATGCCCTCTTTGGTTTGTGCCACTTCCATACCAAGAAAGTATCTTAAGCTGCCAAGATCTTTTACTTCAAACTCACTTGCTAGAGACTTCTTTAATCTGTCTATTTCATCAAAATGGTCTCCAGTGATTACTATATCATCTACGTAGACAATTAAGATTGCTAACTTTTGATCTGGTCCTATCTTGACAAACAAGGTGTGATCAATTTAGCATTGTTTGTACCCTTGAACTTTAACAACAGTGATGAATTTTTCAAACCAAGCCCTTGGTGATTGCTTGAGACCATATAGGGATTTATGAAGTTTACATACCTTTTTGGAGCCATTTTCATACTCCACCTGTTGTGGAATCTCCATGTAGATGTCTTCTTCCAAGTCTCCATTTCGGAATGTATTTTTTACATCCAATTGATGAAGAGGCCAGTCTAGGCTTGCAGCAATAGAGAGTAACATTTTAATAGTGTTGAATTTGGCCACGGGGGCGAAGGTTTCCTGATAATCAATTCCATAAGTTTGTGTAAACCCTTTGGCTACAAGTCTAGCCTTGTAACGGTTGATGCTTCCATTTGGATTGTATTTTACTATGAAAATCCACTAGCATCCTACAGGTGACTTGTTTGGTGGAAGATCTACTATATCCTATGTTTTATTCTTCTCAAGGGCAGTTAATTATTCTCTGATGGCATTGCTCCATTCTTTCTTCTTTGCTGCCTCATAGAAGTTGTTGGGGATTTTCTCAAGAGCCACACTATTCACAAATGCTTGCAACTTCAGAGATAATTTGTCATAGGAAACAAAGTTGCTAATTGCATGTTTAGTACAGTTTCTTACTCCTTTCTGCAACACAATGGGCATATCCAACTCTTCTTCAGAACTTGAAATAGGGGAAATGGCCTGACTTTGCTTAGGACAAGTGTTGTCTTCAACCTCTTGAAAATCTCTTGAAGTATGTTGTTCGGCTCTCTGCTGTAGATCAGTCTTCTTACCTTGCTGTCTTCTGGTATATGCCCTAATGCGATTATCTCAATATATATAATATATAGAAAGATAAATGGTATTAGTTATACTACTACTAACTCATCTAATAAACTAGTCCCATATCATTTATAGAAATAAATATGGAGAGCCATGTTAAACGAAAGTTATACATATTTACATACAAAAGCCTCAAGGGCAAAGGTAATAAATACAACATGACACAACTCATAGTAACTAATTACAAGATTTGTTATGAAAAACGTAAAATTAAAACTATTTATTCTACAGACTTCTTCTTTTTCCCTCTATTTTTCTTGAGTTCCACAGTTGAGTCTTGTCTTGCTATTCATGAAACATAAAACGGGGTGAGAACATAATATTCTCCATAATAATATACATCTCGTGGCATTGATTCAAGTATAAAAAATATACAATTAAAAACTATAACTCATAGAATCACTATTGATATCTAACAAATGACTTCTCAATTGTAAAATATCAGTTTCACTTGTATGTACATTCTAGTTCAACTTTAATTAATAAAGGGACAGTCTGGATATGGTTCAACCTTATTATATAAGGGAGCCGATACTAGGGTTCAACCTTATTATATAAGGGAGCCAATACTAGACATATATTTTAAGTAAAACATATTCTTGAAAAGCTTGGAAACTTAACTTGTTCTCGTATGCTAGGGGGGTTATTTCTTTTGAGAAATATAGAAAGAAGGAATGTGAATGTATGAATATTATTCCTTGAATCAATTGTGTACAGAGGATGTTACAATATATAGGCTAATGCCATTGATTGCTATCCTAAAAATAAGGGAGAAAAATCAGCCCTAATAAAAACAAGAATAAAAAACATATTTGTACATATCTGATATTAGTGCTGATATATTACAACACGCCCCCTCAAGCTGGTGAGTGAATATCTATCATTCCCAGTTTGCAAGTAAGACCTTGAAATCGCTCTGTAGGAAGCCCCTTGGTGAAAACATGTGCTAATTGGTGCTCTGAAGGGACGTACTCTGTAGTTATAAGGCCATCATCTAATTTTTCCTTGATAAAATGGCGATCAATCTCTATATGCTTTGTCTGATCATGTTGAACCGGGTTGTGAGCAATTCTGATTGCAGACTTATTATCACACAGTAACCTCATAGGAGCTTCGTACTTTATTTTGAGATCATCTAGTATGATTCTCATCCATAACAGTTCACAAATTCCTTGTGCCATAGTTCGAAATTCAGCCTCTGCACTTGACCTTGCAACAACATTCTGTTTCTTACTTCTCCAAGTCACCAAGTTTCCTCCTAAAAACATGCAGTAACCTGAGGTAGACCACCTGTCTACAACTGACCCGTCATAATCTGCATCTGTATAGGTTTCAATGGTCAATTTTTGTTTTCTCTGAAATAGAAGTCCTCTTCCCGAGCTTGTCTTCAAATACTGGAGAATTCTATTCACAGCTAGCATATGTCTCTCACGAGGATCATGCATGAACTGGCTAACCACATTGACAGCATAGGCTATGTCTGGTCTGGTGTGAGACAAATATATCAGGTTTCCCACAAGTCTTTGATATTGTGCCTTATCCACCCTTGGGCTCTCTTCATTGTTTCCAATCCTGTGATTTGTTCAATAGGTGCCCCTGTGGTTTTGCAACCTAGCTTACCTATTTCCTTAAGAAGATCCAGGACATATTTCCTCTGGGAAATAAAGATGCCCTGTTTGGAATAGGCAACCTCTATCCCAAGGAAGTGCTTCAGCTTCCCCAAGTCCTTCATTTCAAACTGTGCAGCTAGTTTTTCTTTTAGGACCTGTTTTTCAACCTCATCATCACCGGCAATGATCATGTCATCAACATAAACCAGAAGAAGTGTAAGCTTGCCTTCTTTGGAATGTTTTATAAAGAGGGTATGATCTCCATGGCTTTGCCTATAACCTAAGGACACCATAGCATTGGTGAACCTCCCAAACCAAGCACGAGGAGACTGCTTGAGTCCATATAAGGCCTTCCTTAACTTGCACACCATATTCCTTCCACCGGTAGGTTCATATCCTGGTGGGATGTCCATATATACTTCCTCTTCCAAATTCCGATGGAGAAAAGCATTTTTAACATCAAATTGGTGCAAGTTCCATCCAAAGTGTGCTGCCAAGGAGAGAATGATCCTGGCTGTGTTCATCTTTGCTACTGGGGCAAATTTTTCCTCATAATCAATCCCATATATCTGAGTGTACTCTTTTGCAACCAGCCTTGCTTTGTAATGGTATAGAGTACCATCAGACTGATATTTCACTTTGTAAATCCATCTGCACCCAACTATCCTTTTATCCTTCGGCTTCTCAACAATTTCCTAGGTCTCATTCTTGTTCAAAGCACTCATTTCTTCATGCATGGCTTGAACCCAATTCTTATCTATTAATGCTTCTTGTACTGAAGTGGAGACTTTGGTAGAATCAATTGCTGAAATAAAACTCCGATGCTGTACTGATAGGTTTTTAGTGGACACAAACTGAGATATAGGGTATTTTGCACAAGTTCTTCTGGCTTTTCTTAAGGCTATTGGCAAGTCATCAGGGTTAGGTTCACAAATATCATGTAAAGGTATCAGAGAATAGGGTTTTTGTATAATTGTGTTGTATCTTCCTTGAATCAATCACAGAGAATATATACAAAGGGTCTTAGTCCTATTTTAGGAAACAACTTAACTACCCTAATATTAACTTTAGGAAACAGGATATCTCCTATGCTGTAATTCCTTGATATAGGAGATTACATTTATTATTCCTAATTACACACAAAAAATTATACATTCCTAAAATAGAATTCTTAAGAAACAAAGAACAAATCCACACGGATTCCAATCAGATTCCAACACTCCCCCTCAAGCTGGTGAATAGGTATTTTCCATTCCCAGCTTGGATATGATTCTTTCAAATGAGGAGTTATTTAATCCCTTGGTGAGGACGTCTGCAAGTTGTCCTTGTGTGGGCACATATGGAGTGCATATCAAGCCACTATCAAGCTTCTCCTTGATAAAATGCCTATCCACCTCAATGCTGATTTATTGTCACAGTAGAGCCTCATAGGTTCTTCCCACTTAATCTTCAAATCTTCTAGAATGATTTTGAGCCAAAGTAGTTCACATACACCTTGTGCCATAGCACGGAATTCTGCTTCAGCACTAGAACGTGCTACTACACTTTGTTTTTTGCTTTTCCAAGTCACAAGATTTCCTCCAAGAAAAGTGCAATACCCAGTAGTTGATCTCCTATCAACAATTGACCCTGCGTAGTCAGCATCAGTATATGCTTCAAGTGTCATATTTCCATTTCGTTTAAACAAAATTCCTCTTCCTGGAGTTCCCTTGAGATACTGCAGAATTCTATGGGCTGCCTGTAAATGGACTTCTCTTGGGCTGTGCATTAATTGACTGATCAAGCTCACTCTATAAGCAATATTTGGTCTGGTGTGGGATAAATATATGAGCTTGCCTACCAAGCGTTGATACATCTCCTTATCAACTGCAACATCTTTTGCATTTCCCAACTTTATGCTCGGTTCCACAGGTGTGCTCACAGGTTTACAAGCTGTTTTGCCTGTTTCCTTGAGCAAATCAGTGATGTATTTCTGCTGGGATGTAAAGATCCCTTTCCTGGAGTGTGCCACTTCAATTTCCAAAAAATATTTCAGTTTTCCCATGGTTTTGATCTCAAATTCCTTGGCCAAACACTGACTCAAGGTCTCTTGTTCTTTCCTATTATCTCCAGTCAATATAATGTCATCCACATACACTAACAGAACAGTAACTCCCCCTGACGCAGAGTGTTTGATAAACAATGTATGATCCCCTTGACTTTGCTTGTAGCCCAAAGTTGTCATAACTCTAGTAAACCTTCCAAACCAGGCCCTAGGTGATTGTTTCAGCCCATACAAGGCCTTTTTTAACTTGCAAACTGTGTTGGCAGTCATCTTCCTCTCATATCCTGGTGGCATTTCCATATAAATCTCCTCCTCAAGTTCCCCATGCAAGAAGACATTCTTCACATCAAATTGTTATAGTTCCCAGCTGTTGGAAATATATGTAATTAGGTGTAAATTAGTAGTACAGTTGTTAGTCCCATATCATATATATTGTGTAATTATTTATTACTTATTGAATATATATTCAGTCTCTGTTGTGTAGTTGAAACACACGGTTCAGTATATGTCTTTCTTTTTCTTTCTCTCTCTCAACATGGTATCTAGAGCCTAGAGAAAGGCAAATCCTAGAACCGTGCCTACCCGGAGGATCCACTGTCCCCCGGTGCCAAAAATTTTTCCGGCAACCCGTGTCATCACTCTGGGTACCGGATCTCCTCTGCCGTGCTCCTTTCTGGCTAGTCTCAGCCCCTGCCGCCGCCGATGTCCTTTCCGGCCACCACCGCCGACGTCCTTTCCGGCCATCGCCACCACCGCTCGGAGCGCCTCCCTCTGCTCGGCCCGATCCTCGAAGTACAGGCCCAGCCGCCCATCCACGCGCCTACACGCGCGAGTACAGTGGGCTGCGTTCTGCACCCACGTGCTTCACTCCAGCCGCGAGTGACGGCGCGTCAAACCTTCTTTTCGGTTGCCGTTCGTCCCACCGTGGTCGCCGGCCTCTCCTCTATTGAGCCCAGTCCTCCACTTCCCCAACCGCACCCATAAGACGTGTCGTACACCTTCCGTATACGTTTCAGGTACTGTTCATTGCGTTTTTTTGGGTTATTTGTCATATGATCCATGGCTTCCTTGAGTCCTACAGATGATCCGAAGGTAGAACCTGGTATTTTCAGTAATTATATCAGTGCCCATCTTTCCATTGACAAATTAGATGGCACTAATTATGATTCTTGGGCCTCCGACGTCAAACTTTGGCTTACCGGTCAAGGGTACGAGAATCATCTCACTACCAAGGTTGATTCTGTGCCTGAAGCCGACCGTCCCAGGTGGAAAAAGATTGATGCTCAGTTGTGCAGTGTGCTTAAGTCCACCATCCACTCCTCTTTGAAGCCGATTTTTCGGGCT
This sequence comes from Ormosia emarginata, assembly GCA_029884605.1. NCBI lineage: Eukaryota > Viridiplantae > Streptophyta > Magnoliopsida > Fabales > Fabaceae > Ormosia > Ormosia emarginata. The sequence continues at coordinate 1,612,253 of JAQQTP010000019.1, read as the reverse complement.
TCTTTGACATGTGAATCCGTGTGGGCGCAGGCCAAGGTCCTCTACACCAATGATACTCAGCGATTGTGTGGGGTTTGTCATGATCTTATGAGTCTTATTGCCCTGAGGAGGTTTGATGGCTCTATGTCTACCTACTTGGGCAAACTTCATGGTGCTCTCCACGATTTCAATGAACTATTGCCTCCCGCAGATACCCCGGCAAAGGAACTTGAACAACGGAACACCTTCTTCATGCTTTTGGGCCTTTATGGTTTACCTGCGGATTACTCCACCATCCGTGATCAGATATTGGGATCTCCTACTGTTCTCACTCTTTCTGCGACATATTCTACCTTGCTTCGGGTTCCAGCTAAGCACAGTACTGATTCTCCTGTTGCTCCCATCACCGGTCACACATCTGCCCTTGCCTCTCAGACCAACAGTCGTGGCCGTTCTCGTGGGGGTCACTCAGGTTCCAAACCTCGTCCGAAATGTGATCATTGTCATCGCTTGGGTCACACCATTGATAAATGTTGGACTTTACATGGTTGTCCTCCCCGTACTGCTAATGTTGCACAGTCTACTCCACCAGACACTCCTGAGCCTTCTGAACCACCTAGAGCCTCTCCGGCTGATTATGCAGAATTTTTGAAGTGGTTTGAGCAGCGTCAGTCCTTTGGTTCCACTGTTTCTGTTGCGCACACCGGTAATTCCTATGCTTGTCTCTCTCAGTCACCATCCCTTGGCCCTTGGGTTCTTGATTCTGGTGCATCCGACCACATTTCTGGTAATAAGGCTTTGTTTTCTCAACTCTCTACTTTTGGTTATTTACCTATGGTTACTTCATATAGAAATCTCTGTATTTCTCGTTAATTATTCATGAAGTACAACATCATACATATATAGAATTATTCCAACTGTAGGCTCCTAAAAATAGGGAAAACTTAAAACAACAAACAGAGGAAAATCCTCCTCTAAAAAAGGAAACAAAAACCCTACGTGATTCTGGTGATAAACCAGAATCTTTATTTAATAAAAACCATATCACTAAAGATAACAACATATCAAAATAACAGAAGCATATATCCCTAAGATCCCCCTCAAGTTGGGTTGTAGATGCTGAACATGCTCAACTTGTTGCTCAGCTGCTCAAATTTGATCCTTGGAAGAGCTTTTGTAAGAATGTCTGCGATTTGAGCTTTTGTAGGAATATAGTTAAGCTGCACCACTTCATGCTCAATTTTTTCGGCAATGAAATGACGATCAATTTCAATATGTTTTGTCCTATCATGATGGACAGGATTCTTGTCTATGCTTATAGTAGCTTGATTGTCACAAAATACCTTGATAGGACTCTTCTCATTTATTCTTAGCTCTTCAAGTAGTCTTCTTATCCACATGCCTTCACAAATTCCTAGAGCAAGAGCTCTAAGTTCTGCCTCTGCACTACTTCTTGAAACCACTTTTGTTTCTTGCTCCTCCACGTCACAAGGTTTCCCCACACATAGGAGCAATAACCTGATGTTGAACGTCTATCCAGTAAATTTCCTGCCCAATCAGCATCTGAGTAGATTTCAACTTCTCGATTTATACTTCTCCTAAATAATATTCCTCTCCCTGGTGTCATTTTAAGATACCTAAGGATTCTATACACTGTCTCCATATGCTCTTCTGTTGGATTGTTCATAAATCAGCTAACAACACTGACAGGAAAAGCTATATGTTGGAATCCACCGTCCATATTCATGGACTGCCATTAAGAGTTTAGGAAATAGCTATTGTCTTGTAATTAAGTGCATGTATTCTCTGGTTCATGAACTTAGGAAACATTTCTTACTTTAGGGAATAGGTGCCACATTTATTTGTCTTGTAATTATCAATTGTATTTAATTCTTCTTGTATATAAATACAAAACCATTCTGCTGTGTAAAATAACACAAGCAAATCAGAAATTACTTGTTTTGTTCCTCCTTTCAATTTGGTATCAAAGCTCCCGACTTGGAAGTCTCTGTTTCTTCTTCCGCTGCCTTAGCCTTCATTGCTAAGTTTTTTTTGCTGTGCCTCCATTGCACAGAGCCTTCATTGCTCTGTTTTTCGAGCTTTCATTGCTCTGTTTTGAGTTCGTCCTTCCTTTTTTCACCGTTCAAACACCAAACCCCCTTTTAACTCAATTTCTCACCAAACAACAACCACCAACCCTCTCAGAAAGCTCCGACCGGCCAAACCCAGAAAACCCACTCCCTGAAACCGCCGCACGCGCCTCCACGCGCCGCCGCACGCGCTGCCCCTGTCCGCGTGTGAGCTCCACGCGCCGCCTTCCCGACATCCGTTCAACACCGTTCTTGCCCAGATCTCCTCGTCGGCACCTCCTTGTTCTGTTCCACCTACCAGAATCCTAAAACAGTCACCTTTGTCTTTAACCATTTCTACTTACCCTTGCTGCCATAACCATGACAGAAGCTGAATCAACCGTATCACAAACCCAGCCTTCAATCTTGAACCCAAGTGACCTTCCTATCCTTCAACCAAGTTTCCGCCTCAATGGAAAAAATTATCTCCAATGGGCTCAGCTCATTCGAACCACCCTAAAAGGAAGGCGAAAGTTGAACCACATTGAAGGGAAGGCTCCTGATAAAAATGATCCACAGTTTGAGACATGGGACAATGAGGACTCTCTCATTATGACTTGGCTTTGGAACTCCATGATTCCTGAAATTTGCAGAAATTGTATGTTCTTGCCATCGTCTCGGGAAATTTGGGATAATCTCAGTAAAACTTTTTCCATGAAAAAGGATATCTCTGCTTGTTATGAGTTGAAGACAAAAATTTTCAACACTAAACAAGGATCTCTCTCGGTGACTGATTATTATGGCACTCTGAATGGATTATGGATTGAATTAGATCAGTATCAAAATTTGAAGATGGAGTGCAGTAAGGATACAACCACCTTGGCCGAATTTGTTGAGAGAGATAGGATCTTTGAGTTCCTCTCAGGACTGAACCCAGAGTTTGACCCTATCCGGGTTCAGATTTTGGGAAAAGAAAGGTTGCCTACTTTATCGGAAGTGTTCTATACAATTCGTGGGGAAGAAAGCCGAAGAGCAGTTATGCTTGATGAAAAGCCAAATGACGGATCAGCACTAAAATCTGTCAAACTAGGATCTAGTTCTTCAAACTCCTTCAAATCTAATCGTTGGTGCACCAATTGTAAGAAATCTGGTCATACTAAGGAGAATTGTTTTAAACTCCATGGGAAAGAACAGGTTCTTAGCCGCACAGAGGATTTAAAAATATTGCTCGAGGACGAGCTCTCACTTGACTTCCATCGAATCTGAATCAGAAGTGGAAGCCAAACATGTGAAAGATGACACTTCTACTCTTAGCAAAGAGGAACTTGAACACTTAAGGTCTCTTATGGCTTCTCTTAGTAAACCTTCTGGATCTTGCTCTCTTGTCATGAATGGTAAGATTTTTTGTTCTTTATCCTCCCATACTTCTGGTACTGTTCCTGAGGATTCATGGATTATTGACTCTGGTGCTACTGATCACATGACCTTCTGCTCTTCTTATTTTTCTTCATATAAAAACACCTCGGTAATCATCACATAAGCAGTAGCGTGATGGCTCTCATACATCAGTTGTTGGCCTTGGTAATATTGTTCTTAGTCCATTGCTAATTTTGAAAAATGTGCTTCATGTTCCTAAACTTTCATCCAACCTTCTTTCAATACATAAACTTACCAAAGACCTCAATTGTCTTTGTAACCTTTTCCCACTCTCATTGTGTTTTTCAAGATCTTATCACGGGGAGGACGATTGGGGTTGCTAAGGAACAGGGAGGGTTGTACTACCTTGAGATGGAAACATCAAGTGGCTCTAGTCAAAAGTTGCAACATTCCTGTCATCAAACTTGTTCCAAGTCATGTGCCTCCCAAATTTGGCTCCACCATAAACGTCTTGGACACCCTCCATTTACTTTACTTAAATCTATGTTTCCTGCTTTGTTTTTAAATAAGTCAGTTGAGTCCTTTAATTGTGATGTGTGTGAATTTTCTAAACGCCATCGAGTGAGTTTTCCTTCAAATGGTAATAGAAGCAATGAACCTTTTTCTCTTATCCATACTGATGTGTGGGGTCTAGCTTCTGTTTCTAACATTTCTGGTGCAAAATGGTTTGTGTCATTCATTGATGATTGCACTCGTGTTACTTGGATTTTTCTAATGAAAGATAAATCAGACGTGTACCATTTATTCATCCAGCTTTATCATATGATCAAAACTCAATTTGATAAAACAATTAAACGTCTGAGGTCTGATAATGGTAGAGAATATGTGAATCAAAATTTCTCCACCTTTCTTAAACAACATGGCATTATTCATGAACTTACTTGTGTTGATACCCCCCAACAAAACGGGGTTGCTGAAAGGAAAAATCAACACTTGCTTGAAATTACTAGAGCCTTACTGTTTCAAATGTCTGTTCCAAACTCATATTGGGGGGAAGCTGTTTTGACTGCTGCATATTTAATAAATCGGTTACCCTCTAGAATTCTTGGTGGTCTGAGTCCTGTTCATGTCATGAAAACATTCTTTCCATCTGTTCCTATTATGCAAAGTCTTGAATCTCGTGTTTTTGGCTGTGTTGCTTTTGTTCATGTCCATCGTCAGCATCGGGGCAAACTTGACCCTCGTGCTATTAAATGCATGTTCATTGGTTATGCCCCGGACAAGAAGGGATACAAATGTTATCACCCTGCTTCTCGTCGAGTGTATGTCTCCACGGATGTCACCTTCCAAGAAAATCAGTCTTTCTTCAGTTCCTCTCAGCTTCAGGGGGAGAATAATACATCTGATTCAGAAGCTGAGATCTTTCCAGAAAGCAACATTCCCTTGCTCCAATATTCAGATATGCCTTCTGATATGCCTTCTGATACACAGGAATTAGCTCCTGAGACTAGAGCAAGAGCAAGCTCGCCAAAACTAGTATATAAGAGGAAAAAACAACCCGAACTGATCCAGCCGCAACCCCAAATATCCGAACCCATGGTAAGTACTGAAAACACTAGTCTCATTCATTTTGAATCTATTCATTCTGATCCTATTCCTTTGGATAATTGTGATCCTAATGTTGATGATGACCTTCCTATTGCATTGAGAAAAAGGAAAAGATCTTGTGCTAAGTACCCTATTTCCAAATTTGTTTCCTCCACAAACCTTTCTTTGCAGCACCAAAGCTTTATTGCAGCCATTGACTCTATCAGAATCCCTAGAACAGTACAAGAAGCATTGAAGGATAAGAATTGGGTTCAAGCCATGAATGAGGAGATGCAAGCTCTGGAAAGAAACGGAACATGGGAAATTGTTGAGAAACTAAAGGAAAAGAAACCAGTGGGGAGTAGATGGATCTACACTGTAAAGTACCGGTCATATGGTACTCTAGACAGGTATAAAGCAAGATTAGTGGCAAAGGGATACACTCAGACCTATGGCATTGATTATGAGGAGACATTTGCTCCAGTGGCAAAGATGAACACTGTTCGTATTTTACTCTCTCTTGCTGCCCACTCTGGGTGGGAACTACGACAGTTTGATGTCAAAAATGCTTTCCTGCATGGAGACTTAGAGGAGGAGGTGTACATGGAGATTCTCCCAGGGTTTGGTCCCACAAGTGGAAAAAACAAAGTTTGCAGATTGAGGAAGGCTTTATATGGGCTAAAACAGTCTCCCCGGGCATGGTTTGGAAGATTTACAAAAGCTATGATATTGTTTGGTTACAAGCAATGCCAAGGAGATCATACACTTTTCTTCAAACATTCACAAGAAGGAAAATTGACTATACTTCTTGTTTATGTTGATGATATAATTATTACAGGAGATGACCTAGTTGAGAGACAACTGCTCAAGGAAAATTTATTTGCAGAATTTGAGATGAAGGACCTTGGGAAACTGAAGTATTTCTTGGGGATTGAAGTGGCTTACTCAAAACAAGGCATTTTCATCTCTCAAAGGAAGTATGTGCTTGATCTATTGGAGGAAACAGGGAAACTTGGATGTAAACCTGCGAGTGTTCCCATCGAGCAAAATCACAGGATGAGCACTGAAGAAGAGAGTGCCAAGGTTGACAAGGTCCAATATCAGAGACTCGTGGGGAAGTTGATTTACTTGGCACACACTAGACCAGATCTAGCATATGCGGTCAGTGTTGTGAGTCAGTTCATGCATGATCCGAGGGAGAGACACTTACAGGCTGTAGAACGTATACTGCAGTATCTCAAAGCCGCTCCAGGAAGAGGACTCTTGTTCAAGAGAAGTGGAAACTTTACTATGGAGGCTTATACTGATGTAAGCTATGCAGGTTCGGTAAGTGACAGAAGATCCACATCAAGCTATTGCATGTTCTTATGTGGGAACCTTGTTACCTGGAGAAGTAAGAAGCAAAATGTAGTGGCTCGATCAAGCGCAGAGGCAGAATTTAGAGCTATGGCACAAGGAATCTGTGAATTGTTATGGATGAAAATTGTGCTTGATGACTTGAAGATAAAGTGTGAAGGCCCTATGAAGTTGTTTTGTGATAATAAATCAGCTATCAGCATTGCTCATAATCCCGTTCAGCATGATAGGACAAAACACATTGAGATAGATCGACACTTTATCAAAGAAAAGTTGGATAGTGGAATGATAACAACAACCTATATTCCTTCTGGGCAGCAACTAGCAGATGTGTTAACGAAGGGTTTGTCAACGGATCGATTCAACCAACTTACTTGCAAGTTGGGAATGATTGATATCCATTTCCCAACTTGAGGGGGAGTGTTGGAATCCACCGTCCATATTCATGGACTGCCATTAAGAGTTTAGGAAATAGCTATTGTCTTGTAATTAAGTGCATGTATTCTCTGGTTCATGAACTTAGGAAACGTTTCTTACTTTAGGGAATAGGTGCCACATTTATTTGTCTTGTAATTATCAATTGTATTTAATTCTTCTTGTATATAAATGCAAAACCATTCTGCTGTGTAAAATAACACAAGCAAATCAGAAATTACTTGTTTTGTTCCTCCTTTCAATTCTATATCTAGCCAGGTATGAGAAAGATAGATAAGGCGACCAACCAATCTTTGATATCTCCCCCTGTCTACTGGACCACTTCCTTCCTCTATTCCTATCTTCTTAGCTGAATCCATTGGTGTATCTGCTGGTTTACAGCCAAGCATGCCCGTTTCCTTTAACAAGTCAAGTATATATTTCCTTGAGTGACAAAAATACCTTGCTTTGATCGGGCTACCTCCATGCCAAGAAAATACTTCAGAAACCCGAGGTCTTTAATTTCAAATTCCTTGCCCAAGTATAGTTTCAGATTCAGTAACTCTTCCTCATAGTCTCCTGTTAGGATTATGTCATCTACATAAACTATGAGAATTGCAATTTCTCTGTTAAGAGAAAATTTGACAAACAAAGTGTGATCTGATTGGCATTGAGTGTACCCATTAGTGATCAAGCATTTTGTAAATTTCCCAAACCAAGCACGTAGGGACTGTTTAAGACCATAGAGAGACTTTTGAAGTTTACACACCTTATTGCTGCCTGAAATCTCTTCTAATCCTGGTGGGATTTCCATATAAACTTCTTCATTCAATTCTCCATTTAGGAAGGCGTTTTTGACATCTAGTTGATGCAATGGCCAGTCTTGATTCACTGCTAAGGAGAGAAGAACTCTAATTGTTTTTAGTTTGGCAACTAGAGCAAATGTTTCTTGATAATCTATCCCGTAGGACTGAGTGAATCCCTTTGCAACTAGGCGAGCTTTGAACCTTTCAACACTTCCATCGGCTCTATGTTTGACTGTAAAGGTCTACTTACAGCCAAAAGGTTTCTTACCATGAGGGAGATGTGTAATAATCCAAGTATCATTATGCTCCAATGCATTAATTTCTTCATTTACAGCTTTCCTCCATTCTGGATGTTTAAGAGACTATATTCTGTCAAGGTTGGACACGAAAGCTTTATATGATGGAGACAATCCTTCATATGACATGAAATTGGAGATTGGGTGCTTAGTGCAACTTCTGACTCCCTTTCTTTGAGCTATTGGAAGGTCCAAATCATCAAGCTGTGGGAGCACTACAGTCATGCTCAAAAGTACTCTCACCTCAATTTCTAGAGAATCTGGATCAGGTTCAAACTCTTGACCATGAGGAAGCAAACTTGAGTTTTCTACCCTCTTTCCGGGCTTTATCTTCCTGACATAGACACGAAGCTCTTTATTTGCAAGTTGTGGAAAGGCACTTTGATGACGCATAGGACTTGGATTTTTATCATGACAGTTAGGTGAATTAGTGGGGACAAATTGTTGGTTTTCAGGCTGGTCAATGACACGATGAGGAGATTCAGGTTGAGTAAGACTAGGCTGGTCATTCGGGTCAGTAGTCACGGTGGTTTGTATCTGAGGATATAAAATTGGGTCAATTTGATTGTTATCTAAGGATTCACAAAATTGCCAAATCTGATGTTCTCTCACACTCTCCCCCTGAGCAGCTGAGTTGGGATAAAAGGATTGATGTTCAAAGAATGTCACATCCATGGAATTGTAAATTTTCTAAGTAGTTGGTGAGTAACATTTATACCCTTTTTGATGTGATGAGTACCCAAGAAAAATGCAGTTAATGGATTTGGGATCTAATTTGCTGCGGTGTTGTGGATGTATGTGAACAAAGGCTGTGCATCCAAAAATCCTAGTAGGTAGGTAGGAAATGATTCTAGTGTTTGGGTAGGTTTCTTGTAGGATTTGGCAGGGAGTGTGAAAATTTAAAACTCGGAAGGCATTCTATTGATAAGGTATGTAGCTGTAAGAACATTTTCCCCCAAAATTGTTTTGGAACATGTGTGGAAAACATAAAGGAGCGTGCAACTTCCAACAAGTGTCTATTTTTTCTCTCTGCAATCCCATTTTGTTGGGGTGTATCCACACAAGAACTTAGATGAACAATACCTTCTCTTAGAAGATAGGTGCCAAGAACAGAATTAAAGTATTCCTTAGCATTATCTGTCTTGAGAACTTGGATCTTGGTTTTAAACTAGGTTTGAATCATAGTGTTGCAGTTCTGGAAAAGTTTGTTTACCTCTGATTTTTCTTTCATGAGGAAAATCCAAGTAAGTCTTGTATGGTCATCAACAAAAGATACAAACCACCTGGACCCTGTTATGTTTTAAACTCTTGATGGGCCCCAAATATCATTGTGTACCATAGAAAAAGGATTCGGTTTATAGGACAGACTTGGGAAATTATTTTGAGCATGCTTAGCAAGTTGACAAATTTCACATTTAAAGAGACTTGCACTTGTATTATTGAACAATGAGGGAAATAATTTTTGAAGATAGAAGAAGTTAGGATGACCTAGACGATAGTGCCATAACATAATTTCCCTATTTTTTTCAAAACTTGACTGACTTTGAGAGGAATTACAACTTGCAGTTTGAGCTTGTCTTAGTGGAAAATTTTCACCCATGAGACAGTAGAGTCTAGATTCCTCTTCAAGCACTGCCAATCGTCTTCCCCGAATCCAATTCTTGAAATTCACACAAGTTATGGCAAAATTTAGCAACGCAGTTAAGATCATGAGTCAATTTACTTATTGACAATAAGTTGCAATCTAAATTAGGCAGATGTAGCACTGATTTTAGGATTAACTCTTATGTAATTTTTACTGACCCAACTCCAGCCACTCTAGACAAAGTTCCATCTGCTATTCGGACATTTAGGTTTTGTTCACAGGGTTTATATTCATAAAACATATTAGCATTCCCTGTCATATGATCTGAAGCACCAGAATCAATAATCCATGGCCTTACCTGTTCTTTATTTACTGTAAAGGCAGTGGGAAAATTACCTTTATCTTTCTATGCTAGCATACTTGTTCTTGTGGTAGGATTTTGAGTTTTGGAGAAAAGATCTTGGAGAACTTTAAGTTGTTCCTTAGTGAAAGGACTGGTTTCTGCTGAAGATTCATCAACATTAGCAGTAGAATTTGCTTGTCCTTCCCTCTTATAGCCTGACCATTGCTTTCTTTCTGTTGGTTTGCCATGGATTTTCCAGCAAGTTTCCTTGAGATGTCCTGGCCTCCTGCAATGCTCACACCAAGGTCGTCCCCTTCTCTGGCGGTTATTATTATTGGTGTTCGAGAATGGAGGAACTCCTTGAACAGCAAGAGCACTCCCTTCCCCTGTTTCTCTGATAGCAAGAGCCGAGCCTTCATGGATGGCATCTGAGTTAGAATATTGTCCCATCATTAGTTTCTTCCTACTCTCTTCATGTCTAACCTCAGAAAAGGCTTCTCGGATTGAAGGGAGTGGCTTTGTTCCCATAACTCTTCCACGTACTTCATCAAGGTTTTTGTTTAGGTCCAATAGGAATTTGAAGGTCCTTTTCTGATCAATAATCTTCTTGAACTGTGTTGAATCTTCAGAACACTTCCAGTTATGACTTTCAAACATGTCTAATTGTTGCCAATACCGAGTGAGAGCATTGTAGTATTGGGAAACCGAGAGATATCCTTGTCTTAGATCATGGAGTTTGCCTTCAATTTCAAATATCTCTGATGTATTTTCTGAACTTGAATATGAGCTGCATCCCAAATGCCTTTGGCAGTCTTATAAAGGAGGAAATTTTCACCTATTTCATTGTTCATTGAGTTGATAAGCCATGACATAACCATATGATTTTCAGCCTTCCAAGTCTTGTATTTGGGATTTGACTTTTCCGGAGTGGTGATTTCTCCGGTGAGATAATCATCCTTCCTTTTACTGCAGATATACATCATCACATATTGAGACCATTGGAGGTAATTGTCACCATTCAGTCTATGACTCGTGATGAGGAGAGATGCTGATTCCGATCCTTCGTTGTTGCTCACAGCCGACGGCACGCCTCCTTGACTGCTCGCAGCTGGTGCTGAGTTTTTAGGGTTGGAGGAAATTTCAGAGGAGGACGATTGATTGGAAGCCATGTTGTATTTGGTCATGGGAATGACTAGGGTATCAGAGAAATACAGAGCTCTCTATTGAGAGCTCTGATACCATATAGAAGTCTTTGTATTTCTCGTTAATTATTCATGAAGTACAACAACATACATATATAGAATTATTCCAGCTGTAGGCTCCTAAAAATAGGGAAAACTTAAAACAACAAACAGAGGAAAATACTCCTCTAAAAAAGGAAACAAAAACCCTACGTAATCCTGGTGATAAACCAGAATCTTTATTTAATAAAAACCATATCACTAAAGATAACAACATATCAAAATAACAGAAGCATATATCCCTAAGACTGAGGAGCGAATTTCCACACTTCAGCTAATGGTTCTCAGACACAATCTCAAGGGATTGGCACTGTTAATCCCTTCCCTTCCCTCACTGTTGATTCGGTTCTCTATATTCCTGGGTGTCCTTTTAATTTACTTTCTATTAGTCGTTTAACCCGTTCTCTTGATTGTTCCATTACTTTCACTAAAGATTCTGTTTCTCTGTAGGACCGGAGTTCGGGACGGATGATTGGCACCGGATATGAGTCCAATGGTCTCTACCAGCTCTCCAACCCTTCTCGTGTTTGCTTTGCCATGGATTCCCCTCTTACCATCCATGCTCAGTTGGGTCATCCTAGTCTTGCCAAACTACAGAGAATGGTGCCGAGCTTCTCCAAGTTATCGAGTCTTCCTTGTGAGTCATGTCAGTTAGGGAAACACACCCGTAGTCCGTTTCCTGTTCGTTTTGGTACTTGTGCTGCGTCTCCTTTTACCTTAGTTCATTCTGATGTATGGGGTCCTAGTCGTACTATTTCTACTTTAGGGTCCAAGTACTTTGTTACCTTTATTGATGATTACTCTCGATGTACTTGGTTATTTTTAATGCAAAACAGGTCTGAATTATTTTCCATATTTCAAAAGTTTTATCAAGAAATCAAAACTCAATTTGGTGTTCCTATTCGTACTCTGCGCAGTGATAATGCTAGTGAATACTTATCTCATCAATTTCAGACTTTTATGGCTTCTCATGGCATTCTTCACCAAACATCTTGTGTCCATACACCTCAACAAAATGGGGTAGCTGAACGTAAAAATAGACACCTTATTGAAACAACTCGGATCCTCTTACTCCATAGTTGGGTTCCTTTTCGTTTTTGGGGTGATGTTGTCCTTACTGCATGCTACCTTATTAATCGCGTGCCATCCTCTGTGCTTAATAACTGGGTCCCTCATTCTGTGTTGTTTCCACATCAGCCTCTTCATTCTCTTCCGCCTCACGTCTTCGGGTCCATTTGTTTTGTCGATAATCTCTCTCCTGGTCTAGACAAACTTACAGCCCGCTCCCTCAAGTGTGTCTTCCTTGGTTACACTCAGTCCCAAAAAGGTTATTGTTGTTATTCTCCTACTCTACGACGTTACCTTATCTCAGCTGATGTTACTTTTTTCGAGTCTGTACCCTTCTTTGAGTCGTCTCCTTCGACTCCCGAGACAATCTCTGCAGTCCTTCCGATTCCTCTTGTCCCTGTCACTGTCGAGTCTGAACCGCCCCAACCTCTACCCATACAGGTTCCCAGTACCACTGACTGTTTCTTCCACACTTATCACCGCCGCCCTCAACCTCATGTACCCCGTGTCCCTCCTCTGGATACTGCTACTGAGGTCATTGCGGACTCTTCCCTAGAACCAACTCCTTTACCAACTCCGGCACTGCTAGACGACTCTGATCTTCCCATTGCCGTGCGAAAAGGTATCTGGTCTACTCATAATCTTTCTCCTCATTATATTGCTTTGAGTTATCACCGCCTGTCTTCCTTGCACTTTGCTTGTCTTTCTTCCTTGTCTTCTGTTTCCATCCCTAAATCTCCAGGTGACGCCTTATCCCATCCCGGATGGAGACAAGCAATGGCTGATGAAATGAGTGTGCTTCACAACAGTGGTACTTGGGAACTGGTTATTCTTCCTCCTGGGAAATCTGTTGTTGGTTGTCGGTGGCTTTATACAGTCAAGATGGGTCCTAATGGTAAAATTGATCGTCTCAAAGCCCGTCTTGTGGCGAAAGGGTACACACAGATTTTTGGCTTAGATTATGGGGATACCTTCTCTCCTGTGGCTAAAATGGCTTCTGTCCGGTTGTTTTTGTCCATTGCTGCCATTCAACACTGGCCTCTTCATCAACTTGATATTAAAAATGCATTCCTGCATGGTGATCTAGAAGAAGAGGTATATATGGAGCAACCTCCTGGATTTGTTGCTTCGGGGGAGTCTTCTAGCCTGGTATGTCGTCTCCACAGGTCTTTTTATGGTCTCAAACAGTCTCCTAGAGCCTGGTTCGGACGATTCAGCACTGTGATTCAGCAATTTGGTATGACTCGAAGTGAAGCAAATCACTTTGTGTTTTATCGCCACACAGCCCAAGGCTGTATTTATCTAGTTGTGTATGTTGACGACATTGTCATCACTGGAAGTGACCACCATGGCATATGTGAGTTAAAACAACATCTCTCTCTTCACTTTCAGACCAAAGACTCGGGTAAACTTCGATATTTCTTGGGAGTTGAGGTAGCTCAATCCAAGGATGGTATAATGGTGTCTCAAAGAAAGTATGCTATGGATATCCTTGAAGAAACAGGATTGTTGAATGCCAAGCCGGTTGATACTCCCATGGATCCAAATGCCAAACTCCTACCAAATCAGGGGGAGCCTCTATTGGATCCGGGAAAGTATAGGAGATTAGTTGAGAAGTTAAACTACCTCACTGTTACTCGGCCTGACATCTCTTTTGCAGTCAGTGTGGTTAGCCAATTCCTAAATTCCTTGTGAGGGCCACTGGGATTCAGTGATACGAATCCTCAAATACATTAAGGGAGCTCCCGGAAGAAGCCTCATCTATAAAGATAAGGGACATACTCAGGTCGTTGGATACTCAGATGCTGACTGGGCAGGTTCTCCTACTGACAGACGATCCACTGCTGGGTATTGTGTACTCATTAGAGGCAACTTAGTTTCCTGGAAAAGGAAGAAGCAAGATGTTGTTGCAAGATCTAGTGCCGAAGCAGAATATCGAGTTATGGCCTAAGTCACTTGTGAACTCACTTGGTTGAAACAACTCCTCAAATAACTTCAATTTGGTGAGGTTATGAAAATGACACTCATATGTGACAATCAAGCTGTTTTGCATATAGCTTCTAATCTAGTGTTCCATGAAAGGACCAAACATATCGAGGTCGACTGTCATTTCATTAGGGAAAAGATTTTATGAGGAGACATCATCACAAACTTTTTCAACTCAAATGATCAGCTAGCAGATGTCTTCACCAAGTCCCTGAGAGGTCCACGAATAAGTTATTTGTGTAACAAGCTTGGTGCATATGATTTATATGTTCCAGCTTGAGGGAGAGTGTTGGAAATATATGTAATTAGGTGTAAATTAGTAGTACAGTTGTTAGTCCTACATCACGTATATTGTGTAATTATTTATTACTTATTGAATATATATTCAGTCTCCATTGTGTAGTTGAAACACACAGTTCAGTATATATCTTTCTTTTTCTTTCTCTCTCTCAACACCAGCCATGGTTGGCAGCAAGGGATAGGATCACTCTAACAGTATTCATTTTAGCAACCGGAGCAAAAGTTTCTGAATAATCAATCCCATAAGTTTGTGTGAACCCTTTTGCAACTAATCTTGCTTTGTACCTTTCAATTGACCCATCAACTTTGTATTTTACCGTGTACACCCACTTACACCCAATTGGCCGTTTTCCTGCTGGTAAAGAAACAAGCTCCCAGGTTTTATTTTTCTTTAGTGCTTCCATCTCTAAATCCATGGCTTACTTCCATTTTTCATTGGTCAAAGCCTCAGAAAGAGTAATGGGTATGAAGGTGGTGTTTAGGTTTACAAGAAAGGTTTTATGGGTTGGTGAGAAGTTTCTAAATGAGAGATAATTTGAGAGAAGGTATAAAGGCTGTTTGGTGCTTTTTTTGGTTCCTTTTCTAAGGGCAATTGGAAGATCAAGGTCATCAGGGTCATCTTTAGTAGGTTGAGTCTCGGTTTCATCCTGTGAGGTGGGCAAAAAGGTTGCATCCTGTAAAGTATGTAATTCAGAAATTGTTACCTCATGAGAAGGAGTTGAGTCAGATTCTTGGATCTTTTTAGATTCTGGAATGGCCTTGGACTTCCTGGAGTACACCAAACCTTTTTTAAATCTATCATCAAGTTGAGTGGCTTCATTGAACTTGGGGTCAGATTGAGGTTGGTCTAGAGTATTGGGGTCACGTTCAGGCTCAACAGAAAGGTTAGGGAGACCAGGAAAATTAAGACAGTCATCCTTATCTTCCCTATGATTCTCTCCCTGAAGATAAGGTTTAGGAAAAAGGCTTCTTGCTCATTAAAGGTAACATCCCGAGACACAGAATTTTTTTGTGGGAGGATGATAACATTTATTGCCCTTTTGAGTGGAGGAATACCCAACAAAAACACATCGTAGAGCCCGTGGATCAAGTTTCCCTCTATCTTGACTATGGATATGAACAAAAGACACACAACCAAAGATCCTACGTTTGAGATTGTTGATAGTGGAGATATTTGGGTAAAAAGAAGAAAGGACCTCCATAGGACTTTTAAAACCTAAGACACTAGATGGTAATCTATTGACAAGGTATGTTGCTGTAAGAACAGCTTCCTCCCATAACATTTTTGGAAAACTTTGCTGATATAGCAGAGCTCGGGTGTGGTTTAGAAGGTGCCTATTTTTTCTCTCAGCAATCCCATTCTGTTGTGGCGTTTTGACACAAGAAGACTCATGGATAATTCCCTCTTTCTGACAGAAGGGAGTAAGGATTTGATTAAAGTAGTCTTTGGCATTATCAGATCTAAGTCTCTTGATATTCACACCAAACTGATTTTTTACCATAGAAAAGAAATTTGGGAAAATAGTACTTACTTTAGATTTATGTTTAAGTAGAAAAATCCAAGTAACCCTAGTACAATCATCAATAAAGGTTACAAACCAACGAGCACCAGACACACTTGGAATGTTAGAGGGACCCCATACATCCGAATGAATAAGATAAAAAGGAGAAGAACTTTTGTTATTGCTGATAGGAAAAGGTACACGCTTGTGTTTAGCAAGCTCACACACCTCACAATGAAAACTCTCAACATCCAATTTGGTAAATAGAGAAGGAAACAAAATTTTGACAGTCCTAAAAGAAGGATGTCCTAACCTACAGTGATAAAGAAAAATCTTCTCCTTGTTGGATAGAATAGATTCGGACATGAAGGAATGTGGAAGACTGTTCTTACTGGGTAGATTTGGTTCCTCAAGGTAGTAAAGACCATTCCATTCTCTAGCACGTCTAATCGTCCTCCTCGAATCCTTGTCTTGAAATACACAATCACTACTATCAAAAATTACTTTACAAGATAAATCCTTTGTAAGTTTTTGTATAGAGACAAGGTTGGTGGATAACTTTGGGACATGGAGAACATTTTTTAGGGTTAGAGATGGGTTTATGTGGATATCACCTAGGCCTGCTACAGTTACAAGAGTTCCATCAGCTGTAACAATTTTCTTGGTCTTGGGACAAGGTGAGTATGTGGAGAAGTGTTTGGATAAGGGTGTCATGTGGTCTGTGGCACCTGAATCTAGGATCCAGCCTAGGGTAGAAGGTGTAGAAGGTGGTTCTGAGACATTTAAACCAAATGAAAATGAAAGGTTACTTGAATATGCCAAAGTACAAGTACTTGAATAACCTGATGGTTTGTCAAGGCTGGTGAGGAAAGCTCTCATCTTGTTTATCTCTTCTTGGTTGAGACTTGTGAATTCAGATTTGGATTCTAAGTTGTTTTCTTCATTGTTTTCTGCAGCGGCCATATGAACAGATCCACTCTTTCGTGAAAATCCCCCCTTTTTACTCCATTCACGACTAGGAGGCTTTCCATGCAGTTTCCAGCATTTCTCTCTTATATGTCCTGTCTTGTTACAATAGGTACACCACAGACCATCCTTCCTTTTCTCCACTGGATCATGTTTAAGATGTTCAGCCACCATGGCTGAACTCTCTATAGGTGGAGTGTCCAACATTAAGCTCCACCTGCTCTCTTCAGTTCGTACCATAGCCACCACTTCATTGAGACATGGAAGTTCTTGTTTTCCCAGAATCTGAATTCTGACTTGATCAAACTCTGGATTCAGGCCAACTAAAAAATCATAGACCCTGTCTTGTTCTATAAAGTCCTTGAGGACTATTGCATCAGCAGAACATTGAGTTTTGATCACTCTATAGTGATCTAGCTCCATCCATAGAGACTTCAGTTGATTAACATATTCTATAACAGTTTTGTTCCCTTGCTTTGCTGCCACTGTTTTCACCTTTACGTCATATACTTGGGCTGCATCTTTGGCTTTGGAATATGTTTGTTCTACTGCATCCCAAATCTCCTTAGCAGTGTTGAGGAACATGCAGGTATCACTAATTTCTGGGGCCATCGAATTCCATAGTCAAGCCATGATCATGGAGTCCTCTTCATCCCATGATTGACATAGATGCCTTTTTGCTGAAAATGTACTTCTAATCCCAAGAAGTAAGCCTGCCAAGATCTTTCATGTGGAAAGTTGAAAGCAACAGTTTCTTGATTGTAGAGATAGCCTCTTGATCTGATCCGGTGACCACAATATCGTCCACATAAACAAGGAGTATCACAATTCCTTTTGAGGTCTTTTGTATAAAAAGTGACGGATCATACCTGCTTTGTATGAAGGAAAAACCAAGTAGTGTGGTTCGAAACTTTTCAAACCATACTCTGGGTGCCTGTTTCAAGCCATATAAAGAACGCTTCAGTTTGCAAACAGAATTAGGTAAAGATGAAGGCATACCGGTAGGAAGTTTGATGTAAACTTCCTCCTTGAGGTCACCATGGAGGAATGCGTTCTTGACATCCATCTGGTTTATTTGCCAAGATTCAGAGGCAGCAATGGCAAGAATAGTACGCACAGTAGTCATTTTGGCCACAGGTGCAAAAGTCTCCTCATAGTCAAGACCAAATTCTTGCCTATTTCCAAGAACAACCAATCTAGCCTTGTATCGATCTATGGATCCGTCCGATCGAAGCTTTATGGTGAAGACAAATTTGCTGCCAAGAGGTTTAATAGATGGAGGGCAGGGAACAACATCCCATGTTTGATTTTCTTCTAGTGCTAAAAGTTCTGCTTGAATAGCTTCCTGCCAACATTTATGCTCCATGGCCTGGTTATAGGAAGAAGGAATAGGGACAGATGCTAAAGTTGCTTTCAAAGATGAAGGGGAAGAAAAACCATACTTTTCCGGAGGTTTATGAACGCGAGTACTGCGACGTAAGGAAGGTGGTTCTGGATGAAGCACTGGATCAGCAGCCAGGGATTGATCAGAAGGAGGCCTTGGAGGTAGTGGAATAGTCGGACGTCTTTGGTATACCAAGAAAGGTTTTGGTGCTGGTTTTCCTGCAGAAGTGTTAGGAAACAATGGCAAAACAGAAATTGTAGAAGAGAGAGTGTCTTGGTTAGTTGCAAAAAAATATGTATCTTCTTGAAATATGACATTTCTAGAAACCCGAAGCCTATGTAGATTAGGATCATAGCAGAGAAAACCTTTTTGGTGGGCTGAATAACCAAGAAAAGCACATTTAACAGATTGAGCTGTGAGCTTGGTGCGTTCATGTGGGGGAAGATGGACATAACACACACAACCAAAAGTGCGAAGATTTGAATAAATTGGTTTGTGACCAAATAACCGGGAGAAAGGAGAATCATTGTTTAATGATGGAGAAGGCAGTCGATTAATAAGGTGGACAACAGTAGAGAGAGCTTCACACCAAAACCGAGATGGCACAAAAGATTCCAACATAAGGGTTCGGACAACATCAAGAAGATGGCGATTTTTTCTTTCAGCTACCCCATTTTGTTGGGGTGTGGAAGGACATGACCTTTGAGATAAAATACCATTTTCCTGCAAGAACTTTTGAAATAAATTAGATGTGTATTCCCCCCCATTATCAGAACGCAGAATTTTAATTTTGGAGGAAAATTGGGTCTGAACATAGGCATGAAAAAATTTGAAGGCAGAGAATGCTTCATCTTTAGATCGTAAAAAATAGACCCATGTGAAACGACTATAGTCGTCAATGAAAGTGATAAAATATTTGTAATGAGCATGAGATATAACAGGTGCTATCCCCCATAAATCACTATGAATCATAGCAAAAGGCTGGTTTTCATTTGATTGATGAATCGGAAATGGTAGAATTTTACTTTTACCAAGTTTACATGAGTTACAATCAAATTGAACAGCACTAAGAGATGGTGAAATTTTATTACCAAGAACACCAGATTTCATCAAGTCATGAAGTACATATGAGTTTGGGTGACCAAGACGCTTATGCCATATTTGGAAATTAACTGTAGCAGCATTACAAGAAACAAAAGGCAGAAAAGAACATGGAGATAAAGGAAAAAGACGTCCAACTTTAGGCCCCTTCGCGATCATCTTCCCTGAGTGTTGATCCTGCACAAGACAACCAGATTTTGAGAATTCAACCCGACAATCATTATCAACTAATTGACCAACAGAAATAAGGTTACTAGTGAGAGCAGGGGAAACAAAAACATTGGGTAAAGATGAGGAAATATCACCAATTGCTGTGATTGGTAAATTATTTCCATCAGCAGTATGAATTTGGAGATTACCAGAGTATTTTGTGACATTTGTAAGAGTATCAGTAGTGTTGGTCATATGATTGGATGCCCCGGAGTCAAAGTACCAAGGAGAACATGGATTAGAAGGTTTACCTGAAAGTCCTAAAGCAGAAAAAGCTGAAATTATCATTTGTTGGACCATTTCAGGGGTCAAGGTTTGTACAGGAGCAGGAGCATTCTGAACTACAGAACCAAGAGCAGTAGAAGAACCAACGAGAGGTAGTAAATGCTTTGTTGCAGTTCTCTTTGGTGGTCGTATAGGACAGTCCTTAATGATGTGACCATCTTTTTGCAAGTAATTGCAGAACTTTTTGGGACACTATGAAGCAAAATGTCCAAATCCTTTGCAGCTGAAACATTGGACAGCACTCAAGTCTCGTCCTCTAGGCTTGCCTTGGACAGCATATGCAATTGGAAGAGAGGCAGATTTCTGTTGTTCCATGTTTGTTTGTGTTAGGAGACGCTGTTCTTCACGAAGAAGCTCATTAAGGCATGCATCCAAGGTGGGGACAGTAGCCCTATTCATGAGATTGGATCGAATACCCTCAAAATCAGATCTCAATTTCATAAGAAATTGATCTCTTTGAGTAGTTTCATGAACTTTTTGCACTTTGCAATTTGATCTGCAGCTGACAAATCTTCATAGACAATGTTAGTGTATTCAGCCCAAAGAGTCATGAAAGAAGAATAAAATTCAGAAATTGATAGACTATCTTGTTGAAACATGGCAATTTCATGTTCAAGCTTTGGAACTTGCGAGCAGGTGTTATTTTGGCTATATATTTTCTTCAAATAGGCCCACATCTTGGCTGCAGTGTTGAATGGTCTGAGGTTGAGAACAATATTGGGATCAACAGGCCCTATGATCCATGCCATGACTTGAGCATCTTTGACTTCCCACTTGGCATAGTCATCCTTCTGCTTGTCTTTGTCAGGAGCAGAACTGGTATCGTCAACATGACCCCAAAGGTCCTTACCTTTGACAAAGATTTGGAACTGGAATGCCCAGGCTGGATAGTTCTTGCCATTAAGACGAACGAACAAGACATCATACTTTTCAGTAGACATGAGGCCGAGAATAAATCACAAGGAAGAAAACGCAGAAGGGACAAAGAACAAGACTAGGACAGACTTGAGAAAAAGAACAAGAGGCTCGATTTTATTTTATTTTGGCAGAACTAGGATAGGATCGCAACCTAGACTGATACCATGTGAATCTTAGAAAAATGTAGGGTGAAAACTCTCTGCCTTCTCCTGCTGGAGAATTCTCATTTAAATAGTGATAATACAATCTGTACAATAATGTAACAGTTGATATGCTATAAATGCTAACATCCTATAGTTGGGCTATCTAATAATAACCTAATCATAACTGTACAATACAATCTGTAACAGCTGTAAATGCTAACTTCCTACAGATTGGGCTAATAATAACCTAATCATAACTGTACAATACAATCTGTAACAGCTGGTGGTTTTAAAAGGCCAATACAATCTGTAACAGTTAACAGATAATATCCTGTCAATCAATTCTAAATATTCTGCCAAATCAAATCCGTTGACAGGTTGGATTCCAAAGCTTGCATTTCCTCAATCATTGCCTGCCGCCTTGCTACATGGGAAAGAGCTTCCTGAACAGTTTTAAGAATAGAAACAGAAGACAAGGAAGAGGTGAAAACATATTGAATAGGAGAAAGACAATGATAACTAACAAAATTATAAATAGGGTGAGGATTACGAGTGGAACGAATACCTTTACAAACAACAATTGAGAAGTCAGAAATGGGTGAAGGTGGATCTGGAGACAGTTGAGAAGCTGGTTCAGGCACTGAAACACCGGGCTCAGGATTTGTTGGAGATGTGGAAGGTTCATGATGACGACGATCATAAGTGATAAATGGACGAGAATTATCTTCGTGAGTAGTGGTTGATGGACTGAGAAAAGGAACAAGTAAAATTGTAGAAGGAACAGGGGGAGTGACTATTTCTTCCTTTGAAGTGAAGAATAGAGAATCTTCAAAGAAAGTCACTGTTAAGAGTCCCACATCGCTTGTCTCAATCTTCCGGGTGCGGTTTATATATCTGTTAGGCCACTCCACTTAATGCCAATTGGTTTTAGGTTGGATTCTAACATGGTATCAGAGCCAAGATCCCATCTTTGTTTCCGCCTACTTCGTCAGGCCCGTTTGTGTTGTCCAGGCATCTGTGGAGGGGGGTGTTAAGAGTCCCACATCGCTTGCCTCAATCTTCTGAGTGCGGTTTATATATCTGTTGGGCCACTCCACTTAATGCCAATTGGTTTTAGGTTGGAATCTAGCAGTCACATATGCAGAAACAAAGAAACGATGTAATGAAGGGGAGTAACACCTGTAACCTTTTTGTACTTTGGAATATCCAAGGAAAATACACTTAATTGCACGAGCAGTGAGTTTATATTTTCCTGGAGACAGTTCATGAACAAAACAAGTACAACTAAAAATGCACAGAGGAAGTTTATATGTAGATTCATCAAGAAATAAAATGGAATGAGGAATCTAGTTATCCAACACAGAAGATGGCATCCTATTGATCAAGTAAGTTGCAGTAAGAACCGCATCTGCCCAAAATTTTAAAGGAACATTTGCTTGAAGTAACAAGGTATGGGCTGTATCAAGCAAATGTCGATGTTTTCTTTCTGCAACCCCATTTTGTTGTGGTGTGTGTGGACATTGATGAATCATACCTTTTGAGGACATAAAAGACTTGAATGAGGTAGAAAAATACTCTTTAGCATTATCACTTCTGAAAATGTGAATTGTACAACCAAATTGAGTAGAAATCTCGAAACAAAATTTCTGAAAGTTTTCAAACACTTTAGACCGATCTTTCATTAAGTAGATCCAAGTACATCTTGAGTAGTCATCAATGAAAGTTACAAAATAACGAAAGCCTAGAATTGAACTAGTTCGACTAGGCCCCCAGATATCTGAGTGAACTAACTCAAAAGGAGACTTGGACCAACATGTTTCTTTATTGTGAAAGGAAGAACGGGCATGTTTGCCAAGTTGACAAGATTCACATTGAAGAGACTGTAAATGAGAAAGACTAGGGACCATTTTCTTCAATTTCTTTAAACTTGGATGACCCAGACGATTATGAAGGATACTTGGAGAATCAGCCAGAACACAGATGGTTGAGGAAGAAGGTTGAAGATAATAGAGCCCACGTGATTCAGAGCCTTTGCCAATCATCTGTCCCGTACTCCAGTCATGAATATGGAAAGAATTAGAAAGAAAAGTTGTTGAGCAATTAAGAGTGTGAGTCAATTTACTAACTGAGAGTAGATTAAAAGGACTGCCAGGAATGAGAAGAACAAAATCTAAATTTAAAGAGGGAAAAGGAGAAATTTTCCTAATGCCAGTGGCCTGAACTTTCGAACCATCTGCAAGGGTTATTGAATGAGGAATTTTTGTAGGAGATAAATTAATAATGAAGGATTACCAGCAATATGATTTGATGCACCAGAGTCCAAAATTCAGGATCCAAAAGGCAAAGATTGAGAAAAACAAATTGCAGAATTACCAGATTGAGGTACTGAGGATAAGACATTATTAGAAGCCGCCTTTAACTTGAGGTACTCCTTATACTCATTATCAGATAAGAGAATCTTATTTTCTTGTGGAGGATCATTCGTCTTTGTGGTATCCGATGCCTGCATTTGTGACATATTGACAGTTTTTCCCGAAAGCCATTCAGGGCGTAGCATCAATCTTGAGCATGCCCTATTCGTTTACAATAAGAGCATTGTGGTCGATTACCACGACCACCACTTCCACGGCCACGACCACGTCCTCCACGACCAGAATTTGTCAAGAAGGCTGCAGAGTCTACTTAAGGATCAGGTTTGAGAGATTCATCAGTCAATGGAACACGGAATAATTGATCAATCAATTCATCAACAGTAGGAATGTTTAGATTTGTCAGGACTTGATTTCTAACATTTTCAAAGTCCTTATGCAAGCCATGAAGAATAAAGGCCATGTACATTTGATCTAACTTGTCTACCACCTTTTTAGGATCACTATCAGTTAGATGCATCTTGACTTGTTGAATTGTGGACTAAGCTTTGTTCAAATAGGAAATTAAATCATGATTCTGCATTTGAAGAGTTGCCAAATTGTGGACAGAGCCATAGAGTTGTTGAATGTCATTAGCATAAACACTTTTAGCCTTCTTCCAAATATCGTAACAAGACTTATAGGAACAGTAGTGAACCAGCAGTGATGGATCAATGGATTACCAAAGAAGAGACACTAGTTGATAGTCAACCTTTTGCCATTCATCCTTTAATGCAGCATCAATTTTCTCTACTTGAGTTGTCATATGATCAGAAAGTCCCTGACCGAGGAACCAAATTTCGACGGCTAAACACCAATCCATATAATTTTTGTCATTAAGTTTCACAGAAGTAATTGAAGGAGTTCCTGAAAAGGCAAATGAAATAGGACTTTTCTGGCCCTTGTCAGAACTTGTTGCTGATGCCATTTGGTAGAAAAGAAATCAGAAACAGAAATACTTAAAGAACTGAATGACAGAGGCTCCAAAAGCACTTAGACCCAGTAACCAAATAGCAGAAAATGACCAGTCTAACCACCTAAACACACAGAGAAGAGGCCGAAAAAATGTTCTGGGCAGTCTTAGAAATTTTCTGGCTGCTGGACGGTGGCGTGTGACCTACACGCGTTGGGAGGACAGACGGGTGTGATCGGCGCGTGCGGCGTTTTCCGACGACTGCGGTTGGTAGGCCGGCCGGTTGGCGACTTTTGAGGCAATTTCCGGTGATGATGGGAGCTGGGTTGATGGTGGTGATGACTTTATAGGAAGAACAAATTAGGAGACTAGATGGCAGAAAAAGATCTCCGAGGAACAAACCAGCAGGACGAACCTGCTCTGATGCCAAATTGAACTTAAGGATTTGTGAAATGCTTGAGTGAATCATCCACTCAGCAGATAATCTATTTATATACATGATCAATACAATTTACAAGAAGGAGAATTAATTCTAGCATTAATTCTCAAGATACAATGAATCCTAAGTGTTGTAAAATATGTAATTATTAGACTTCTTTGTATTAGGCCCCATTAGTCAGGCCCTTTAGTTAGAACTTAGGCTATATATTCAGATTAGTGACTGTATTCTATATTCAATTCAATAATAACATTCAAAATACCTTTTTACACATAGTATCAGAGCTCCCGGTCTTGGGGGTCTCGCTTCCGCACAAAAACCCTAGCCACCTTCGTTGCGAATTTTTTTTTCTGCCTCCAGTGCAACTTCTGGCACCTTCTTTGTGCCCTATTTTGCCCATTAGACCTCACCAACTACTGTTCCGATCCGTTCAGCCATCGTTAGAGACTGTTCAGCACCGTTTACCGCCGCCCTCCGCTTATCTCGCGCCGATGACCCCACCATCGGGTTCGCTGTCCAAAAGCCGACCAGAACCCAGAATATCGCGGCCAACGGCCGCCGGACGCGCCTCCACGCGCCGCTTTAGCTCCAACCATCTCCGGGTGCGTGTGTGTCATGCGTCGCCTTCCGGCCACTTTTTTGTCGCGCGCTTTTAACCATAGCATCGTCGGACCTTCCTCAGTTCGTTTGAGAGGTCCAAACCGCGATTGGAGAACCTTTTTTCGTGGGTCATTTGAAGCCTGTGAATTCGTTCTTTCCCGACAAAGACACCTCGATCAACGCTTCGATGTCTAACCATCTTAGTCCTCTTAAATATTGTTCTTGGGCAATGAATGGTAAGAAGTCTTATGCTTCTGCTACTATCCCTCGAGATGTATGGATTATTGACTCTGGTGCCACTGATCACATGACATTTCATTCCAAACATTTCTCCTCTTATGCCTCCTCTTCTAGTCTCTTACATTACTGTTGCTGATGGATCTCATAACACTATTGTTGGTTCTGGGAATATTGAACTTCAATCCTCGTTAAAATTGAAAAATGTGCTTCATGTTCCTAGCCTTTCCAATAACTTGATCTCTATTCATAAACTTACTCGAGACCAAAATTGTGCAGTAACATTTTTCCCTTCTCATTGTGTTTTTCAGGATCTTGCCACGAGGAGGACGATTGGAGTTGCTAAGGAATAGGGAGGGTTGTACTATCTGTCTGATGAAAGGGATGGTCAGAAGGTGTTGTCTTCCTGTCTCCAGTCTCATTCCCCTACATCACAGGTCTGGCTTCAACACAAGCGTCTTGGTCATCCTCCTTTTTCTCTTATTAAGTCTATGTTCCCATCCTTGTTTTTACAACAATCTGTCGAGTCTTTTAAGTGTGACGTCTGTCAGTTTGCTAAACACCATCGTGTTACTTTTCCCTCTAGTTTTAATAAAAGTGTCGAACCATTTGATCTTATACATTCTGATGTTTGGGGACATGCCCCTATTTCTAACATTTCTGGTGCGAGATGGTTTGTTTCCTTTATTGATGACTGTACTCGAGTGACTTGGCTTTTTTTGATGAAGGATAAATTAGAAGTACCCTTACTGTTTACTCAATTTTATCATATGGTACAGACACAATTTGGGAAATGCATTAAAAGATTACGTTCAAACAATGGAAAAGAATATGTCAATCATAGCCTTTCAAGCTTTAATAGTAAACAGGGCATCATCCATGAATTTACATGTGTTGACACCCCGCAACAAAATGGGGTTGCAAAAAGAAAAAATCGCCACTTACTTGAAGTCGCTGGAGCCCTTCTCTTCCAAATGTCAGTCCCAAAGTCATATTGGGGAGAAGCTGTACTGACTACTGCCTATCTGATTAATCGGATACCATCTCGTGTTCTAGGTAATGTCAGTCCTATTCAGTTTATGCTCATATTTTCCTTCTGTTCGTATCATGCAGAGTCTTGAGTCGCAGGTATTTGGTTGTGTTGCCTTTGTTCATGTTCATAAGCAGCATCGAACTAAGTTGGATTCTCGTGCAGTCAGGTGTCTTTCTGGGTTATGCACCTAACAAAAAGGGGTACAAATGCTATCATCCTTCCAGTCGTAAGTACTTTGTCTCTATGGATGTCACCTTCCATGAACATGTGTCGTTCTTCACTCGCCCTCAGCTTCAGGGGGAGAGCAGTACTTTGGAATCTGAGTATTTGGAATCTGAGTCCGAGTTTCTCATCCTTGGTCCTTGTCTTCCTAAGTCACCTGCTCCTCAGTTAAATGTTCCTCAGTTACCTGTTACTGAGTCACCTGTTTCACCTGTTTCTGAGTCACCTGCTTTAGAGTCTCCTGTTTATGGTTCTGTTCCTGTTCCTTCATCAGTTTTGTAGGAATCAGCACCTTCAGCACCAGTGAAGAACAAAGCTAGTGAGCCAACATTAGTGTATCAGAGGAGAGAAAAACCCAACTTGGTCCAGAAACAACTTAAACTGTTCGAACCGGAGGTAAATACTGAAAATATTTTTCCCATTTCTGATTCTCAAATTTCTGATACTCTTGACCTTGATCCAGATGATTTACCAATTGCTTTGAGAAAGGGGAAAAGGTCTTGTGCCAAGTACCCTATTTCCCAATTTGTCTCCTCTAAACATCTTTCCCAACAGCATCAAAGTTTTATTATAGCTGTTGACTCTGTGAGAATCCCAACATCTGTTCAAGAGGCACTAAAAGATGCAAATTGGGTCCAAGCTATGGATGAGGAGATGAAAGCACTTGAAAGGAATGGAACTTAGGAAATTGTTGAGAGGTCAGGGGGCAAGAAACCAGTTGGTTTCAGGTGGATCTATACAGTCAAGCACAAATCAGATGGCACTCTTGATCGATACAAGACAAGGCTAGTGGCAAAAGGATATACTCAGACCTATGGCGTTGATTATGAGGAGACGTTTGCTCCTGTGGCAAAGATGAACACTGTTCGTATTTTACTCTCTCTTGCTGCCCATTCTAGGTGGGAACTAAACCAGTTTGATGTTAAAAATGCTTTCTTGCATGGAGACTTAGAGGATGAGGTGTACATGGAGATTCCTCCAGGATTTGGTCCCACAAGTGGAGAAAACAAAGTGTGTAGATTGAGGAAGGCTTTATATGGGTTAAAACAGTCTCCTCGAGCATGGTTTGGAAGATTTACAAAAGCAATGGTGTGCCTAGGCTACAAGCAAAGTCAAGGAGATCATACACTTTTCTTCAAACATTCAAAGGGAGGAAAAGTGACTGTACTTCTTGTTTATGTTGATGATATTATTATCACAGGAGATGATCCGGTTGAGAGATAATTGCTTGAAGGAAAAATTATCTGCGAGAGTTTGAAATGAAGGACCTTGGGAAACTTAAGTACTTCTTGGGGATTGAAGTGGCCTCCGAAAACAAGGCATTTTCATTTCTCAAAGGAAGTATGTGCTTGATCTTTTGAAGGAAACAGCAAACGGGATGTAAACCAAACAGGTGTTCCCATTGAGCAAAATCATAGAATGAGCACCGAAGAGGAGAGTGCCACGGTTGACAAGGTCCAATATCGAGACTAGTGGGGAAGTTGATTTATTTAGCACACACTAGACCCGATTTAGCTTATGCGAAGGTGTTGTGAGCCGGTTCATGCATGATCCGAGGGTGAGACACTTGCAATCGTGTTCTCGCAAAGATCTCAAAGCCACTCCGGGAGGGGACTCTTGTTCAAAAGAGGTGGAAGCTTGACTATGGAGGCTTATACCGATGCAGATTATGCGAGTTCGGTGAGTGATAGAAGGTCCACGTCAAGTTATTGCACTTTCTTGTGTGGGAACCTTGTTTCTTGGAGAAGTAAGAATCAAAATGTAGTGGCTAGATCAAGTGCTGAGGCTGAATTTAGAGCCATGGCACAAGGAATTTGTGAGCTATTGTGGATGAAAATTGTGCTTGATGACTTGAAGATAAGGTATGAGGGACCTATGAAGTTGTTTTGTGACAATAAATCGACTATCAGTATTGCTCATAATCCTGTTCAGCATGATAGGACAAAACACATTGAGATAGACCGACACTTCATCAAGGAAAAGCTGGATAGTGGATTAATAACAACAGCCTACATCCCATCTGGGCACCAACTAGCGATGTGTTAACAAAAGGGCTTGCCAACAGAACGATTCAGCCAACTTACTTGCAAGCTGGGAATGATAGATATACATTCACTAGCTTGAGGGGGAGTGTTGTAAAATATGTAATTATTAGACTTCTTTGTATTAGGCCCCATTAGTCAGGCCCTTTAGTTAGAACTTAGGCTATATATTCAGATTAGTGATTGTATTCTATATTCAATTCAATAATAACATTCAAAATACCTTTTTACACACTAAGGATACAATGAATTCTAAGATACAATGAACTCTAATTAGTGGAATAATAATTATATCCTACTTACAACATGATTATCTATTTCCAACAGATTCCAAGATTTCCACTTTCTCAACCAAGCTTCAACTAGAACATATCTTTCCATTCTTACCCAATAACATTGATTCCTCATCAAATCAATATGAGAATAAGATGAAGATTAAGGAAGAAAGGTAAGAAATCAATAACCCTTACCTCTTGTTGCTTGGATGATGATGGATTTCTCTTTGGACTTCTCCCCTTGCTCCTCTTCTTCCTTCCCTCTTTCTCTCCTTTCCTGTTCTGTGTTTCCTTCTTCTGTTTCCAGCTGAGGAAATGTGTGGGAGAGGAGGAAAAACCAAGTCAAAAGATATAATCCACAAGTCACTTAACTATGCACAAGAAAAATCATATCTGCTATGAACACTTATATTTTACTAATTCAAGTTTTTCAACTTGCAACAACTTTGAAATAAATAGTAAGATTCATTAAAATTATTGTTTCACTATTTTCTCAAATTTTCATATCTGTTGGAGGTTAATCCGACATTAAAACACACAACCGGTATGCTTAAAAATGCCAAATGAATTTTGATTGTTCTCAAATTTTAACTACACCATAATCCACCTATTTGTGACCTGCAAATAAATTCTCTTTATTTATTTCACTTAACTAGACAATTTATGCGATTTTATGAGTCATTTTAAGCTACTTTTCGCATTCTGGGTTGCAGCAAAGTGCCTAAATAAACTCAGTTTGTCACTAAACTTAAATGACATGTTATACAAGTATAATAGTATCTCTGAGACCATATACAAGCCCAACATGTTTCTCGAGATGTTACATTTCTCCCCTCCTTTTTAAAATTTTGTCCTCAAAATTGCTTACCTCATATAAATGTCTCTGGGTAATCTTGTTGCATCCGGGACTCTAGCTCCCATGTAGTCTCCTCAGTACTTGTAACACCTTCACTAGAGGAATTTGTTTACCTCTGAGCTCTTTGACTCTTCTGTCTACAATTCTTACCGGTTTCACTGCATAAGACAAATCATCCCTTAACTGTATAGATTCGTTTCTTATGATGTGTGAAGAGTCTGGATTGTACTTTCTGAGTTGAGACACATGGAACACATCGTGAAGGTTTGACAAACTGAGAGGAAGGGCTATGTGGTAAGTTACAGGTCCAACTCTTTTAAAGATTTGGTAAGGACTAATGAAACGAGGGTTTAATTTCCTTGTTCTCAATGCTCTACCAATTCTTGTCGTAGAAGTGATTCTCAAGAAAACATGTTCTCCTTCCTCGAACTCTAGAGGTCTCCTCCTTTTATCAGCATAACTCTTTTGCCTACTCTGAGCTATAACTATTCTATCCCTAATCTTTCTAATCTGATCTGATGTTTGTTGCACTAGCTCAGGTCCTAAAACAGCTTTTTCTCCAACCTCATTCCAACATAATGGTGACCTACACTTCCTACCATAAAGGGCTTCATAAGGTGCCATTCCAATACTAGTATGGTAACTATTGTTATAGGCAAATTCCACTAAAGGTAGGAGTCTATCCCAACTGCTCTGTTGATCTAAAACACATGTTCTGAGCATATCTTCTAGTGTTTGGATAGTTCTTTCTGACTGTCCATTTGTTTGTGGATAGTATGTTGTACTAAAGCTTAGCCTAGTCCTGTAAGCCTTTTGCAAAGCTACGCAAAATCTGAGTGTGAATCTAGGATCTTTATCTGAAACTATGCTGAGGGGAATACCATGGAATCTAACTATCTCCTGTAAATATAACTGAGCTAACTTATCTAAGGAGTAGTTAGTCTTAAGAGGCAAGAAGTGGGCAGACTTAATTAGTCTATCCACTATGACTCAGATTGTATAATTTCCTGACTGAATTCTAGGTAGACTTGTCACAAAGTCCATTGTGATATGATCCCATTTCCATTCGGGAATCTCTAAGGATTGGAGTGGTCCTGAAGGTTTTTGGTGTTCTATCTTAACTTTTTGGCACACCAAGCACCTAGACACAAACTCTGCAATTTCTTTCTTCATTCTTGGCCACCAAAACATTTGCTTTAAGTCTTGATACATCTTAGTGGTTCCTGGATGGATGGTGTATTGACTCCTATGAGATTCCTCTAAGATCTTTTCCTTGATGGCAGAATCTCTTGGGATGTAAAATTTATTTCTAAACTTAATCATTCCATCATCCGCCAAATCAAACTCTGTTTGATCCCCTAAGAAGATTTGCTCTCTGATCTTATCTAGGGTTTCATATTTACTTTAAGCTTCTAAAATTTGAGCTCTCAGAGCACTAACTATGTCCACCCTACTCATAAAGAGACTTTGTTGTGTCACAGCTATCCTAAGGCTCAAATCTCTAAACTTTTCAAGAAGCTGACCCTCTTGAACCATCATTCGGGTCACATGTAGGGATTTTCTACTTAGTGCATCAGCCACTACATTTGCCTTACCTGGGTGATACTTAAGCTCAAAGTCATAATCCTTTAGGAATTCCATCCATCTCCTTTGTCTCATATTTAACTCCTTCTGATCAAACAAGTATTTTAAACTCTTATGATCATTAAACACTTCAAATTGAACTCCATAAAGATAATGTCTCCAAATTTTTAAGGCAAACACTACTGAGGCCAATTCCAAATCATGAGTGGGATAGTTCTTCTCATGAGGCCTCAATTGCCTCGATGCATTAGCAACTACTCGCCTATGCTGCATGAGAACACACCCTAAACCCAATCTTGAAGCGTCACAAAACACCTCAAAACTCTCCTGAGGATTCAGAATCACCAAAATTGGTGTAGTAGTTAACATATTCTTAAACTCTTGGAAACTATCTTCACACTCTCGAATCTATACAAAAGTACTATCTTTCCTAGTTAATCTAGTCAAGGGTAGTGCTATCTGGGAAAGTCTATTAATAAATCTTCTGTAGTACCTAGCTAGGCTTATAAAACTCCTTATCTCGGTCACAGTGGTGGGTCTCTCCCACTGCAACATTGCTTCAGCTTTACTAGGGTCTACTGAAATTCCTTTTTTAGAAATCACAACCCTAGAAATTGAACTTTTGAAAGCCAAAACTCACTTTGAAAGTTTGACATACAACTTCTTTTCTCTCAGAATCTCTAAAATTGCTCGAAGATGCAACTCATGCTCTTCCATTGTCTTTGAATAGATTAGGATATCATTTATGAATACTACTGCAAACTTGTCTAAGTAGGGTTTAAAAATCCTATTCATGTAATCCATGAATACAACTGGTGCATTAGTTAACCCAAAGAACATCACGAGATATTCATAATGCCCATACCTAGTTCTGAAAGCGATTTTAGGGATATCTTCTTCCTTAACCCTAATTTGGTGATATCCTGATCTTAGGTCAATTTTTGAGAACACTGATGCTCCTCTCAATTGATCCATTAGATCTTCTATCCTAGGCAATGGATACTTGTTCTTGATGGTTACCTTATTTAATTGTCTGCAGTCTACACAAAGTCTTATGGTACTATCTTTCTTCTTTACTAGCAAAATAGGTGCTCCCCAAGGAGAAACACTCGATCTTATGAATTGTTTTTCTAACAATTCCTCTATCTGCTTTTTAAGCTCGACTAGCTCTAGAGGTGCCATCCTATAGGGTGCTATAGAAATAGGTCCCCTCCCCGGTACTAAATCTATAGTAAACTCTATCTTTCTCGTAGGTGGCAACTCTACTATATCCTTTGGAAACACTTTAGGATACTCTCTCACTATTGGTATATTATCCAAACTCTGCTCAACCTTTATAGTTGACGAAAAAAAGAGAATATACCCTTGAGCTCCCTCCTCTAAACAATGATACACTTGGTTAGCATTGAAAATCACTGACTTAGAAGGGGTAACTTTGGTAGATATATCCGACATAAAAGCAAGAGTTTTATTTACACAATTTAAAACCACATGGTTGGCGGACAACCAATCCATGCAAAGAATGACATCAATGTCTACAAGAGGTAAACAGATAAGATCCGTAGATTGAGTCACCTCATTACTGCTCAGTGTAAACTCTTCCTGGAGCTTGCGGTCTTAGGGTGAACACTGCTTTCTACTTCTGTGGGCACTCCTTGGACATATGCCCTGGTTGACCACATGTATAGCAAATTGATTGCCCTGCCAAGCAAGGCTTGTTCCCATGCAATCTCCCACACTTGGGACATTTTGGTCCCCATGTTCTTCCTAGAACCTGTTTACCTTTATCTTGTGGGTATCCTGGTTTAGAAATACTTTTCTTTTCATCAAACTTCTTTCGCTTAAGGGAGCTTTTTGTTTTCTGCTCAGGTTGGATTTGAAGACAGCCTCTTTCCACTATTCGACACTTGTTCACTAAAGAAGTAAAATCTCTGATCTACAGGGTTGTATCATCCTTCTAATATCTTCTCTTAATCCGGATTCAAACTTAATACACTTGGAGTTCTCATCCGTAACCCTGTACTGTGGTGAAAATTTTGACAACTCGTCAAATTTCGCCTCATACTCACCCACTGTTATGCTTCCTTGCTCAAGCTTCAGGAACTCTACTTTTTCCTCTCGCACTGACTTTGGGTAGTACTTCTCTAAGAAAGTGTTTTTGAACACTTCCCACGTAATCTGTGTGGCTGCTGCTTCTAGTAACCTTCTAGCATTCCTCCACCAACGCTCCGATTCTCCGCTAAACATGAAGGTAACGAAGGATACTCTTTGCTCATCAGAACACTGCATGGCTTCGAAAATCTTATCTATTTCAGTTAGCCATTCATCGGCTTTCACCAGGTTGTACTCGCCTTTGAACATTGGAGGATTCAACTTTCTAAATTCTGCAAGGTCCTAAAAATGTTGATTTCTCCCCACTGGTACCTCTTGTATTGGTGGAGGTACTTGTTGTTGAGGTTGAGTGGCTTGTAACCTCTCCAACATCTTGTTGGTGGTAGTTGTTTGCTCTTGCGTAGCCCTGGCCATTACCATTATTGCTTCAGCCATGCTAAGGTTCTCACCAGAAGAATCCTAGATTCCTCTATTATGCCTTGAAGAAGCTATAGTTTCCTATATACACAAAATATTAAATATTGAGGTGATCAATCTCAATACCATGTAATAGTGTAACAATAGCTAATAACATTCAAACGAGACCAAGTCATGCAAACATCTCACAAAAGAGACAAGAAATGCATAACACTAAGCGGAAAAACTCTATCTTATCTAAACTTAGTCAGTCCATACCCCGACTCAACAGGATGAACTGCTTTGATGTCATAATGTAACACCCTAATACGATTATCTCAATGTATATAATATATAGAAAGATAAATGGTATTAGTTATGCTACTACTAACTCATCTAATAAACTAGTCCCATATCATTTATATAAATAAATATGGAGAGCCACATTAAATGAAAGTTATACATATTTGCATACAAAAGCTTCAAGGGCAAAGGTAATAAATACAACATAACACAATTCATAGTAACTAATTACAAGAGTTGTTATCAAAAACGTAAAATTAAAACTATTTATTCTATAGACTACTTCTTTTTTCCTCTATTTTTCTTGAGTTCCACGGTTGAGTCTTGTCCTGCTATTCATGAAACATAAAACGGGGTGAGAACATAATATTCTCAGTAATAATATACATCTCATGGCATTGATTCAAGTATAAAAAATATACAATTAAAAACTATAACTCAGAATCACTATTGATATCTAACAAATGACTTCGCAATTGTAAAATATCAAATTCAGTTGTGTGTACATTTTGGTTCAACTTTAATTAATAAAGGAACAGTCTGAATATAGTTCAACCTTATGATATAAGGGATCCAATACTAGACATATATTTTAAGTAAAACATATTCTTGAAAACTCAACTTGTTCTCATATGCTAGGTGAGAAATATCCCTAAAAGTGTTTTAATACACTTAAGAAAGCATATATAAATGATTCCAACTAATAAGGAACTTCAAAACATCAAGAATACAATTCTTGAAAAATTCTGGAACTCATGCCTAGGCATGACTTTTCCTTGCTTAGGCATAATTGTCTCATGCCTAGGCATGGAAATCTCACGCCTAGGCGAGACAGTTAGACTAAAAACTAATCAATCCACGCCTAGGCATGGAAATCCTACGCCTAGGCATGACCATTCTGCAGAACACGTTTCTGCATAACTTGGTCCCAAACCAAGTTTTCACCCTCAAACTCAATTTCTATCATTATTTAAACATCAAAACATCCAAAATCAATTCAATAACATCATCAATTTGATATTTAAAGATTTAGATATTATCAACTCAATCCAATCAAGATTAAGTTACAAACTCACGTCTCAATAAACTAACAACTTAGAAACTATGGATTCCATCATTAAAGAGCTATGGATTCCAAGATTTCCACTTTCTCAACCAAGCTTCAACTAGAACATATCTTTCCATTCTTACCCAATAACCATGATTCCTCATCAAATCAATATCAGAATAAGATGAAGATTAAGGAAGAAAGGTAAGAAATCAATAACCCTTACCTCTTGTTGCTTGGATGATGATGGATTTCTCTTTGGACTTCTCCCCTTGCTCCTCTTCTTCCTTCCCTCTTTCTCTCCTTTCCTGTTCTGTGTTTCCTTCTTCTGTTTCCAGCTGAGGAAATGTGTGGGAGAGGAGGAAAAACCAAGTCAAAAGATATTATCCACAAGTCACTTAACTATGCACAGGAAAAATCATATCTACTATGAACACTTATATTTTACTAATTTAAGTTTTCCAACTTGCAACAACTTTGAAATAAATAGTAAGATTCATTAAAATTATTGTTTCACTATTTTCTCAAATTTTCATATTTGTTGGAGGTCAATCTGACATTAAAACACACAACCTGTATGCTTAAAAATGCCAAATGAACTTTGATTGCTCTTGTTGAAAGAGAGAAAAGAGAGAGACATATGAAGAAACCGTGTGTTTCAACTACACAACGGAGGCTGAATATATACTCAATAAGTAATAACTAATTACACAATTTACATGATGTGGGATAACAACAGACTACTAATTACACCTAATTACATATGTTTCCAACACTCCCCTCAAGTTGGAGCATATAAATCATATGCACCAAGCTTGTTACACAAATAACTTATTCGTGGACCTCTCAGGGACTTGGTGAAGACATCTGCTAGCTGATCATTTGAGTTGACAAAGTTTGTGGTGATGTCTCCTGATAGAATCTTTTCCCTGATGAAATG
Organism: Ormosia emarginata; assembly: GCA_029884605.1. Taxonomy (NCBI): domain Eukaryota; kingdom Viridiplantae; phylum Streptophyta; class Magnoliopsida; order Fabales; family Fabaceae; genus Ormosia; species Ormosia emarginata. The sequence continues at coordinate 1,575,929 of JAQQTP010000019.1, read as the reverse complement.
ACAGTCAACCTCAATATGTTTGGTCCTTTCATGAAACACTGGATTGGAAGCTATATGCAAAGCAACTTGATTGTCACATATGAGTGTCATTTTCATAACCTCATCAAATTGAAGTTCTTTGAGGAGTTGTTTCAACCAAATGAGTTCACAAGTGACCTGAGGCCATAGCTCGGATTCTGCTTCGCACTAGATCTTGCAACTACATTTTGCTTCTTACTTTTCCAGGAAACTAAGTTGCCTCCAATGAGTACACAATACCCGTGTGGATCGTCTGTCAATAGGAGAACCCGCCCACAAGATCTCGAGTATCCAACGACCCGAGTATGTCCTTTATCTTCATAGATGAGGTCTTTTCCAGAGCTGCTTTAATATACTTTAGGATGCGAATCACCGCATCCCAATGTGCATCACAAGGTGAATTTAGAAACCGACTTACCACACTAACCTCAAAGGAGATGTCGGACGGGTAACGAGATGAGGTAGTTTAGTTTTCCAACTAACCTTCGTATCTTCCCGGATCCGAGAATAGCTCCCCCGATTTGGTAAAAGTTTAGCATTCGGATCCATAGGAGTGTCGACAGCTTTGCATTCAACACACTGTTTCCTCAAGAATGTCCATGGCATACTTCTTTGTGAAATTACTATACCATCATTGGATTGTGCCACCTCTATTCCCAAGAAGTATCGAAGTTTGCCAAGATCTTTGGTCTGAAAGTGATGACCAAGATATTGTTTTACCTGAATTATGCCATGGTGATCACTGCTAGTGATAACAATGTCGTCGACATATACAATCAAATAAATACACCCTTGAGCTGAATGGCGATAGAAGACAGTGGTCACCTCCGCGTGTCATACCAAACTGCTGAACTACAGTACTAAATCGGCCAAACTAAGCCCTAGGAGACTGTTTAAGGCCATACAATGATTTGTGAAGACGACAAACTAGGCCAGAAGACTCCCCCTGAGCAACAAACCCTGGTGGTTGCTCCATGTAAACCTCTTCTTCTAGATCACCATGGAGAAAAGCATTTTTGATGTCCAATTGATGAAGGGGCCAGTGGCGAATAGCAGTCACTGACAGAAAAAGTCTAACCGAAGCCATCTTCGCCACAGGTGAGAAAGTATCCCCATAATCCAAGCCAAAAATCTGGATATATCCTTTGGCCACCAGACGAGCCTTGAGGCGATCAATCTTGCCATCAGGGCCAACCTTGACCGTATAAATCCACCGACAGCCTACCACAGACTTCCCGGGAGGAAGAGGAACAAGTTCCCAAGTACTACTGCTCTGAAGGGCACACATCTCATCGATCATAGCTTGTCTCCACCCAGGATGAGATAAAGCGTCACCTGGAGAGTTAGGAATAGACACAGAAGACAAGGAAGAAAGGCAAGCATAATGCGAAGAAGATAGGCGATGATAACTCAAATTAACATAATGAGGAGAAGGGTTACGAGTAGACCGTATACCTTTTCGGAGAGCAATGGGAGGGTCAGGAGGCAGTGCCGGAGCTGGTAAAGGAAGTGGTATCGGAGAAGAGTCCACATTGACCTCTGCAACTTTTGGTGGAGTGCGTGGTGGCCGACGATGATAGACCTGTAAGGGACGAATAGTAGTGGTGGTGTGCTCAACATAGGGGGTCGGAGGTGCAGTAGACTCAATAGAGATAAGAGGAAGAGGGACGGGTAAGACCTCAGAGATAGGCTCAAGAGTCGATGAAGGAGACTGGAAGAAGGGAACAGACTCAAAGAAGGTAACATCAGCCGAGATGAGGTAACGTCGGAGATCAGGGGAAAAACAACGATAACCTTTTTGGGACCGATGGTAACCAAGAAAAACACACTTAATAGATCGGGCGGAAAGTTTATCAAGACCAGGAGTGAGATTATGAACAAAACAAGTAGACCCAAATATACGAGGTGGTAGGGAATGCAGAGGTTGATGGGGATATAAAATAGAGTAAGGGACCTGGTGATCAAGCACAGAAGAGGGCATACGGTTAATCAGATAACATGCAGTAAGAACTGCATCGCCCCAGAAGCGAAAAGGAACATTACCATGAAGTAAAAGGGTCCGAGTTGTTTCTACGAGATGTCGGTTTTTACGTTCAGCAACCCCATTTTGTTGAGGGGTATGTGCACAAGAGGTTTGGTGAAGAATGCCATGAGAAGCCATAAAGGATTGAAATGGTTGAGACAAATACTCACGGGCATTATCACTACGCAAACTACGTATAGGAACACCAAATTGAGTTTTAATTTCATGATAAAAGTTTTGAAATATGGAAAACAACTCAGACCGATTTTGCATAAAAAATAACCAAGTGCAGCGAGAGTAATCATCAATGAAGGTGACAAAATATCTCGGATCCTAGATTAGAAACAATACGACTAGGACCCCAAACATCGAATGTACTAAAGCAAAAGGAGAAGACGCTCGACTGCTGATTTTACCAGAAACGGACTACGGGTGTGTTTTCCTAGTTGACATGACTCACAAGGGAGACTAGACAACTTAGAGAGGCCGGACACCAATTTTTGGAGTTTAGGAAGGCTAGGATGACCCAACTGTGCATGGATGGTGAGAGGGAATCCTTGACAGTGCAAACACGAGAGGGGTTGGAGAGCTGGTAGAGGCCATGGGACTCACATCCGGTGCCAAGTATCCGTCCCGAACTCCGGTCCTGCAGAATGACAGAGTCTTTAGTAAAAGTAATCATACAATCAAGAGAGCGGGTCAAACGACTAATGGAAAGCAAATTAAAAGGAGACCCAGGAACATAAAGGACAGAGTCTACTGAAAGGGAAGGGAGGGGATAGGTAGTGCCGATCCTCGGGATTGAGACTTGGAACCATTTGCTAAAGTGACAGCAGGCAAATAACCATTGTGAGAAAGGTTGGAGAAAAGAGTCTTATTACTGGAAATATGGTCAGTTGCACCAGAATCAAGAACCCAAGTACCAATGGATGGGGAACGAGAGAGACAAGCAAATAAAGTACCAATATGTGCAACGTAGGCAAGGTGGGCCGGAGATCGACGTTGCTCAAACCACTTCGTAAAAGTCGGCATGGCGGTTGTTGGAGTAGAGAAACCAGAGGACTTACATTGTGCAAACCACTGTAAAAAATCTGCATACTCAGCCTTCGGGGTGTCCTTAGAGCTAGCTGAGGAGGTAGAACTAGCCATGGATCAGTATGCAACAACCAAACAGTACCTGAATGCACCGAGTCAAAAGGGGGGGTCGTGACAAACGGTCACGAACACAAAAGGCGAGGGCAGATCCAGACAGAAGAGAGAAAGGCGATCACGGCGGTACAAACGGCGGCCGGTGGGGGTGGCTCACGCGCCGTCACGCGCCGGAAAACGGGCCGCGCGGTGGCTGTTTGGCAGCGGCGAAGGGTGGCGCGTGGGGGCGCGTCCCGGCGACGTTGGGGCTGGGCTTCTGGGGTCCGGCCGGTCGGCGGGAGACGGTTCCGATGGTGTGGTCGGCGGCCGGAAAGGAGGCGGCGGACGGCGGTGGCAGCGGCGAACAGGGAGAAAAAGGGGCCGGAAAGACGTCACGGCAAGGGAGAAAGGTCGGCAAACCGGAAAGGAAACACGATTGGCCGGAAAAATTTTCACCGGAGAGCAGGGTGGGCTCACCGGCGTGCACGGTTATAGGATTGCCTCTCTTTAGGCTCTAGATACCATGTTGAAAGAGAGAAAAGAGAGAGAAATATGAAAGAAACCGTGTGTTTCAACTACACAACGAAGGCTGAATATATACTCAATAAGTAATAACTAATTACACAATTTACATGATTTGGGACTAACAGTTGTACTACTAATTACATATGTTTCCAACAGCTCTCAAATTTTAACTACACCTTAATCCACTTATTTGTGACTTGGAAATAAATTCTCTTTATTTATTTCACTTAATTAGACAATTTATACAATTTTCTGAGTCATTTTAAGCTACTTTTCACATTCTAGGTTACAGCAAAGTGCCTAAATGAATTCAGTTTGTCACTAAACTTAACTGACATGTTATACAAGTGTAATAGTATCTCTGAGACCATATACAAGCCTAACATGTTTCTCGGGATGTTACATTATACACTATCGATTCTTTCTGTTGTGAGGCATTAGTAATGGGTGCAGGCTCTTTTGGATGTATGGTCTGAGTTGGCTTAAGCTGAGAGGTGGTGTTTGGCTCAAGGGAAGGGGTGATTTCAGGTCTGTTTTGGTCACTGGTAGGGGTGATTTCAGGTCTGCTTTGGTCACTGGTATGGATGATTTCAGGGCTGTGTTGATCACTTGTTTTAGATTCTGGTGTGATACCAAACATCCATTCCTTGTGTTGTGTACGTGTCTCCCCCTAAATGAATGTTTGGGAGTAAAAAGGTTGGGTTTCAAAAAAGGTGACATTCATGGTGGTGTCAATTTGTTTGGTGGTTGGAGAGTAACATTTATAACCCTTTTGGGCGGATGAATATCCAATGAAAACACATTTGATTGCACGGGGGTCCAATTTACCACCATGATCATTGTGAACAAACGCGGTACACCCAAAGATTTTAAGAGGAAGAGTGAACATAATTTGTATGTTTTAGTAGGTGTCTAGGAGTTTTTGATAAGGGGATATGAATTTTAAGACCCGAGAAGACATTCTGTTAATCAAATAGGTAGCGACAGCTTCACCCCAGTAGTGCTTAGGAGTATTAGAAGTAAGGATGAGAGATCTGGCCACTTCTAAAACAAGTGCCTATTTTTCCTTTCAGTCACCCCATTTTGTTGGGAGGTATTAACGCATGAGCTTTGGTGGAGGATTCCATGATTTTGTAGGTATGAGGCAAGTTCAAGGTTGAAGTAGTCTCGGGCATTGTCAGTTCTTAGGGTTTGAATTTGAGTTTGGAATTGGTTCTGTGGAAGGTTTTGAACACTTTTGTGTCATTGGACTTAGCTTAGAAGAGATACACCCAAGTTAACCGAGTATGGTCATCTATGAAGGTGACAAACCATCTTGCCCTGTTAATGTTTTTGACACTGGTTGGTCCCCAAACATCACTGTGTATAAGTGAAAAAGGTTTAGAAGGATGATAGGTGTGATTGGGATAAGAAGCCTTTACATGCTTGGACAATTGGCAAATTTCACATGGAGGAAAAGGAGAATATACAAGTGTTTCATGTAAAGAAAATTTGGGTGGCCTAGCCTATAATGCCACAGCAGTACATCATCATTTTCGTTGACTGAAGCATAGTGTGTCACATTTTCTGTCTGCAACCTTTCAGGACTTTGTAGATGGTAGAGTCCAGCACATGTCCTAGCATTGCCAATCTTTTTCCCCGATTCCAAATCTAGAAAATAACACCTATTCATGTAAAAGTGAGCAATACACTTTAAGTCTTTGGTAAGCTTGTTGACAGATAGAAGATTACATGTCAATTGAGGAACAAGTAAAACATCTTTTAGTACTAAGTCCTCTGACAATTTTACACTACCAATACCACTAACTTCTGCTAGAGTACCATAAGCTATTCTCACAACTTATTGTTCAGAATTTGGAACAAAGTTAATTAGAAGGGAGGCATTACCAGACATGTGGTAAGAGGCTCCTGAATCAATAATCAAGGTATCGAATTTTCCAGTTTAAGCATGCAAGGTTGTCAGAGGATTACCTGCTTGTGCTATTGCACCAATTCCTGTGGGTTTCTCTGGCTTGTGAGCAGTAATCATTTTTTTGGATGATCTCCAATTGTTCCTTGTTGAACATACAGGTTCAAGTGAGGTAGTTGGTTGCTGGTCCTCTGTAGATATCATGAGTCCTCGATTCTCTCTTGGTTGCCGAGGCTTCCAATTAGCAGACTTTCCATGTAGTTTCCAACAGCCCTCTTTGGTGTGACTTGTTCTATTGCAATGGTCACACCATGGTTTACCATTCCTCCTAGGTTTATTTTCAGAGTTAAAGTTGCTCCTAACAGCAAGTGCAGAGGGCTCTGAAGTTGGTTCTGAGTTTTGTGGCCCATGAGTCAGTTGTTACCTACTCTCTTCCCACTGTACTACAGCAAACACTTCTCTAAGTGAGGGTAATGGGCGTGTGGCCATGATCCTACCTCTGGCTGCACCATACTCTGTGTTAAGGCCCAAAAGGAAGCTATAAATCTTCTCTTTTTCCACGATCTTCTTATATGTGGTTGCATCTATGTTGTTGGTCCATTGATGATCTTCATAGAGGTCAAGTTGTTGCCAATACTTCACTAAGGTGTTGTAGTACTGAGTAACATTCTTATCTCCCTATTTTAGATCCCTCAAGATGCCCTTTATCTGGAATAAAGCAGCGGTATTGTCTACTTTGGAGTAGGATTCACGTACAACATCTCAGATCTCTTTAGCTGTGGTGTACAACATATAAGTTTCCCCAATCTCCGTTGTCATGGAATTCACAAGCCAAGACATCACCATGTTGTTCTTAGCTTTCCATATCTTGTATGTCGGATCGGACTTTGCTGGTTGAATAGCATCTCCAATTAGGTAGTCTTCCTTTCCACGACCGCAGATAAACATCATAACACTTTTGGACCATATTAGATAATTGGTCCCATTGAATTGGTGTCCTGTAATCATGAATGGAGGGCTATCGGCAGCCATGGTAGGAGTAGGGGTGCTGTTTGGTTGACTATCAGGAGTGGACGATGTTGGGGATGTTGTTTGATAAGCACTCATGGTGCCAAAACGGATCATGAACCCTTGTTCAGGCCCTCAGAAGAGGGCTCTGATATCATATAGAAAAACAGAGTAAAGGGTTTTCTTTGTATCTTATCTCCTTCATGAAATAATATGTACAATATATAGACAATGGCCACATACGGGATTGGCCAATCAAATCCCATAATTTTAGGAAAGTAAAAACTAGGATTATTAAAAGATGGAAACAGAATATTGAGGTTGACTAAAATAAGATACTAATCAGCCTATACTAGGAAACAAATAACTGAAATAAATAACATAATAATATAAAACCACATAGGATCACATGGAGAATCACACGTGATTAACAACAATTTCTTATGTTGATTTTCTTAGCATGTTTATTTCATTCTGTAGTACATATTTTCTTTCTTTTTGGAGGGATTACTATATTTATTATGATTAGTGAAGGTGCTAGTCATCCACAATTAGCATTTATTTTGCAAAATTTGCTGGATATGGACCAGGCCATATAAACTATTGGTATGGATCATGTATAACATTGACTGTGATTTATAGGATGGTTAAGAGGATTTGGTATCGAAGAAACTAAGCCCTTGGACAGATCTTTAAAAAAAAAAAAAGAATCTAGTTATAAATCTTGTTGAATTGGAAGGTTTTAGGTAGGGAAGGAGGAAAAGAGAGAAAAGAAATACTCAAAATAATAAGACTATAATGATATTGGTGAGATGATGATGTGATACAAAAGACAAACCCAGTAGTGTTATTTATACTAATACTAAGCTATTAATCCTAATTAACAAGGAAACAAATCAGAAAATATAATAAATAGGAAATAAATCCTAAGAGATCCTATGAGATACTCTAAAATATTTCAAGATACAATAAAGATATTTTAAAATATTTTTCATATATTCTAACACTCCCCCTCAAGTTAAAGCTTACTAAGAATTGAAAGGAGGAACAAAACAAGTAATTTTTGATTTGCTTGTATTATTTTACACAGCAGAATGGTTTTGTATTTATATACAAGAAGAATTAAATACAATTGATAATTACAAGACAAATAAATGTGGCACCTATTCCCTAAAGTAAGAAACGTTTCCTAAGTTCATGAACCAGAGAATACATGCACTTAATTACAAGACAATAGCTATTTCCTAAACTCTTAATGGCAGTCCATGAATATGGACGGTGGATTCCAACACTCCCCCTCAAGTTGAAAAATGGATATCAATCATTCCCAACTTGCAAGTAAGTTGGTTGAATCGATCCGTTGGCAAACCCTTCGTTAACACATCTGCTAGTTGCTGCCCAGAGGGAATATAGGCTGTTGTTATCATTCCACTATCCAACTTTTCTTTGATAAAGTGTCGATCTATCTCAATGTGTTTTGTCCTATCATGCTGAACGGGATTATGAGCAATGCTGATAGCTGATTTATTATCACAAAACAACTTCATAGGGCCTTCACACTTTATCTTCAAGTCATCAAGCACAATTTTCATCCATAACAATTCACAGATTCCTTGTGCCATAGCTCTAAATTCTACCTCTGCGCTTGATCGAGCCAATACATTTTGCTTCTTACTTCTCCAGGTAACAAGGTTCCCACATAAGAACATGCAATAGCCTGATGTGGATCTTCTGTCACTTACCGAACCTGCATAGTCTGCATCAGTATAAGCCTCCATAGTAAAGTTTCCACTTCTCTTGAACAAGAGTCCTCTTCCTGGAGCGGCTTTGAGATACTGCAGTATACGTTCTACAGCCTGTAAGTGTCTCTCCCTCGGATCATGCATGAACTGACTCACAACACTGACCGCATATGCTAGATCTGGTCTAGTGTGTGCCAAGTAAATCAACTTCCCCACGAGTCTCTGATATTGGACCTTGTCAACCTTGGCACTCTCTTCTTCAGTGCTCATCCTGTGATTTTGCTCGATGGGAACACTCGCAGGTTTACATCCAAGTTTCCCTGTTTCCTCCAATAGATCAAGCACATACTTCCTTTGAGAGATGAAAATGCCTTGTTTTGAGTAAGCCACTTCAATCCCCAAGAAATACTTCAGTTTCCCAAGGTCCTTCATCTCAAATTCTGCAAATAAATTTTCCTTGAGCAGTTGTCTCTCAACTAGGTCATCTCCTGTAATAATTATATCATCAACATAAACAAGAAGTATAGTCAGTTTTCCTTCTTGTGAATGTTTGAAGAAAAGTGTATGATCTCCTTGGCATTGCTTGTAACCCAGCAATATCATAGCTTTTGTAAATCTTCCAAACCATGCCCGGGGAGACTGTTTTAGCCCATATAAAGCCTTCCTCAATCTGCAAACTTTGTTTTTTCCACTTGTGGGACCAAACCCTGGGGGAATCTCCATGTACACCTCCTCCTCTAAGTCTCCATGCAGGAAAGCATTTTTGACATCAAACTGTCGTAGTTCCCACCCAGAGTGGGCAGCAAGAGAGAGTAAAATACGAACAGTGTTCATCTTTGCCACTGGAGCAAATGTCTCCTCATAATCAATGCCATAGGTCTGAGTGTATCCCTTTGCCACTAATCTTGCTTTATACCTGTCTAGAGTACCATCTGACCGGTACTTTACAGTGTAGATCCATCTACTCCCCACTGGTTTCTTTTCCTTTAGTTTCTCAACAATTTCCCATGTTCCGTTTCTTTCCAGAGCTTGCATCTCCTCATTCATGGCTTGAACCCAATTCTTATCCTTCAATGCTTCTTGTACTGTTCTAGGGATTCTGATAGAGTCAATGGCTGCAATAAAGCTTTGGTGCTTGCAAAGAAAGGTTTGTGGAGGAAACAAATTTGGAAATAGGGTACTTAGCACAAGATTTTTCCTTTTTCTCAATGCAATAGGAAGGTCATCATCAACATTAGGATCACAATTATCCAAAGGAATAGGATCGAATGAATAGATTCAAAATGAATGAGACTAGTGTTTTCAGATTTACCATGGGTTCGGATATTTGGGGTTGCGGCTGGATCAGTTCGGGTTGTTTTTTCCTCTTATATACTAGTTTTGGCGAGCTTGCTCTTGCTCTAGTCTCAGGAGCTAATTCCTGTGTATCAGAAGGCATATCAGAAGGCATAGCTGAATATTGGAGCAAGGGAATGTTGCTTTCTGGAAAGATCTCAGCTTTTGAATCAGATGTATTATTCTCCCCCTGTGAGAGGAACTGAAGAAAGACCGATTTTCTTGGAAGGTGACATCCGTGGAGACATACACTCGACGAGAAGCAGGGTGATAACATTTGTATCCCTTCTTGTCCTAGGGCATAACCAATGAACATGCATTTAATAGCACGAGGGTCAAGTTTGCCCCGATGCTGACGATGGACATGAACAAAAGCAACACAGCCAAAAACACGAGATTCAAGACTTTGCATAATAGGAACAGATGGAAAGAATGTTTTCATGACATGAACAGGACTCAGACCACCAAGAATTCTAGAGGGTAACCGATTTATTAAATATGCAGCAGTCAAAACAGCTTCCCCCCAATATGAGTTTGGAACAGACATTTGAAACAGTAAGGCTCTAGTAATTTCAAGCAAGTGTTGATTTTTCCTTTCAGCAACCCCGTTTTGTTGGGGGGTATCAACACAAGTAAGTTCATGAATAATGCCATGTTGTTTAAGAAAGGTGGAGAAATTTTGATTCACATATTCTCTACCATTATCAGACCTCAGACGTTTAATTGTTTTATCAAATTGAGTTTTGATCATATGATAAAGCTGGATGAATAAATGGTACACGTCTGATTTATCTTTCATTAGAAAAATCCAAGTAACACGAGTGCAATCATCAATGAATGACACAAACCATTTTGCACCAGAAATGTTAGAAACAGAAGCTAGACCCCACACATCAGTATGGATAAGAGAAAAAGGTTCATTGCTTCTATTACCATTTGAAGGAAAACTCACTCGATGGCGTTTAGAAAATTCACACACATCACAATTAAAGGACTCAACTGACTTATTTAAAAACAAAGCAGGAAACATAGATTTAAGTAAAGTAAATGGAGGGTGTCCAAGACGTTTATGGTGGAGCCAAATTTGGGAGGCACATGACTTGGAACAAGTTTGATGACAGGAATGTTGCAACTTTTGACTAGAGCCACTTGATGTTTCCATCTCAAGGTAGTACAACCCTCCCTGTTCCTTAGCAACCCCAATCGTCCTCCCCGTGATAAGATCCTGAAAAACACAATGAGAGTGGGAAAAGGTTACAAAGACAATTGAGGTCTTTGGTAAGTTTATGTATTGAAAGAAGGTTGGATGAAAGTTTAGGAACATGAAGCACATTTTTCAAAATTAGCAATGGACTAAGAACAATATTACCAAGGCCAACAACGATGTATGAGAGCCATCTGCTATAGTTATGTGATGATTACCAGAGGTGTTTTTATATGAAGAAAAATAAGAAGAGCAGAAGGTCATGTGATCAAGTAGCACCGAGTCAATAATCCATGAATCCTCGAGAACAAGACTTAAGTATGGGAGGATAAAGAACAAAAAATCTTACCATTCATGACAAGAGAGCAAGATCCAGAAGGTTTACTAAGAGAAGCCATAAGAGACCTTAAGTGTTCAAGTTCCTCTTTGCTAAGAGTAGAAGTGTCATCTTTCACATGTTTGGCTTCCACTTCTGATTCAGCTTCTGTCATGGTTATGGCAGCAAGGGTAGGTAGAAATGGTTAAAGACAAAGGTGACTGTTTTAGGATTCTGGTAGGTGGAACAGAACAAGGAGGTGCCGACGAGGAGATTTGGGCAAGAACGGCGTTGAATGGATGTCGGGAAGGCGGCGCGTGGAGCTCACGTGCGGATAGGGGCAGGCACGTGTGGCGGCGCGTGGAGGCGCGTGCGGCGATTTCAGGGAGTGGGTTTTCTGGGTTTGGCCGGTCGGAGCTTTCTGAGAGGGTTGGTGGTTGTTGTTTGGTGAGAAATTGAGTTAAAAGGGGGTTTGGTGTTTGAACGGTGAAAAAAAGGAAGGACGAACTCAAAACAGAGCAATGAAAGCTCGAAAAACAGAGCAATGAAGGCTCTCGTGCAATGGAGGCACAAAGAGAAAAAAAAACTTAGCAATGAAGGCTAAGGCAAATGGCGGAAGAAGAAACAGAGACTCCCAGGTCGGGAGCTCTGATACCAAATTGAAAGGAGGAACAAAACAAGTAATTTCTAATTTGCTTGTATTATTTTACACAGCAGAATGGTTTTGTATTTATATACAAGAAGAATTAAATACAATTGATAATTACAAGACAAATAAATGTGGCACCTATTCCCTAAAGTAAGAATCGTTTCCTAAGTTCATGAACCAGAGAATACATGCACTTAATTACAAGACAATAGCTATTTCCTAAACTCTTAATGGCAGTCCATGAATATGGACGGTGGATTCCAGCACTAAGCTTTATGCTCGTTACAATTACATCTTAAAGAAAATAAACTAAAAACATAATGCGCTAAACAGTGTGATAGTGGCAAACAACTGAATCTGGGATGAAGATAGGGCCATTGCATTTGGGACTAAGACGGATAGGGCTAGTGCATCTGAGATAAAGCTGGGGTTAGTGCATCTGGGATAAAGCGAAGGTTAGTGTGAGTCATAACTAACATAAGTCACTATCGGAATGATGGTCAATGAGAAGGCCAGTGCATCTAGGACAAAGTGGAGGCTAGTGTGAGTCATAACCAACATAAGTCACCATCAGAATGTTCGTTGACGGGAAGAAAAGTCACCACTAACATATTCATCTGCGGGAGAGAAGTCACCATCAGAATAATCATCGATGGAAAGAGAAGTCATCACTAGTATGATTCATTTGTGGGAGAGAAGTCATGACAAACACCGGCATTGAAGTATATGTAGAGGTGAATTTATTCTCATTCTTCCCATCAATGCTATGCTAACATCAAAAAAGAACCAAATAGCCAAAACTAGAGACAAACACCACAAAGAATGCCAAACAGCCACGTGGAGGTCAGAGATGATGTGGTGAGGCAAACGAACGACAAATGAGCACGAAAAGAGGGTGAAACAGTCATGGGTCAGTGTATAATGGCCAAAAAACAGAAACTCCAATACACATGAATGTTTCTATGCAAGTGTACAAGTCTGCACATAAGTCGGTTGATGGAGGTGAGCTCAAATTCGTGTAGAGGATACCGGGGCGAGTTGAACGAGGCTGGCGTCTGTCAGAAAGGTGGCTAGATGCACCGCCACGACCCGGAGAAAAGGAGGCGCGTGGGTCTTTGCACTGATAGTGGTGGTGGTGCGTGGGAGCGCGTGAGACGGCGGCTTGAGGCGTGACTAATGTGGGTAGCCGATCGGAAGCCAACGGTGTAGCTGGTGGGGTCGCCAGCCAGAAAAAGCTACGGCGGACAGCGGTGGAGGGTGGTGGTAGCGACAAGAAAAAACCCATAAAAGAGATGTCGCGGCAGATAGCAACAGAGGATATGGGGTTTGCCGAAAAATCGGAGTGGAAACACGGTTGGCTAGAAAAGATATATAAAAAAGGTGTCGAAAGAAGAACTCGACAACCAAAGGCGGCTAATCGGAGTTCCAGATCTTTGGGAACTTGGTAGTGAAAGTGACGGACAGGTCATGGAGGATGGTACCGTTCTGATACCATGTTGAATTGAAAGGTTTTAGGTAGGGAAGGAGGAAAAGAGAGAAAAGAAATACTCAAAATAATAAGACTATATTGATATTGGTGTGATGATGATGTGATACAAAAGACAAACCCAATAATCTTATTTATACTAATACTAAGCTATTAATCCTAATTAACAAGGAAATAAATCAGAAAATATAATAAATAGGAAATAAATCCTAAGAGATCCTATGAGATACTCTAAAATATTTCAAGATACAATAAAGATATTTTACAGATATTCTAACATATATAACATTGACTGTGATTTATAAGATGGTTAAGAGGATTTGGCATCGAAGAAGCTAAGCCCTTGGACAGATGTTGAAAAAAAAAAAAGAATCTAGTTATAAATCTGAAACTGTTTCCTTCTTGATTTCTGTTTATGTAAAATGGAGGAAAGAGCTTCATGCTTCTCAAGAGAACTCTTGTAGGATTCCAGCAACTTTAGTATATAGAAGTTTCTTTCAGCAGAGGAGAGGCCTGGTAACTGAAGTTGATACAAGATTGGCTTGGATAAATTTTTTTCACCGAAGGACAGTGGGTGCGCTGATTATGCACATCTTTTCTTTAGGGTTACCTCTCTTTAGGCTATAGATACCATGTTGAGAGTAAGAGAAACAGAGAGGCATATGCTTTACCATGTTTATTGTCAACACAAGGATCTAAATATATAGTAATTGGTTAGTAAATACGTGGATCCTATTTACTCTAATTAATTACAATAATTACATGATTTGGGTTGACTACTGTATATACGATGAACCTAGACACCTACTAGTAAAGTACATAATAATTCACTAATAATATTTTCAACACCCAGAAAGGTAGAAGGAATATAACGATTCTTTATTTCTCCCCAAGGATATTCCTTATTCACCTAAACTTCTGCTACACTGTCTCCTGTAATCTTTTCCATTCCTTGGGCTAAATGCTTGCTTGTACAACCTGATAGCTTACAAGAATTAAAGAATAGCAAACGAATGAATACTGACTGTTTTCCAACATATTGTTGCTGTAGCTGACCTGCTATTATATGCAGATAACAAGTTCACTTCTAAGTAATTTGCTAGATGTGGTTGAGGAGGTTCAGTTAGCTCGGATGGAGATTAGAAATTTGGTCCAGGCAAAGTTCTATTCTCATTCAGGTAAACAAATTTCTTCTCTACTCCTCAATATTACTTTGAGCCTTGTAGTTGGATCCTCAATTATATGCAGAAAATTCTTCCAATATTTTATTGGAACCAGTTGCTACCTTGCATTTTCTGACTTTTGATCATGTTGATAAGGACAAACTTGAGTTTCACTCTAATTTATACTGTTTTGCAGTTCAGCAGCTTGATTTGCAGCTATCTTTCATTGACTTTTATAGTGGCAGGAAGGTGAAAGTGACTCTTGATATGACATGCTTAAAATGGTAAAGTCCTGCACTTTTTTTTGGTTAATTTTTTTTATGTCCTGCTCATTTGATCCTTTTCTACTAAGTGTAATGTGTTTCTTGCTTGTTCCAATTAAACATATTACCTGTAGGCTCTCATATAAGCACCGTTTATGAATCACTAGAACTAAGACTCTGGAATGTTCCATCTTTCCGACTTTCTTTTAGATCATTTTAGTTTTTGATTCATACTTCATACTTGCTGCAAATTTTTCCTTATATTTAATATTTTATTGTGATATGATGTGACTTTGATTGCCTTTAACTCAGCTGAGCCAATACTCATTGATGTATCGGATGTCATAATTTTAATGCTATTTCTACATTTTTTTTGTTTTTTGGTATACTAAATTTGTATTTTTTGCCATAGTGCTATCCCTACGTGAGATCAGCTTTATCTGCTTTATTCATGGTTATATGTTTTTTTGTAATTAAAGACGCTGATTGATTTGACAAATGGTTTCTGAGCAGTGGGGCCTATCCTGTAGAGGTCCTTCCATCTCAAATTTATGATTCTGCTAGTGGGGATCAAAAGCCTCTGCCTTCATCGCTTGTAGATGAAGTAAGAACTGCAGCTGAGGGTGTGAGAGTTGGGTATTCAAGAATTATTAGGCTTTGTAGGTGTATTTCCCAGACAGTTCAGGCTTGCACTCAAACCAGATGATCGACAATTTTGCTTGTCTGATTGCTTTCCATTGTTGTCAATTTTGGGTTTTGGGTGGATTGTCCATTAGAGCTTTACCTTGTACATATTCACTTTATGGTCGTTTGACTGTAGATTTTAACTGTAACTAGTTCTAACACCATTTTTGAAGCATGGTGTGGTGTGTTGCAACAAATGGATGAGTAATTGTCATGCAGCATACAAAAATTTCACACTAGTATCCAATGGATAATGCTGCCGAAGTCTGGGACATTTATCCTTCGGATGAAATCAGTCTTTTGAGATGTGTACTTTTTAATTAAAAAAAAAAAGGCTGTGCTGTAGAGACTCAGCTCTTTGCAGCTGCCCTTATTCAACCAATCTTGTGTTACAGTAATGCAGTTTAGACACCAATTTTTTCTTACGCTCAGTTATACAGATTTTTTTATTTTTAATAAGAATTTTGGTCTCTTAATTTCATGATTGGAATCTTGTTACTCCTTGTTTCAATTGTATCAATGTCACTTTGATTTCTCAATAGATGCAAGGACATGATGGGTTCACTACAACAGTTAGCCAACGAGTCAAAATTTGCTGTACTCATGGTTATTTACTTAGAAGATATTCTTATGTATACTAAGAGTATTACATTTTGTTTACTAAAATTATTATAATACGTGGACAGCGTAATCGTGTATATTGAATTAAATTTGAAATATTAAATAATATAATTTACAAAAAAATTAATGAATCGTAATATTACTTTGATAGAGACCATTTGACATTATTTAAAAAATATAAAGAATTTTTAAAACGATTTTAAATTATCTGAATTAAATTTAATTGTATAAAATATGAAAGAACAAATCAATAATTTAATACTTTTTAATGTCATGACGTGTTAAATCAAACACAAGCTCTAACACATGTAACGGTGTAATAATGTGACAGCTATGCACATTTCAAAGTCAAGAGTCCTCATTTGCAAATTCAAATCACAAGTGTATGAAAGAAGAAACTAGACATAAAGAAGTATATATAGCAATATAGGCTTCTTTATCTCACAACAATAAAAAATGTCAGGTACACATAAGTGTTAAAGACATCTTTCATATTTGTTTGAGTTAATATATAAAAAATAAAATAAATTTAATTGTAGTTAAATAATAAAAATTGTATAAATATAAGATGATAAATATTTTTTCTCAATTCTAAATCTGTAATATAATATCGAAACTACTTGAAAGCGAAGACACAACTTATGAAAACCAATGGGTGGCAAGTGGCAACCAAATGGAAGGAGTAGTGAGTTAGATCTAGTGGAGGGTGCACAAGAATAAAAAAAAAAAGAAGCTACGAAATTTAGAGAAAGTTATTAAAGACCACATGAGAAGTGATTTAGGAATGAATTTTTTTTTTATCTTACAGTATTTATATATAAATGTAAGTGTATGGAAATATATTATTAATTAAAATTTGTAAATTTTTTGTATATACAATGATTCATAAAAAATAATTTAAATAAATTTTGTATGAATCTAAATGTTATTAGTTGAATATAATATTTTAATTTCAACTATTAATTTATTTTAATAATAAATTAATAATTAATATACATTTAATTCATTCATAGACTATCTTATAGTGATATTTTAAAATTATCCAAGAAACTGTTTGTACAGATAAGACATTTTGCTTCCTTGAAACTTTATGCTAATTTATAAATGGAAAAAATAATCATATATTATTTTTAGTGGTATATATATTATTTACATATTTTTTTAAAAAATATGATTAAGTGAAAAAAATAAAAAAAATATATATAATAAATAATATTAAATAAAATATAAAAATCAGTGTATATATTATTTAATATAAAAATATAAGAATTATTTATAAATCATATAATGGCCTCTCGATCGACAATGAAAAGACACGTGAGATCCAACCTTACCATCACAAAAAGTGCAGCTTTTTCATGAATTCGCCGAAGGGCCATTCACTTTCATGTTATTTACATACTTATGTCACTTGCTATTGCATTTAATTATTTAGTTATACGTACCACCTTTCTTTCTCTCACTTTTGGGCTATTCCTAAATAACTAAAGAGTAACAGCTACGCTGGGCGAAAACTGAACGCAGTTTTTTTCAGACTAGCTTATCGTTCAATTTTATGGAGAGTAAATTATTTTAGTCCTGAAATCCGTTAATGAAATTTGTCTCCGCGTCACTTGCCATCAATTAAATTTAAGTAAGATGTTGATATGACACGTTAAATGTCATGTTGGATGTAGATGTAGTTGGAGAACTCTTTTCCTCCACTAAAATCATCATATTAGTCTCTAAAATATATAAAATTAAGTTCAAGTTTGTCCTGTGAAGAGTAGGAGTGAAAATAGGTCAAGTCAGACAAAACTTTGTCTTAAACAGATCTGATTTGTATTTCAATTATAAGGCCTAAATCTAACTTATGAGTTTGAAATAAGCTAATTTTGAAGGCTTAACTTGATCTTTCTAAACACCTGACCTGATTTGAAAGCCTATTTAAAAGCCTACTTTGTAATAAGAATTTTAAATAAGTTAACAGACCTATTTTTAAATAAGCTAACAAGTCATTAAATAGACTAACAAACTTATTTTTAAATAAATTAACATGTCTTTACATAGGTTAATAGACTTATTTTCTAAACATACCAACATACTTTTACATAAAGTAACAAGCCTTAACTCTTGAAATAGGCTAGTATATACTTTTGTTATAACTTAACACTCACTCTCTACTTTTATAGATACTCACCACTTTCTTGCTCTAGTCTTTGGTCAATATGAGACTTGGAGATATACAAAGTTACAAAAAAGCATAAGTCTTAAGATAATACTTTTTCTAATTTTCATAATTTTCTTGAGAGAAACCCTTTATGTATAAAAGTCTAAAACACGGGATTAAAATAAATTTATTTCACATGTTTTTCTTATAATTGAACTTCTTTAACATTGCTTCATTCAATAATAATGGGAGAAAAGCAACAAGAAAGATAGCATAGAAGTTCAAGCCACGAACCAAACTTTTAGGTTGTTAAGTCACTTATAGAGATATATTTCTTAATTGACTATAAGACAATGCCAAAGGTGAATTTAATTAGTACAGGGGCAGTAATTGGGAAAAAGGCATTTAAGCAACGACTGAAAGTACATATATTAGTAATAATGTCAAACTGTTGGTGTATCTCCCAAAGACTAATTTATTTTGATCGTACTAACTTATATTGTATTGTGCTATTTATTTAATATATGAGGCATTTCATTTATTGTGTTATTTATGATATACATAATAAAGTCTTTAGAATAGTAACTTTTATGCTATAGGACATCAAGTAGATGACTTGATTGTGAGATCCTATTGGATAGAAACTGAACACTATTCTTAAATGTCAGTAGGCAAGTATTATTATTAATCAGGATGACAATAATGCATTGAGACTAGTATGTGCATAGACTGATGGTCACATCTCACGGGTCATGGATATGAGATATCAAGTCTTCACATGAGTGCATATTAGAGTAATGATATATTGGACTGAGCCGCCGTGAGAACGCTGCGTGGATCGTTACATGAGTGTCATAAGCGATTCTCATAGTGATGATGATGTATGTGGTCCTTTGACCTGAAATCACTACGATTCCTACATGAGGAGTTGTATGTCTTAATGTCATCAAATATCATCTATAACAAGGTGATTATAAAGTTAGTTATTGAACATACTGCGAATCATGCAGAGGTATGTGAGTGACTTAGATGAGATTTGTCCCTCATACATAATAGGACTGATATCTTCGGGCCCCCTGATTGAGTGAGACTACGAAATATATGACCATGCTCAAATGAGTCAATATGAGATATTAATCTCATTTGTTTTTACTACATCTACTCGAGTATCAGGAAACGAAAGATTGAACTATACAAGGGTGACATGTTCCATGTCTTGTGTTCAATCTAGATATCTGGACAAATGGACTAAACTGCAAGGTAACATTGATCACGGAAATGTGATCTGTCGATTATTTTCATATCTTGAGTGTCATATGTTTGATCTAATTGGATTTCATATGTGTTTAATTATTAACTTTTAGCTAAGTTTCTGGATATGAAGTTTAATCGGATTTTTATTACGAAACTATGCTTAAGTATGTTTATAAGCACTCATAATTGCATTGTGATTTTCATGAGATCAATATCACCCCTAGTAGCAAAGAAAGAGAGAGGAATTTAAAGAAAGTAAGTGACACGGCCCTTGTCACATGACACGGGTTGGGCCGTGTCCTTCTCTGGATTTTCAACATGGACCTGACTAACAACACGGCCCGTGTCATATGACACGAGGTAAGTCGTGTTCATCTCTGTCTTCACAAGAGGATCCAGTTTTGAGCATTGACAATCAACACAGCCCGTGTCAAATGACACGCGGTGGGCCGTGTTTCTCTCTGACTTGCAAATCACTTGAACTTTTGTTAACAGAACCTGACACGGGGTAGGCCGTGTCAAACGACACGGCCCGTGTCGTCGCATCAGAATATTAGATATGAATTTTAATGATGTGCTAGGTCTCAAAAGTTATAAATAGGGTTGCCTAGGGTCCTAAAAAGAGAGTCTGAACTGGGAAACTGCCAAGAGGCTGAGGAGAAGACCAAGAACAAGGGAGAAGGAGGTTGAATCGAAGATTGGAGTCTCGGGTTTGAGCAATTGAAGATCAATCATCCCCAACCTTTGGAAACTAGTTTGATCTTTACTTTTCTTCTGCACTTCTATTCTTGACAATGTTATTCTTCTGTTATTCTTTTGGTTTTGAATTTGCCATGTGTGACTAGTTTTCCTATATGGTTAAGGGAAGATGAAACCCTAGTTTTGATTATGTGATTCTTGCATATTTCTTTATATCAATACAATTGTATTTTTATTCATATGTTTCTGTTCTTAATTTGGTATAAAGGTTTTTATACTCTTTGCCAATTTCGAAAGTGGTAAAACTAGGATTGCTATGCACGGTTGCAGTGGTAGGACTAGTGAGGCATATGATCTAAGTAATTTAATCCCGGTGTGAGATTGGATCTTAGTATGATTAGTTTTCTAAATCTTAATGCAATTAATAAGTAGGTGTAAGAGCGGTTGCTTTACAAATAACTATTGATTAGGGATTGATTTGAGCGGTTGCTGAATGAACCAAAACTTGAGGAAAACTGAGAATTAATCTCACAATCACATAAAAACATAATTGATCATGTTGGTATAAAGGATATGTGGGTTAGCATAATCATATAAATCTAGTGGTAAATTCCATCTCTTAACCATTGTCTTTTAATTGATTTTCCAAATTATATTTACTGTTTTTGTTTTGGATTCAATTTCTGTTTTTAATTTCAACAAACAAAACCCCCGTTTTATTGTTTACTGTTTTTGAGTGTTTAAATTAGGATTCAAATTATAGTGTTAATTGAATTAGTTCTCTGTGGATTGACCCTTGCTAACTACAACTAGTTGCAAGGTTTTTATTTTTTGGTGGAACTTGACAACTGATTTTCATTCTAAATTTTAATCACAATCGACACCACACCAAAATGTTATGTCAAATCATTGACATTTTCATTACTTGGGTAGTAGCGATGTGTTACTAGATACCGCTCACTGCTTGTAATATTAAAATGAGATTTTAATATTACTGTCAACATCATGAGAACCTACAGGGCCGCATACTTAGAGAAGACTTAGTTGGAGCAATAAGGAATCCAAGTTGGACTCGAATTCAATCGTGGGTCAGACTCATAACAGATGAGTCTAGGGTTACACAACTTATCTTGATGTTGCTCTCACTCGCATAAGGCAATAGCTATTATAAATAGCATTGCTAAGGGGCTGTCAAGGCACGCATTACAAACCCTAGCCGCACTTGACAGAAACACTGAGTGAGAGAGTGATAGGTTTCTCTTCTATTTGCGACTAGCACTGTGGCAGAGAGGTCGGACTCCAAGACTGCATACATTGGACGTTTTGCAAGTCTGTTCTTGTGGATAATGTAGAGGCATCGTCGTTGTTGCGGTGCTTGTGATTTGCTTGATTGTTTTTCCATCTCACTGCAAGAGGTAAACTCAGAAATCACTTATTATGGTCTTTTTTACATGGATCCTTGGTGGAAATTTTTGTTTTTCTGCTGCATGATGTATATGTAATTCCCAACACAAACAACACATATTATACATGGGCATATATACTCTTAAAGGACAACATAAGAACCTGTTGTGGTAATGAGAAATTAGCAGGATCATTGGGTCTAGACATGATATCCAAAGGAAAACCAGCAACAATCTAAATGCAAGTAAAAATTAAGCAACTTCATTTAGGAAAACAAGGACTACAATATAAGAATCAAACTAATGAAGTGAATCCGAGTGTAGGTTGTCTCAAGTAATAAATTCTCGGGAGTCCAAGGTCGATCCACAGGGAATTGATGAAGAAAAATTAATTGAGGTAAGAAAAGGATTTGTCACAACACCAAAAGTAATAAAAGTTGTTTACAAATGAAAAAGGATTTGCTTGGGTTAGGAGATTCACTCTTGGTAATAAATTAGAAGCAAGATTATTTCTCTTTATAAATCAATTGAAATCTACATATAAAGGAAGTTCCAATCGAAAAATATAACATTCAAAGTTCAATTATATATGCAATCATATTATGATTCCTTCAATTATCTACCAACAATTGTAAGTGAGCTCAAGCATTCACTGTACTAATCCTCTTGTCTACAATAAATCAAGATCTCCACTATACAAGGAAGGTTTCTAAATTGATTGGAAACAAAATACAATACATATAATATCCACTTCCTTTAAGCATAAGAAATAGAATAATCTTACCTTATTTCATTACCAAGAGCTTCACTCTTTCACCCAAGCAAAATGAAAATTAAGTACTCATAATCAAGAAGAAAGAAAGAGAGTAGAAGAGAAAGATAAACATAACTTCAAATTAGAACAAAAGAAAATTACAACAAATGAAGACAATATACAAGTATGAACATAATTTCTCCTAACCAAGCCTAAAACCCAAAGTCTCCTAAATGATCAGCCAATGGAGCCTGTTATAGAGGATTAGAGATACAAAATGACAAGGGGGCTGATTAATGAGTGGGTGAGGAGTAGGTGGATGAGTGGAAAATGCCAAATGGTGAGAGGAAAATTATTGAGATTCTTTGTCTTTGAAATCATTCAGTGCTGATCTCATGGATGCAATCAGTTTTATAAAATATGGTCTTCATGAAATTGTAGCATTTTGTCTTATCTTTCCAATGGCACCGGTTTCAACTCCAAAGGCCGCCTACAGCCCGAGATATGACCCAATTACTGAACAATGTTCAGGTCCAAGTACAGCACCTCTGTTCTGACTTCAAAGCCCAATATCACCTTCAAGGAGTCCGATCTGAGTTTTGTGTTCTTCATGAAAGTTGTAGATATGAGTCTTAACTTTCAAGTATCCAAATTTCAGCCCAAGGAAGTTCCTACAGCCCGAGTTATGCTTTGATTACTGTACATTGTTCAGGTTCCAGTCACAAAACTCGTGTTCTGACTTCCAAGTCCATTTAGCTTCACTAGATGTTTGATTGAGTCTTGGAGCTCTCATGAAAGTTGTAGAGATCTCTCTTATCTTTCCTACAAAGTAAGATACATAATTATAAGACATCTAGAACTCAAGATATGGCCGAAAAATGGAAATAGTGCAAGACCAAAATAGTGCTGAAAAAATCAATTAAGTCCAATTTGAGTCCAAACTTACAAAACATAACCAGGCTTAATCAATTAAGTACGTGGAAAGTGTAAATGACTAAAAATGAGGATTTATTAATGTACAAAATATGTGATTATCAAATTTCCCCACACTTAGCTTTTTGCACTCCTGGGCAAAACACATAAGACCAAAGCTGAGAAACAAAGAAAAACGACATAGACTCAAGCTAAAAACTCTAAAAGACTTGATGAAAAAGAAGACCAACCAGAAATTCAGGGGATCAAAACATTAATGAGGTAACATTTCTTCACATCTCAAACCAACAAGCAACGAAACTTTAGTTGAAAAGAATGAATCAAGAATGATAGATCCTCACATAATTCACTCTCAATCTCTCTAGTGTTTAAAAGGTAAGTATTTCACTCTATTCAACCATGAACAATTACACTACCATAAGCTTGCTTATCTTCTACTTCTCCGCTACTCAAAACACATGCATACAAAAATCAAGAGGACTTTATTCAAGGTTGTAATGGGGCCATGGTAAAGGAGAGGGGATAATATGGATATGAGAAGATAAATACTAAAGAGAATAAAATAGCATTATGGTACAATTAAAGTGGAGAAGATGTTTGAGAACATTCATCATAAAGGACAATGACCAATATTTGACTAATGTTTTGTTGAAGATCAATCCCAAATTGATGAATTGAATTCATTGTTAAGTCTGAACCTTCTCCTTCTCTTCCTGTTGTTTCCAAGCATCCATCTTTACTCTAGGTATGGATATGTCACATGGTGTATCAGGGGACTCTGATAATCCTTTGATTACAGCGATGGACAGCTCTTTCTTTCTTCTTTTTTTAATCATTTTGCACACACACCCCCACACTTATTCAAGAACAAGGCCAATGCTCTCTTATTCCCTAAGGTTGGGTAAAAACATGTTTTTTTTTTCTTTTTTTTTTGAAGGCACGTAATGAGCTAAAAATAAGAAATGGTCAAATAAGCTCAAAGGGGTTACACAAGGAAAAATATACAAGGATGGCTATTTGATCAAAGTAGCTATTTCAAAATGCCTCAATCATATTTATGTATGCATGTGAAAATGTAGCCTAAAAAAGAATCAAAGCAAGTTCTAGAGTAACAATTCCATGAGTGAAAATCACACAAAAAAGAAGAGAATGATACAAATGATCAATTCATTCATCAATAGACTCAAAATCTCACAAGACATATTTCTATCATTCTCAGTCCACCATATCAACATTCATATCCAAGCTTGTGATTTTTAAGAAAGAAGACAATTTATGCTAAGATCCAAGAATCCATTTGCTACTTCTACACAAAATAATTATTTCCTCAACTAAGATGCGTCTCAAGAGTAAACTTACCTTCAAGGCAAAATTTACTCCTTACTCTGCCATCCTTAATTGGTTTTACTACGAATAGGTTTCTGACAGTCATATCACTAAACATACCTCCCAATTTAGATGCGTTTCAGGAGTAAAATTACTCCTTACTCTTCTATCATTCATTAGTTTAGTAAGTCCATGACAATCATATTATACTTCCTAAAAAAGAATTTTTTTTTGGTTAACTATCCTTCCCCCCAACCAGATCACAACATTGTCCTTAATGTTAAAATATAGATGAGTAAAAGGATAGAAGATATTACCTGTTGGAGAAATCTAACACAAACTTAAACAGAAACAAAGTACGATAAATAAAATCAAAGGTAAAGGAAAACTATAAACGAAGTGTCAAATATGGCTTTCTTTTCATCCTGTTTCCCTCATTGCTTCTTGCTGACTAATCTTTCTTAGTTATTGCTGGGCCATATTTATAAACAAAAGCTTTTAATTTATCAATCAACTCATCAATAGTGGAAGCTGAGATAAGAAGTTGTTTTGCCGAAGGTGTAATAAATTTCTATTCCACAGCATGGTCAACAAAAAGTAACAAATAATCAACGAAATTATTTACATTCAACAAACCTATGGGTTTATGGTGGATGTTCAGTTGGGCCTAAAAGACAATTTGAAAAACTTCCAAGGTACCAAAATCACCTGGTAAGGCAATGAATGCATCAGAGTTGTCAAGCATTATCTTCATTCGTTCATGCATTGATGATACCTTGAGTTCCTCCCTAATTGTCTTTCCAGTGATGTTCTGTTGAGCTAAAGGTCCAGGAATGACACCTAAAATTTGACTGGCTCCTATATATGCAGCAAGTGATACAACCCCCATTAACCCACGACAACTTCCCCTATATACAAGATGAATATTTCTTGCAGCAAGTGATCGACCAAGAGTGTTAGCTGCATTTACAAACTCTAAACCCTTCCCGTACTTAGACCCACAAAATACACAGATATTTTTAAGTTGACGAATAGAAACACCTTCCATTTCTATACTTACCTTTCTCTCTGAATGATTTTGAGTTGGAGGAAAGTGGAAAAAATGGAGTGTTTAAATAGGATAGAGAATGGAAAGGGTAATAATAGCACCTATAAGGGTAGGTTGGTTGTTGTCAAAAAAGTTTAAAATTAAGAAACTCAGAATCTTTTTTTGTTTTTTTTTACTTCAAGAAAACCATCAGGGTAAAGAATTCTAGAAACCCCTGAAGGACCCTACTCAAAGGATCGTCTATCCAAAACCAAAATACAACAAAATCATACAAAAATAAAAGAAATATAATAGCAAATGATGACATACCTTTATGTACAGTTTTCATGGCGTATCTTTATACTACGCGTCATGAGTGCAGTAGTGGCATATCTTTATACTGCGTGTCATGTAACGCCCCGAAAATTGATAATTTCATAATAAATGATCATTTTATAATATTTGTGATATTTGTGAATTTTCTGAATTTTTTTGAGAATGTGAAATATTTTAATATATTTCTCGTTTTACGTGTGAGTTGAGCGAAGTTGGAGAAATGAGATATTTTTCCCGAGAATCTTGAACTGTGGAAACGTCGACGGGGGATCTTACTAAACCCGAGGTCAGACACGGTTTACGAGATTTCATATTTTTTGAGATTTTTATCAAATAAAAATAAAAATCGCTGTACATTTTATTATCCGTTAGACAATTAATAGTGGTTTTGTTAACTGTGACAATTGTCCATTGGATAATAGATAGTAGTAGAAATTCTATCACCTTATCCAAATGAAATCCACTTTATATCACATCTAATCTCTATTTCAAAAGAATGATTAAATTAATCAAAAAGCATCATAAGAAAACTTCCTAGCAATTTCCTATGCATGCAAGGAGCTCACTTTCCCTCCTCTTTCTCCTCATCCACGACAATGCACAATTTTGGGGAGCCAAAGTTGCTTCTGTAACACCCTCCTCAGGGTATCACATTTCCGACTTCCAACTCATAATCTGTAAAGAAGTTCATAAAAGGTTTCAGTTATAAAAGGTGAGTTTTAAAATTTCTTATTACAGAAACATAAACTTACTGAAATCCATAAGTATTACTGAAAATATATTTACACTGATTAATATACAATATTGACACCAATTAATATTTAACAATTTAAAGAGAAATATAAAACTAACAGACTCTCTTTTTAACAGTAGTAAACGTCATCACGGGTCTTACTTAATAGCACGGTACAACACTAACGGTAAAACTTAATATACTTATTCCTTCTTGTATCCATCTTGATGCATCAGACATCTGTTCCTTGTCAACATTGCACACCATCGAGTCTTGAATGACCATTCCTCCATGTTGTCACCAATCTCAGAATATCTACCACCCGTCATGTCTAAGACAACTCGTTCCATCTACTATTCCATTTTAATAATACAAACACAGTGAAACAATATAACAAAGAGGTGAGATCACCTACGCCAATACCAACATGATAGCACAGAGATAACACAAACAACATATCATACAGATATATCATACCAGAATTCTAATAATGCCTTCAACATTAATCAACTATCATCATCCAATCACTTATCAGTTCAAATATCATTCAATGCACACGATAATGCCCTCAATTATTTATCATCATCATCATCCAGTATTATTCAACAGTTCAATTATCATAACCAATACTCAATAATGATGCATATGTTATGCATGTGCACATAGACTCAATGTCCTACTCCATGGAGGTTTTCACAATTTCGAGAAGAATGCTCTGTTAATTGTTAGCCTTAACCCAAAGACAATCTTCCAGATTAGCCCATAGACAATGCCCAGCCTTAGCCTACAGACAAATGTCCAGCTTTTGAAAAGAATCGTGTTATTGTCGGGTATCGTCAATGCGTTGCAATGGACCGCATCGCCAAGTGGCATATGGTCCAGCCTTAGCCCACAGACAGATATCCACTAGTCGACCGCCGCGCTTTGACGCCCCTAAGATCCATCACAGACCTCACTATCAATTCACATTCTCTCTTCAACCAGAAGGGTCACAATAGCATCAGCTATCAAATTTTTGTTCAATGCACGAATATCTCAATGCAATTTTGTTCAATTTCCTCATATGCCACAATGCATATTTTTCCAATGCATATTCAATGCACCAATGCCAATCACAGGCAAAATTCACCATTTCCAATGCATGTTCAATGCACCAATGCCAATCACAGGAAAAATTCACAATTTCATATTCAGGGTCCACACATTGGCCCATTCCCAGTTTAATTTCATAATCTCATAATCAGGGTCCACACACTGGCCCAACAGTAATCATACTGTATATTCAACAACGAAATCATATTATCACGTTTTTATAGTCACAAAACACTTTCATCGTGTTTTCACAATCGCGTAACATTTCTGTTATGTTTTCACAATTTCACAACATTTCTGTTACATTTTCAAATCACGTATTGATTTTTCAACGTTTTCATCAATCATGTAAAAATATTCCACCATTTTTAAATTGCATAGCGATTTTTTCACAATATCTCAAACGTGTAAAATATTTAAACACTTTCCAAATTGCGTAGAAATATTTCAACATTTTTCAAATCGCGTGAAAATATTTAAACGTTTTTCAAATCGCGCAGCTTAAAAATCACATTTTTAAGTTACGTAAATTATTTTTTACTATAATTCCATTACGAAAAATATTTCTCAACCTTCAAAAATTCCATTTCAACCTTTCTCAAAATAATATGACTACTCACATTATTTTCCACATTTTCTTACTCAAGAAAATCCTTTTTGCAATTTATTCCACAAATTCATCATTTCATGGAATTAAATCAATGTTTCTAACTTTAAAACTTACTAACGCTCTCCAAAACCTAAAGGATGAGTTACACATTAGAAAATTTTAAATCACCATTATATTCTCCATTTTTCTCAAATCAATTCCAAAATCAATTCTCTTCAAAATAAATTGAGATTCAAACACTTTCAACCTCTTTTTGCCTTTCATAAACAAAATTCCATCTTTCAAGTGAAAAAACACTCTGATTCCCTTTCCAAATTCTTTGTATTAAATCAAATTATATTTTCCACATTGAAAATCACTTTGTTTCATAAAACCAAGGCATTACAAACCTTCAAAACTGTGATACTTGACCATTGAAACCATCAAATATTTTCCTTCTAAATTGATATAGTTTTACACAGACAAAACCATTAAAAATTCTTTAACAAAACCGTGAGACTCATAGTCTTAAAAACCAACTCATTTGTTCATTTTCATTTTTCACTTTTGTAACATCCTAAAAATTCTGTATCTCTTAATCAGTAATTTTGACAGTTAACAGAATTTTACTGTTTAGTAATTTCTGGATACTGTAAATTATTTTGATTATTCTGTCAGCGTATTTGATCATTTTGAGTGATTTACTCCGTGTCAGAAAAATAAAAATTTTCGTGTTGGGAAAACTTTACGTAATTTAATTTTTACCGTTAGGTTTTAATTATTTTACGTAATCTGATTTGATATTTGTGTGTTTTCTAATTTTTGTGATTTTATGGGTGATTATAAAATTTTTATGATACTCCGACCATTTTTGGACTGTTTGTGAGTCCCAGTGGTTTTACATGGGCCCACGATGAGTCCCAAAACGTGAAAATTTTTTCATGCATAAAAAAATTTGTACTGTTGAGACGGAGACAGGGGATCTTACTAAAGTTTGAATCCTAAATAGTTTTAAAAATTTCTTGATCTTGTGTTTTGTATTGTATTTAATTATCGGTGCGATAAAAATACAAGAAATATAATCTTTTCGTGGGGTTTTAACCGATAAAAATAAATATTATACTGTTAAAACAATATTAGTGAATATGACAAATTCTGATGGACCGATAGGAAGCAAGATCAATATTGAAGACTTTAAAATCAACCATCGATTTAATCAATGGTGTAGGATAAGTCTAATATAATGGCTATGACCATTTACAACCATTGAATGTTAATTTAATCTAGGGTAGAGAATTTGTCTTGTAAAGTAACAAGGACCATTTATGACCATTGGATGTTGATTTAATCTATGGTGGAGATTTAGTCTTAAAAAGTGACAAAGACCATTTATGACCCTTGGATGTAAAGTTTGAAGGAGTAATCTTAACCCTTCATTTTGGAGACACATCTAAGGGCTAGGATTTAAAGAAGAAAAATCCAATGGCCTAAATTAAGTCTTCTATCTAAAGCTATACCTAAAGTCTACCTTAATCCTAACCATTGAATTAATCCATGACTTAGAATGCTTCAAATAATTGCTTGGACTTTCAAGATTGAATCTTAACCATTGATTTTATCTATGGTTGAAATTTGGTCTTATATAATTTCTTGGACTTCAATTGTGACCCTTGGATGGCAACATGGAAGGAGAGATCTTGACCATCCATTTAGTAGCTTTATCTAAATGGCTAAGATTAAAGGAGGAAGAAGATCCAATGGTCCAAGTTTGTTACTATCACTTGGAAAATTTCTCAATAATTTAGTACCAATTATTTGCTCAAATAATTCACTTTTTTCTCTCATCACTATACGACAATGGAGAGCAAAATTGCTCAAAATTATTACATCTTTGTGATATTAGGATACAATTCAAGTTAAACAAAGTGAGACCAAGTCAACAAAAATGGCCACCTTTTTGAAGAAGCACCTACGGCCATGCAAAGTTAAAAGGGGAAAATTTGATTCAATTAATTCATGTTCCATTATTTATATTATACACAACAAAGAAATAGTCAAAATTGGTGGCTTTCTCCATTTGAAGCATTCGGTCATGCACTTGAATGGGGGGGGCAATTCTTTTACTCATCATACTTGATCATTCTTCTAACAATAATTCAAGAAGCCAAATAAAAGTAAGTCAATTTTTAGTGACTTTGCACATGTATCCTACGGTCATGCATTTCTTTTTGGAGACAAACCACCTATAATTGATTCATTTTTCTCCTACTCACCTATGGTCATGCAATGAATAATGCAAGATAATTTCTACACTTAATCTTTCCTATCAACTTTTCTTTCATTCTTATCAAAGAAAAACAAAAGCTACACACACAATATTACCTTTCTCTCCATGCATTCCACAACAACTACTAGGTAGGAAGAGTTTTCATTTCTATCTTCATTTCTACCAAAGACTAAAAACAATTCTCTCCATTCTCTCTCTTCCAAGAACAAGAACAAAAGAAAACTCCATTCTCTCTTCCTAAGAAGACCATTCGGCCAAGACACCTAAACCCACCCTCCAATCTCTTTTAATTTCATCCAACCATAGATCTTGAATCTACATGATATTTTAAGCAACTTTCATGTTGGAGACTTTCTCTAAATCATTTATTTTCATGGACTTTCTTCAAGATCCATGTTATGGAGTATTTATGGTGGAGTGTAAGGAAACTTCATTTCTTCTCTCTTTTTCATGATCTAAACTATGTTTGATCCATGGTTCCTCTTAATCAAGCTTAGTATACTAATTTTTATGTATTTTGTTTTGTATTTGAGAAGCTCTTGGTGGTGAAAGACTTTGAAAGAGAAGCAAAACAAGGAGCTTTTGAGGATCTTCAAGAGGTAAGAGGGAGATCCACCTCACCAACCAAGTATGGTGGTGAGAGATGGTTTTATATTTGGTGGATGGTGAATCCATGTGAGGATTCATATCCATGGTCTTGTAATTTATTTGTGGGTGTTTATGTGCTTTAATTATTTGTCTATGCTTGGTATGTTTTGCATGGTTTTATGGCTTTGATAGTATGCTTAAAATATGTATGATAAGTATATGGCATGCTTGTAGTATTTATGATGAAATATGTATGTGTATGCCATGATGTGTTGATGGAAAGGAAATCAATTTTTGGCTCCAATGGCCAAGGGAGAAGGCTACGGTTTTTGATGCCCTTAATTAGGGTTCATGTTGAAATTTTTCAAAAACAAGGGAATTGATTTTTGGGTCCCTAGAACTTAGTGAATTTCGGGAAAGACACCTCAAATAGGTGTTCACAAATTAATATTTTCATGAATGATGAAAATGGATGATTTGAAGAATATGGAAAATAAACAAAGGGTTTGTTTTTCAAGAAGAACAAGAACACGATTTTGAAGGGATTTTTATTGATTTATTTTGTGTAAAAAGTTTCTAAGTGTTTAATAAACTTGATTTCGAAAAACGAAACGGGCAAACGTTGATTTTAAGGATTTGCAAAGAAAGTGAAAAAGGATTTGCAAAGAAAGTGAAAAAGGATTTATAAAGAAAGTAAAAATGAATTTGAACAAATGGGTTTGGTTTTTATGACCATCGGTATTTTGGTTTTGAAAACAATGATTTTAATGGTTTTGTTTGTGTGAAAATAGAAATGATAAATAATTGAGTTAGAAGGAAAAATGTTTGATGGCTTCAATGGCCAAATACCCTACGATTTTGAAAAACTGGTTATGCCTAAATTTTTATGGAACAAAGTGATATTTTATAAAACGAAGTGTTTTGTCACTCGAAAGATTTGACAGTTTTCAATGAACACGTTCAAGGTTTTTGTAAATGATTTTTAATGGTTTTGTTTGTGTAAAACCATATCAATTTAGAAGGAAAAAAATATATTTGCTGGTTTCAATAGTCATGTCCACGTTTTTGAAGGCTTGTAATGCCTTGATTTTTATGAACAAAGTGATTTTCAAAGTGGAAATGTAAGTTGATTTAGTACAAGGAATTTGGAAAGGGAATCAGAGTATTTATCACTTGAGAGAATTTTGTAAACGAAAGACAAAGAGAGGTTGAACACGTTTAAACTTTAATTTATTTTGAAGAAAATTGATTTTAGAATTGATTTGAGAAAAATGGAGAATATAATAGTGATTTGATATTTTCTAACGTATAACTTATTTCATGTTTTGGAGTATGTTAGGAAATTCTTAAAGTTTGAAACATTGATTTAAATCAATGAAAAAGTGATTTTGTGGGTTATATTTGCAAAAGAATTTCTTGAGTAAAGAACTGTGAAAAAAGATTTTCTTGAGTAAGAAAATATATTAAATTAAGTATAAAGTTATATTATTTTGAGAAAAGTTGAAAAGGAATTTTTGAAGGTTAAGAAATATTTTCTGTAATGAAATTGTGGTGAAAAATTATTTGCGTAGCTTAAAAAGCGATTTGAAATACGATAGAATATTTCTACGCGATTGGGAATATGTCAAAATATTTTTAAGTGTTTTGAATTACGTTTAAATATTTTACGTAATTTGAACTACTGTTGAAATATCAATATGTGATTTAAAAGTGATAAAATATTTTTACATGATTGTGAAAATGACAAAAAATCGTTATGTGATTTGAAAAGTGTTTTAAATATTTTGAGAATGATGGAAAATGATTTACGCGACTTAAAATAATGATTTTTAAGTTACGTGATTTTGAAACAGTGAAAAAATACTATGCGATTTGAGAAACGTATATTTTTACGCGATTGAGAAAAATGTTGAAAAAATTAGTACGTGGTTTAAAAGTGTAACAGAAGAGTTGTGGTATTTTGAAAATGTAACAGAAATGTTACTGTATTGTGAAAACGTAACAAAAGTGTTACGGTATTGTGAAAATATAACTAAAACATTTTGGAATTGAGAAAACGTAACAGAAATGTTACGCGATTGTGAAAACACGACAAAAGTGTTTTATGACTATAAAAACATAATAACATGATGATTACTGTTGAACCAGTGTCCATACACTGTATGAGAAAATGACAAGTTTTGCCTGTGATTGGCATTTGGTGCATTTTACATGCATTGGAAAGATATGCCTGTGATTGGCATTGGTGCATTATACATGCATTGAAAAAATATGCGTTGAGGCATATGATTACATTGAACAAGTGAAATTGAAAAGATTTGGCCCTTGTGGTTGGACTTGCACTGATATATTCGTGCATTGTATAAAGTATAGCTAATAAGCTATTTTGGCCCTTGTGGTTGAAGAGGGAATGAGAATTGATAGTGAGATCTATGATGGATCTTGGGGGCGTCAAGGCGTGGCGGTCGACCAGTGGATATCTGTCTGTGGGCTAAGGCTGGACCATATGCCACTTGGCGATGCAGTCCATTGCAATGCATTAAAGATACCCGACAAGAACACGATTCTTTTCAATGACTGGAAAATTGTCTTTGGGCTAAGGCTGACAATTAACAGAGCATTCTCCTCGAAATTGTGAAAACCTCCATGGAGTTGTTTTTGAAAAACTGAGTCTATGTGTGCATGCATGAATCTGAGCAATTATATCTGTATGATATATTAATTGAGGAATATTGGCTATGACAATTGTTTTGAATACTTGGATGATGATGATGATAATTAGGACAATGTTGAGAATATTATCGTAATTGTTGTTATGATAATTGAACTGATGAATGATTGGATGCTGATAGTTGATTAATGTTGATGGCATGATCATAACTCTGGTATGATCTATCTGTATGATATGTTGTTTGTGTTATCTCTGTGCTACCATATTGGTACTGGTGTAGGTGATCTCACCTCTTTGTTATGTTGTCTTGTTGTGTCTATATTGTTAAAATTAAACAGTAGAAAGAATGAGTTGTCTTAGACATACCGGGAGGTAGATATTCTGAGTTCGGAGACAACATCAGAGAATGACTATTCCAGAGTCGATAGCGTGCAGTGTTGACAAGGAACAAATGTCTAATGCATCAAGAGGGAGACAAAAAGAAATAAGTATGTTAAGTTTTCTCGTTAGTGTTGTACCGTGCTATTAAGTAGGACCCGTCATAGGGTTTGCTACTGTTAAAAAAAAAGAGTCTGTTAGTTTTATATTTCTCTTTAAATTGTTAAATATTAATTGGTGTCAATATTGTATATTAATCAGTTTAAATATATTCTCAGTAATACTTATGGATTTCAGTAAGTTTATGTTTCAGCAAGAAAGAAATTTTAAAACCCATGTTTTATAACTCAAACCATTTATGAACTTCTTTTTTATTTTGAGTCGGGAGTCAGACGTGTGATACCCTAAGGAGGATGTTACATTAGTTGGTATCAGAGCACAGTTTGAGTCTTTTGGGGTTTGTGGTTAGGTCTATTTTGCTTGTGTTGTGTTCTCTGTGTTATTATTTTTCGAAAGGAAACCATGTTGTTTATAATGGATATCAGATCCATTGTATTTCGATTCGCTCGTCTCTGAAGAAAAAGATAAAAAAAGGAATGACTCGGGATAGTTATACTTGTGTGGAAGTGGAACATGTTACTAGCAATGCAGTTGCAGCTACGGGAGCAACAGGAGCAATGTGGAAGGATGACTGCACGAACAGAGGATCGTTGAACAGCGAAAAACTGGAAGTTGAAGTTCAGGATCTGATGGAAGAGAATCAGTCTTGGAATATAAGATTTTGTAATTTTGGAACCTGATTTTTTTTTAGGATATTGAGAAAGTAATTGATTTCGACAGAAGATGTATTTACAACCATTGAGGAAATTAAAAACAGTAAGTGATGTGAAAGAAGGTACTTAATGAAGGAATGTACGTCAAGGAAACAATTTGCGGAAAAGTTGGACACATTTTCCCAGAGATTATGCTCTTTGAAAATAGAGTTTTCTGTTAGTAAAATTTTAGATAGTAAGGGAAGTTGTTACTCTGAATGGAACGGGAGTGTTCTGAGCTGAAGACCTAAACAAGGGAGACTGTACTGCAAGAGGTAATTCTTTGATCATAGTGTATATCTTTGGGAGGAAACCTGTTCTTTGTGTAATATGATTGAGTAGATCAATTATATTTTAGAGTTATCCGTAATCCTCTGATTTGTTTATTTCTGTTTCTATTCTTAGCCGATCGAGCTACGGGTGTTATTCAAATTATTGTGATAGATCAAATTTTTGTGTTAGTTTGATCTGTTTTATAAACAGATGTGATCTTTGAAAATGGATTGGTTATTTTTCAACCATATCTTATGAGATTATTTCAACAGAGTGTGAGTAATTCAGAGAAAATCTATTCTTGAAAATTGGGGTTACATCCAATTCTTTGCTGGATATGTTCGATAACATATTCAATTCGTTTTGTTATTTTCCATGATGTTTTCTTTCATCTACTGCAATTGAAGGAATATTTTGCAAGAAAGGATATTCCTATTTATATCCAAGTTATAATATCAGAGTGGTGCAACAGAAACGTAGTGGAATTTTCAGAAGTTGAATGAGAGGTAAAGAACTTTCATTGGTTAAAATCGTTTGGAATAACATAAGAGGTGAAACTTTGAGGGAACTGGAAGAAAAGATGGAAGAGGAATAGTTGTATTTATTCCGAGGATGTGAAATCATGGTTATTAAATTTCGAGGACGAAATTTCTGTAATAGGGGGAGTATTGTAACATCCTAAAAATTTCGTATCTCTTAACCAGTAATTTTGACAGTTAACAGAATTTTACTATTTAGTAATTTTTGGATACTGTAAAATTATTTTGATTATTCCATCAGCGTATTTGATCATTTTGAGTGATTTACTCGTGTGTCGAAAAATAAAAATTTTCGTGTTTAGGAAAACTTTACGTAATTTAAATTTTACCGTTAGGTTTTAATTATTTTACGTAATCTGATTTGATATTTGTGCGTTTTCTAATTTTTGTGATTTTATAAGTGATTATGAAATTTTTATGATACTCCGACCATTTTTGGACTATTTGTGGGTCCCAGTGGTCTAACGTGGGCCTGGGATGAGTCCCAAAACGTGAAAATTTTTCTACGCATAGAAAAATTTGTACTGTTGAGACGGAGACAAGGGATCTAACTAAACTTGAATCCGAAAACAGTTTTAAAAAATTTCTTGTATTGTGTTTTATACTGTATTTAATTATTGAGCGATAAAAATACAGTAAATATAATCTTTTCGTGGGGTTTTAACCGATAAAAATAAATATTATATTGTTAAAACAACATTAGTGAATATGACAAATTCTGATGGACCAATAAGAAGCAAGATCAATATTGAAGACTTTGAAATCAACCATCGATTTAATCAACGATGTAGGATAAGTCTAATATAATGGCTATGACCATTTACAACCATTGGATGTTAATTTAATCTATGGTAGAGAATTTGTCTTGTAAAGTAACAAGGACCATTAATGACCATTGGACGTTGATTTAATCTATGGTGGAAATTTAGTCTTAAAAAGTGATAAAGACCATTTATGACCCTTGGATGTAAAGTTTGAAGGAGTAATCTTAACCCTTCATTTTGGAGACACATCTAAGGGCTAGGATTTAAAGAAGAAAGATCCAATGGTCTAAATTAAGTCTTCTATCTAAAGCTATACCTAAAGTCTACCTTAATCATAACCATTGAATTAATCAATGGCTTAGAATGCTTTAAATAATTGCTTGGACTTTCAAGATTGAATCTTAACCATTGATTTAATCTATGGTTGAAACTTTGTCTTATATAATTTCTTGGACTTCAATTGCTTGGATGGCAACATGGAAGGAGAGATCTTGACCATCCATTTAGTAGCTTTATCTAAATGGCTAAGATTAAAGGAGGAAGAAGATCCAATGGTCCAAGTTTGTTACTATCACTTGGAAAATTTCTCAATAATTTAGTACCAAATATTTGCTCAAATAATTCACTCTTTTCTCTCTTCACTCTATGGCAATGGAGAGCAAAATTGCTCAAAATTATTACATCTTTGTGATATTAGGATACAATTCAAGTGAAACAAAGTGAGACCAAGTCAACAAAAATGGCTACCTTTTTGAAGAAGCACCTACGGCCATGCAAAGTTAAAAGGGGAAAATTTGATTCAATTAATTCATGTTCCATTATTTATATTATACACAACAAAGAAATAGTCAAAATTGGTGGCTTTCTCCATTTGAAGCATTCGGTCATGCACTTGAAGGGGGGGGCAATTCTTTTACTCATCATACTTGATCATTCTTCTAACAATAATTCAAGAAGCCAAATAAAAGTAAGTCAATTTTTAGTGACTTTGCACATGTATCCTACGGTCATGCATTTCTTTTTGGAGACAAACCACCTATAATTGATTCATTTTTCTTCTACTCACCTATGGTCATGCAATGAATAATGCAAGACAATTTCTACACTTAATTTTTCCTATCAACTTTTCTTTCATTCTTATCAAAGAAAAACAAAAAACTACACACACAATATTACCTTTCTCTCCATGCATTCCACGACAACTACTAGGTAGGAAGAGTTTTCATTTCTATCTTCATTTCTACCAAAGACTAAAAACAATTCTCTCCATTCTCTCTCTTCCAAGAACAAGAACAAAAGAAAACTCCATTCTCTCTTCCTAAGAAGACCATTCGGCCAAGACACCTAAACCCACCCTCCAATCTCTTTTAATTTCATCCAACCATAGATCTTGAATCTACATGATATTCTAAGCAACTTTCATGTTGGAGACTTTTTCTAAATCATTTATTTTCATGGACTTTCTTCAAGATCCATGTTATGGAGTATTTATGGTGAAGTGTAAGGAAACTTCATTTCTTCTCTCTTTTTCATGATCTAAACCATGTTTGATCCATGGTTCCTCTTAATCAAGCTTAGTATACTAATTTTTATGTATTTTGTTTTGTATTTGAGAAGCTCTTGGTGGTGAAGGACTTGAAAGAGAAGCAAAACAAGGAGCTTTTGAGGATCTTCAAGAGGTAAGAGGGAGATCCACCTCACCAATCAAGTATGGTGGTGAGAGATGGTTTTATATTTGGTGGATGGTGAATCCATGTGAGGATTCATATCCATGGTCTTGTAATTTATTTGTGGTTGTTTATGTGCTTTAATTATTTGTCTATGCTTGGTATGCTTTGCATGATTTTACGACTTTGATAGTATGCTTAAAATATGTATGATAAGTATATGGCATGCTTGTAGTATTGATGATGAAATATGTATGTGTATGCCATGATGTGTTGATGGAAAGGAAATCAATTTTTGGCTCCAATGGCCAAGGGAGAAGGCTACGGTTTTTGATGCCCTTAATTAGGGTTCATGTTAAAATTTTTCAAGAACAAGGGAATTGATTTTTGGGTCCCTAGAACTTAGTGAATTTTGGCCAAGATGTAACACCCCAAAATTTACTTTTCTACTATCAGAATTCATTCTAAAATATTTGTGATTTTCTGGAATTTTTTTGGAATTTTTCTGGAATTTTCTGAGAATGCGGAATATTTTAATATATTTCTTGTTTAACGTATGTTCTGAGCGAAACCGGAAAAATGAGATATTTTCTCCGAAAGTCTTGAACTATGGAAATGTCGATGGGGGATCTTACTAAACCCGAGACTGGACACAGTTTACAAGGTTTTACATTTTTCGAGAAATTTTAACACATAAAATAATAAAACATTGCGAAGAAACTATCTGTCAGATTTGTTAATGCTGACTTCTGCTAACTATAACTATTGTCCAATAAATAATAACATGTAATAAAAATCTTATCACATTATTCAGAATTTACCTTGTGTCAAGCCCTTTTAGCCTTATTTTCAAAATAAAAATTTAGCTAATTAAAAGCTCATGTAGGAAGCTTCCAAGAAGTTTCCTAATTGACACAATTTCTCTCTCTTCCCTCCTCACTCCTTGTCCACTATAGATGACCCATTTGGGGGAAGTCCAAATTGTTTTCCTCATTTTACCATTTCACTCTCATTTCTTTAGACTCCAAAATACCTATTCTCCACTTCTCTTCTTTTCTCCACCGTGCACCCATTTCTGGAGACATTCACCATTTCTTACTTCATCATCAAAGATTTCTTGCTTCTTGCACCATTCCAAGACCATTCTCTTTTGTGGCCATCCTTTGGTTCTTCTTCTTCTTCTTCTTCTTCCACTATCCACCATTGAAGCTAAAGCTTTGAGCTTGGAGGTAAAGTCTTCACCTTTCTTTCACTTTCTTCTCATTTTCGTTTTTCTTGGTCACCTATGTGATCAAGGACTCATTTTTCCATGGTTTGAGTGGACATTATGGAAATCACTCACATTGGTGTTCTTCTTGAAGGGGAAAATGAAAATCTAGGACAAGAAGAGGTAACACCTTGTGTTGTCTTCCAAATAGGTAAGAGGGAGATGATCCTCTTCAACCAATCTTGATAGTAAGGGAATGTCTTGTATGTGTGTTGTTATTGTTTTCTGAATCCATGTACAAAGTTCTCTCATTTTTATGTTGTTCTTCCTGATAGTGCATTTTGTTGGGTTTGTATGATTTATTGATGCCTCTTGCATGATTTGAAGATATATTTCAGTAACTTGTTGATTAAATATGATAATGATTGGTTTAGTTTGAGTTAAAGGACCTGGAGAACTCTGTTTTCTGCAAGTTTACGCGTGGTAATCGATTTCACGGGGCTTGTAATCAATTACCAAGCTCTTAAGGGTACGAAATCGTGATTCTGGAAATCTGGTAATCGATTACAGAGATTCTGTCTAGCTTGTAATCGATTACTAGAGTGGTGTAATCGATTACCAAGACTCTGATGTCACGAAATGGTACTTCTGGGAATCACATAATCGATTACAACTTGTGGGTAATCGATTACGGAGGTTCTGTCCAATTAGTAATTGATTACAAGGGCGGTGTAATCGATTACTAGGCCCTTGAAGTTACGAATCGTGGTTCTGGGAATTGATAATCACATATTTTATTCATTAAAAAACCCTTATGTTTAGTCATTTACACTCTCCATATTCTTAATTGATTGAGTTTGGTATGATTTTGTGAGTTTGAGCTCAAATTGGTCCTAATTGAATATTTCTAGCATTATTGAGATTTGACATTGTTTCTGTATTTTGGCCATAACTTGAGTTCCTAATATCTGATGAACATGAATTTATCTTGTAGGAAAGCTAAGAGGAAGCTCTACAACTTTGATGAAGAGCTCGAAGTCTGATTCAGATGTCTAGGGGACCTAAGTTGACATGGAAGTCAGAATATGGGTTCTGTTAGTAGAATCCGAACAGTGTGCACTCAAAAAAATCATATCTCAAGATGTAATAATGGAGATGGGCTGAAATTTGGACATTGGATAGTCAAGATCCAAATAAACAACTTTCATGAAGAACACATTTTGAGAAAAAGAAGTCTAGTAGGTCATTTTGAGCTTGCAAGTCGGAACAGAGGTGCTGAAGTTGGGTTTGAGTAACCTACGGTATTTGGGACATATCTTGGGCTTAAGGAAGCCAAATTGGACGAACCAGCTATCCATTTTATAGCCAAGACAAGGATCTACAACTTTCATGAAGAACACTTTTCGTGGTTCTGAAGTATAGTGGGTCGTTTTTGGCTTCCAAGTCAGACACGAAATTTTCGTCCTCAACCATCCACTCATCCATCCACTAATCCACTCATCCATCCACTAATCCACTAATCCACTCATCCACTCATCCACTAACTCACCCACTCATCCACTCATACACTAATCCAACCACTTAACCAATCCACCCACTCATCCACTAATTCATCCACTCATCCATCCACTCACCCATTCATGTCCATAATTTCCCACTCACCAAAAGTCCTTTGGCATTTTTCACTAATTCAACCACTCAACTATTCCACTCACTCATCCACTAAACCAATCCACTAAACCAACCCACTAATCCATCCACTCAAACACTCCACTCACTCACCCACTCATCCACCCACTTTCCTTTGTCATTTTGTTACCTTAGACTTCTATAAAAGGCACCATTTATCATGAACAACATGTAATTCTCCTTCATTTCTCTCTAAGTTTCTTCTTGCTTCTTCATAGTTTCTCATAGTTTTGTATATTTTGATGCTCCCCTTCATGGTAATGGAGGGCTAAGCTACTTTGGGTCAATTTAGAACTCTTGAAGAGATTGTGGTTTGGATTCTTGAGACCTTGGTTATGCATTGTATTTGATTTGTAATTGAATTCCTCTTTTCTTCTCCTTTCTTCTTCTTCTTGATCTTGAATGCATGAATGGTGATTCTATTTATGTTGATCTGATTGATCTTGGTTTAAGATTGAGATTTGTGATGAAACTTAGAACTGATTGATCTAAGCTAATCACATAAATGAAGATTGAGATTTGTGATGAAACTTAGAACTGATTGATCTAAATTAATCAGAATTGAAGAGGTTAGGTTACTGATTTGT
Source organism: Ormosia emarginata (assembly GCA_029884605.1). NCBI lineage: Eukaryota > Viridiplantae > Streptophyta > Magnoliopsida > Fabales > Fabaceae > Ormosia > Ormosia emarginata. Next base: position 1,534,098 of record JAQQTP010000019.1, on the reverse strand, counting down.
GCCTAAGTTAATTGAATTTGGTACTTGAAATTAACATAGATTTTCATGAATGATGCGATTGCGGATTTGTGTTTATCACTTGTTAATTGAATTCTAGACGATCGTCTAGTATGAATTTTGGATTTGATGCGTAGATCTCGGTTAGATCCAAATTAACAATTCAATTGTGCTTCAAGTGTTTTATGAAGGGTCTATGATTGAATCCACCCAATCTTGGATAGGTTTCTAAATTGACTACTCTTTAATTGTCATTTCTTCCGTTAATTTTGTTAAGTACAATCTTAAACTCAAACCCCCTTTGCTAACTTTCACTTGATTTGATTAAATTGCATTTATGATCCTCGAGGAGACGATCCTGGTGTTGTCACCGTGCTACAAGCTTAGGTAATAACTTCTGCTTATAATTTTGACTGAGTTCGGCCGCTCGTCAAAATTTTGGCGCCGTTGCCGGGGACTAGTAAGTGTAATCTTTTCATTTGAAGTGTTTTTACTAACTTTTGCTTTTTATTAATTTTTCTAACATTTTTAACCATTGTCTAGTGTATTTTGCTTATTTATTTGTTTTTGTGTGATGCATGACTAGGTCTGAGCCTGATAACTTGGTTGACTTTGATCCTGAGATTGATAGAACCTTGCATAGCTTGATTAGAGCTCGTAGGCTAAGTGCAAGAATTGTTTCTGAATTTGATCTTAATATTGAGAGTGAACTTGAGATCTTGAATAATTCTGAAACCATGGCTGATAACATGCAAAATAGAACTCTTAAGGAACTTGCTGCTCCTGATATAACTAACCAGTCTTTGTGTATTCAATACCCAGATCTTGATGCTGATTTTGAGTTAAAATCTGGATTGATACATTTGTTGCCCAAGTTTCACGGTTTTGCAGGTGAGGATCCCCATAAGCATCTAAAGGAGTTCCATGTGGTTTGTTCAACCATGAAGCCACATGGGATCTCAGAAGAGCACATCAAGCTGAGGGCATTTCCTTTCTCACTTGCTGATACAACCAAGGATTGGTTATTTTATCTTTCACCAGGTTCAGTAACAAGTTGGACTGACATGAAGCGGTTGTTCTTAGAGAAATTTTTCCCTGCCTCTAGAGTCTGCTTTGCCATTAGAAAAGATATATGTGGCATAAGACAAATGACAGGGAGACTTTGCATGAATATTGGGAAAGATTCAAGAAGTCCGTGCTCGAGCATTCCCCCACCACCAAATCACCGATCGCCTCTTAATTCAATATTTCTATGAAGGCTTGCTTCCAAATGACAAAGCATGGTGGATGCTTTGCCTCTGGAGGAGCCTTAGTAGACAAGACCTGCGGCAGCAATGCCGAGAGATTTGATAGCAAACATGGCATCCAACACCCAACAATTTGGCACATGAATTATTACCTCAACCAGAGGAGTCAATGAAATTCAATTGTCTCATGTAGACCAACAGAGAATGGAACACGTACTTGATGAATTAACTTCTTTGGTGAGGCGGTTAGCGCGGCACAACAAGCACCAATGCAGATTGCTTTGCAACCGTGTGTGGCATTTGCTCTTGTTCATCTCATCCTACCGATGCATGCCCTACACTTCGGATGGTGGTTCTATTATTCCGAGAACAATCATTGCAGTGGCAGTGGTATTTTTCCTGGTAGACCCCAATATCGCAATCACAACAAAGAGCCCGTATATGATCCATTTTCTAATACCTATAACCCTGGCTGGAGGGACTATCCCAACCTGAGATATGGAAATTCGGTCAACAACAACAGCCCTACCAACAGCAGCAACCACAATTTAGATACCAAGCTACAGGCCCTAGCAACAAGTACCAACCACCTGCATTTAGGCAAGCACAACCTGCGCCGCCACCCATACAAGACGACCCTCCAGCTACTGTTCCAAATGACCACTCCACCGAGCCACCTTTCGAAGACTTGATGAAACAGTTTCAGCAGAATGTCAATGCCACCATCCGAATTTACAAACTCAAATCGGGCGGATGGCAACCACTCGAGTGAGTGAAAAGTCAAGGGTCGAACCAATTGCCTTCACAAACAATCAACAACCCAAGAGGCAATGTAAGTGCCATTAGCTTGAGAAGTGGCGAGAGAAGTTGACGGTCCTACTCCACCACAACCCGAACTACAAGTGCATCAACCGGAAGGTGACCGAAACAAAAGAAAGTGGATAGCTCAAATCAAAAATCTGGATACGTAAGAAATGTGCAGAGAATTCAAATCGGCTATTCCACTACCTTTTCCACACGAGTCACACAAATCCAAGCATACTTTGCGCAAAAACGTAAATAGAAAGAGAAGTCATGGACACATTCGGGAAGGTGGAAATCAATATTCCCCTCCTTGATGCAATCAAGCGATTCCCAAGTATGCCAAATTCCTCAAAGAGTTGTGTACTCACAAGAGAAGACTTAAGGGTACTGAGAAAATAAGCATGGGCAGAAATGTTTCGCAATGATTCTACCAAGCATGCCACAAAAATGCAAAGATCCTAGAACTTTCACAATTCCTTGCACGATAGGTAACTCCAAATTTGAACATGCAATGCTAGATTTGGGTGCTTCGATTAATGTCATGCCTATGTCAATTTATCGGTCCTTGAACATTGGCACTTTACAACCCTCTCGGTATAGTGATTCAATTGGCAAATAGGACCACCGCTATCCCGCAGAGTACTAGAAGATGTGTTAGTTTGGGTGAATGATTTAATTTTTCCAAATGGACTTCTACGTCTTGGACATGGAAGATGAGTCTTCAGCAACCCATGCTCCATTAATTCTAGGCGTACCACCATTCTCAAGACCGCCAAGACCAAGATAGATGTGCATGCTGGCACCCTTTCTATGGAGTTTGGCGATGATTTGGTACAGTTTAAAATTTTTGATGCCATGAGACATCCCCTAGAGGAGCATTCTGTTTTCCATATTGATGTGATTGAGATGCTGGTTGATGATGTTTATACTGATTTATATGCTGAATTCCCTGATATTGCTGACTTTCTGGATTCTGTTTCTTGTGGTACATGTGTTGCTTGTGATGTTGAGCCATGTGCTGCATGTGCTGAGATTTATGCTGGTATGAGTGACGATGCAACTGCTGACTTGAATGATACCGCATGTGAAAATAGAAGTCAGAACTGTGCTGAATTTAATGTTGCTGAATTAGTTGTTTCAAATAGCTTGCTGCCTTCCATTGTACAACCTCCATCCTTAGAGTTGAAGACTTTGCCAGACCATCTTAAATATGCATATTTAGGAGATGGTGAGAAGCTGCCAGTGATTGTTGCTAAGAATCGCAACCTGAACAAGAAGAAAAATTGCTCGGGTTTTGAGGCATAATAAGCAAGCCATCGGATGGACACTTGCACATCTTCCCGGTATTAGTCCCTCCACATGCATGCATAGGATTTTATTGGAAGAGGATACGAAACCAGTAAGGCAACCCCAAAGGAGACTGAACCCCTTGATTCTAGATGTGGTGAAGAAGGAAGTGACTAAGCTACTTCAAGCTGACATTATTTATCCCATATCAGATAGTAAATGGGTGAGCCCTGTGCAGGTTGTTCCCAAGAAATCTGGGGTCACAGTAGTTGAGAATGAGAATAACGAACTTCTACCCACAAGAGTTCGAGAATGGTTGGCGGGTTTGCATTGATTATAGGCGGCTTAACCAGGCTACCAGAAAAGATCATTTTCCGCTACCTTTCATTGATCAGATGTTGGAGAGGCTAGCTGGCAAGTCACATTATTGTTTTCTGGATGGATATTCAGGTTATTTTCAGATTCATATAGCCCCAAAAGACCAAGAGAAGACTATTTTCACTTGTCCATTTGGCACATTTGCATACAGGAGGATGTCGTTTGGTCTGTGCAATGCTCCGGGCACCTTTCAAAGGTGTATGGTAAGTATCTTTTTTGACTTTTTAGAGAATTGCATGGATGTGTTTATGGATGATTTTACTGTCTATGGTTCTTCCTTTGATGCATGCTTGGATAGTCGCTCAGGTTTTACATAGATGCATTGAAACTAACCTTGTTCGAATTTTGAGAAATGTCATTTCATGGTAGAACAAGGTATAGTTTTAGGACATGTAATATCTAGCAAGGGTATCGAGGTAGATCCTGCAAAAATAAATGTTATTTCATGCTTATCTTACCCCACATGCGTGCGGGAGGTTCGCTCTTTCCTTGGTCATGCAGGTTTCTATAGGCGGTTCATAAAAGATTTCAAAGAAAATTGCTCTTCCACTATCCAACTTGCTACAAAAAGAAGTGGAGTTCCATTTTGACTAGAAATGCAAGGATGCCTTCAATCACTTGAAGCAAGCATTGACCAAGACACCTATCATCCACCACCGGATTAGACACTTCCATTTGAGCTCATGTGTGATGCCTCTAATTATGCTTTGGGAGCTGTTTTGCACAAAGGGTCGGTAAAATATCTCATGTCATCTCTTATGCTTCAAGAACTTTAGATCCTGCACAAGTCAACTACACCACCACTGAAAAGGAACTTTTAGCAATTGTTTTTGCTTTAGACAAATTTCGATCATATTTGCTTGGTTCTAGAGTGGTTGTGTTTTCGCATCATACACTCTGAAGTTTCTCCCGAAGAAGCTTGATGCAAAGCCTAGATTGATTAGGTGGATTTTGCTCCTCCAAGAGTTCGATATTGAAATCCGTGATAAAAGTGGAGCGAGAATTTAGTGGCTGATCACCTAAGTCATATTGAAAAGGAGGCGTATACTTTACCTATCCATGATGTCTTCTCGATGAGCGAGCTTTTCAAGCTGCAAGGTAACACTCCTTGGTTTGCGATTTGATAAATTTCTTAGTTCTTTGGTGTTTTCCCCTGCACATTTTATTAGGGCTCGATTGATAAATTGAAAAGTGAGTCAAAATATTATGTGTGGGATGACCCTTATCTGTGGAAATTTTGTAGTGACCAAGTCATTAGGAGATGTGTGCCTGATAATGAATTCCATTCTATTCTTAGCTTTTGTCATACACTTGCATGTGGCGGTCATTTTGGTCCCCAAAGGACTTCTAGGAAAGTTTTGGAATCTGGATTATATTGGCCCACTCTATTTCATGATGCATATGTGTTTTGTAAATCTTGTGATCAATGCCAAAAAACAGAAACACTTCTCGAAGGAATGAGATGCCCCATAAATCCTTATTGTTTTGTGAGATTTTTGATGTATGGGGTATTGATTTTATGGGACCCTTTCCTGTTTCTTTTGGTTTTGTTTACATTTTGCTAGCTGTTGATTATGTATCCAAGTGGGTGGAGGCGAAAGCTACTTGACCGATGATTCCAAAGTTGTTGTGGATTTTGTTAGATCACGATTTTCTCGCAGTTTGGAGTTCCAAAGGCCATCATCGGTGATCGTGGGTTCACATTTTTGTAATCGAAGCATGGAAGCTTTGATGAAAAAGTATGGGGTCTTGCACGAGTTTCTACACCTTACCATCCCAAACTAATGGGCAAGCCGAGATTTCCAACAGGAGATCAAGCGTATACTCCGTAGACAGCTTCAACCTAACAGAAAGGACTGGAGCAAGAGGCTTGAGGATGCTTTATGGGCTTACCGGACTGCTTATAAGACACCAATCGGGATGTCTCCGTATCGGATTGTTTTTGGAAAAGCCTGCCACCTACCGGTGGAAATTGAGCATCATGCATTTTGGGCAGTGAAAAGGTGCAACTTGGACCTAGATCAAGCAGGTATGGAGAGGAAGCTGCAGCTGCAGCAATTGGAGGAGATCCGCTTGGAGGCTTATGAAAGTTCCAAACTTTATAAGGAGAAGACCAAAGCCTTCCATGATAAGTTGATTCTGAGGAAAACATTTGAGATTGGTCAAAAAGTTCTCCTCTATAACTCCCGCCTCCGATTCATGCCTGGCAAATTAAGGTCTAGATGGGATGGACCATTTATTGTTACTAAGGTTTTTCCTTCTGGTGCTGTTTCGGATTAAAAGTGAGGTCACTGCCAAAGCTTTCATCGTAAATGGACACCGCCTCAAACAATATCATGAACTTCCAAAGAATGCGAAGTGGAGGTGATGAACCTTCTCCATCCGCATTATGAATAAAAAAAAAAAAAAAAAAAAAAAAAAAAAAAAAAAAAAAAAAAAAAAGAAAAAAAAATAGTTGTATGCCCGACAATGAGGAAGGTAGTGCCATTCAATTTTGTCACTCGGAAGCAAGTGGAGGTCACTTTTTCTTCAACGACAACAACAAATGAAAATCTTGCAAGATGGATTTTATTGACCCACTTTATTCAAGGTCTCATACACCTTTTGCAAAAGTTGCGGAAATTGGTCAAAAAGGTTCTGCTTTGAGATTATCATCTGCACCTACTCCTTGAAAAATTGAGATCTAGGTGGCGCGGTTCTTTTGCTGTCAAACACGTGTATCCTCTGGGGCCGAAGATATTGAGGATCCTAGGAATGGTAATGCGCTTAAAGTTAATGAACAAAGACTCAACCATTCCTGGAAAACCAAGTTCTTGAGTTCTTTGTGTTGCCGGTTAAGTGGCGGATACGGTACTCCGTGACTCTCAAGTCCGTTTATTTTTCAGTTTCCCAAAATAACTGAATCCTTCTTCTCCTTCAAAATGGATGTCATTCTTTCAAACCTGAGAAAACATTTTCCTTCTCTTCCTTAAAATGCTCTGAGAAAAATCTACAAAGTTCGATGTGAAAGATTGAGATTGTTAATGCACAAAGGTATGCCAGAAGATGTACGATGGATAATTGAAGCGAAGGTCCGATTAGCAGGTGAGTCCTCAATTTCATTTGACTCATATATGCCCGGTCTTGGAAGAAGTTCATATTCTAAAAAGAGAAGAGCAAAAAGGTTACAAGTCTGTCACAAATGTGGACGATGGAACTGTAACAAGCGATGTCGTACTAAGGGGATGGTTTCCACAAATAGAGAAGATAAAATTTTCTTCATTAAGAATGGACTGAGTAAGGAGTCATTAGATGATATCTTATTGACTCTTGAGACGCATTCTTATGGATTGGTGCATCGTGAAATTCTTAAATTGTGGAATCTCTTCAAGGATGAAGAACAACGCTACAGTCTTGGGAATCTGAGTCTAAAAGACCCTGTTTGCCAATTTATAAGAAAATTGGATGGGAAGCTTATCCTCGACTCATAGAAGATGTTTAAGCCGTTCGGACGTTTAACCGAGAGGCGATGTGAGCCATATCCACAAACAATCTGTACATATCTTCTTCTTCTTTCTTCTTCTTCTTCTTCTTCTTCTTCTTCTTCTTCATGTCATCTCTAAAAAAAAACAAAACAAAAAACAAAAAAAAAAACAAAAACAAAAAAAAACAAAAAAAAACAAAAAAAACAAAAAAATGTATACTTCTTAGGGTTGGCTTTGGTAACACACACCGTGAATGGGGAAATGCATGCATCCCGATCCACCTTTTTAATTGAAAAACAAAGAAGGTAGATTGTATTCCACATGTGAGGCAACAATGGTCGTATTATGGCCACTTGTCCCTTTTGGGAGCCCTATGTTACTGTTGCCGTCTTGAATGGATCGAATCTTGGTCAACAATGCTTTGGCACAAAGCCGAAAGAGCAGACTACCTCCATCCCAATCTTAAGTAAGTATACACTCATCTTTCATCAAGTTTTTCTAACAATTTCAAAAAAAAAAAAAAAGGACGTGATGTCTACTGCACTCATGACGCGCAGTATAAAGATACGCCATGGAAACTGTACATACAGTATGTCATCATTTTCTATTTCTTTTATCTTTGTATCATTTTGTTGTATTTTGATTTTTGTACGAGACGATCCTTTGAGCAGGGTCCTTCGGGGGTTTCTAGACTTCTTTACCTTGATGGTTTTCTTGAAGTCAAAAAAAAAAAAAAAAAAAAAAGATTCTGTGTTTCTTAATTTCAACCTTTTCTGACAACATCCAACCTACCCTTATAGGTGCAATTATTCCCCTTTCCATTCTTTTTCTTATTTAAACACTCCATTTTCCTTCAACTCAGAGACACTCAAAGGGAGGAAGAGTATAGAATGGGGGCTTCTATTCGTAACCTCAAAAGTGTCTGTGTTTTTTGTGGGTCGAGTTATGGGAAGGGATTAGAGTTTGTAAATGCAGCTAGCACTCTTGGTCGATCACTTGCTGCGAGGAATATTCATCTTGTATATAGGGGAGGTTGTCATGGGTTAATGGGGGCTGTATGACTTGCTGCCTTTTTAGGAGGCAGTCAGGTTTTAGGTGTTATTCCTAAACCTTTAGCTGAAAATAACATCACTGGAAGGACAATTGGAGAAGAAATTCAGGTAACATCTATGCATGGACGAATGAAAACAATGGTTGACAATTCTGATGCATTTCTTGTCTTACCTGGTGGTTTTGGTACTTTGGAAGAGATTTTTCAAATTGTCTCTTGGGCTGAACTGAACATCCACCATAAACCCATTGGTTTGTTGAATGTTAATAATTTCTTTGATCTTTTGTTATTTTTTCTTGACAAAGCTATGGAACAGAAATTTATCACTCCTTCGGCAAGACAACTTCTTATCTCTGCCTCCACTATTGATGAGCTCATTGATAAATTAGAAGCTTTTGAGTATGTACCGATAAAGGTATTAGCTCGATAGATTGGTCAACAGAAGCAAATAAGGAAGTAACAAGAAACAAAAGCCCGATCCGACACTTTCTCTTTAATGGGTTTGATTTTATTAAAAAAAAAAAAATGTTGTTTTGTTTGGAAAGTATGATATGATTGTCATGGACTTATTAAACCAATTAGTGATGGCGAGTAAGGAGTAATTTTACTCTTGAGACGCATCTTAATTGGTGGCGGAGTAAGGAGTTTTTTTAGGTAGTAATTAATTAGTATTAAATTGTGGAAGTACTAACGTTTTCTTGTTTGATTTCTTTTCGTGGTCCGATGCGTAATCGACAAAGTGCTTCTTTTTCTCGCTTGGCGTTGATTCACTCCTCATCGGGTTGTGTTGCTCTTTTCTTTCCGTTTTATTTATCACTTTCACATTGAGGACAATGTCTATATTAAGTGTGGGGAGAGATTTTAGCAAGTTTCTTTTTGTTAAAAAAAAAAAAAAAGGGTTCATTGCATGATTGAATAACTTTTCTCCCTTCTTGAACCGATATGCTTGGAGATGGATGATTGAATTGATGAATTGAGTTTGATGGATGCATACCTTGTGAGATTTTGAGCCTAATGGATGGATTTAACATTTATGCCATTCTCTTCTTTCTTGTGTGATTTTCACTCATGTTAATGACCACTCTAGAACTTGCTTTGATTCTTTTTGAGGCTATATTTCACTTGCATGCATGAACATGATTGAGGCCCTCTTTCTTAATTAGCTAGTTTAACCAAATAGCCAACCTTGTTTTCAATATGATATCAAGCACTCTTTTGACTTCTTGAAAATTCTCTCGATTCTTGCCAACCTTGTATATTTTCCTTTGCTTAACCCCTTTGAGCTTATTTGACCATTCCTTGTTTCTAGCTCATTATGTGCCTTAAATGAGAAATCGTGTTCTTACTTTACCTTAGGGAATAAAAGAACATTAGCTTGGTTAATGGATGAGTTTTTGAACAAGTGTGGGGGTGTGTGTACAAAATGGTTGTTGAAAAAGAAAAGAGTGCCCAAAAAGAAAAAAAAAATGTATGTATATAGTTATGTTCATATATATAAAAGAAAAAGAAAAAAAAAAAAAAAAAAAAAAAAGAAAAAAAAAAAAACCAAGTGTTTAAAAAAAAAAAAAAAGGATTGGGAAATGAATATGTAAAGGGATATACACTAGAGTTGGGATGAACTTTTATGCTTGTTATTTGAACTCAGCTCTCATTTGCTTTTATTCTCTTTAGTATTTATCTTCTCATATCCATTTTATCCTCTCCTGTTACCTTGACCTCACTACAACCTTGAATAAAGTTCTCATGATTTGTGTGTGCATGTGTTTTGCGTAGTGGAGAAGTAGAAGATAAGCAAGCTTATGGTAGTGCAATTTTCATGGGTTGAATTGAGTGAAATACCTACCCTTTAAACACTTGAGAGATTGAGAGGAAATATTGTGAAGATCTATCATTCTCGATTCATGTTGAAGATACCTTGCTTGTTGGTTTGAGATGTGGAGAATTGTTAACTCATGAATGTTTTGATCCCTTGAACCTTTGGTTGTTCTTCTTGATTGTAAAATTTTGGTCTTGAGTTTTGCCCAGGGGTGCAAAAAGCTAAGTGTGGGGGAATTTGATAATCACATATTTTATTCATTAAGAAACCCTTATGTTTAGTCATTTACACTCTCCATATTCTTAATTGATTGAGTTTGGTATGATTTTGTGAGTTTGAGCTCAAATTGATCCTAATTGAATATTTCCAGCATTATTGAGATTTGACACTGTTTCTGTATTTTGGCCATAACTTGAGTTCCTAATATCTGATGAACATGAATTTTACCTTGTAGGAAAGCTAAGAGGAAGCTCTACAACTTTGATGAAGAGCTCGAAGTCTGATTCAGATGTCTAGGGGACCTAAGTTGACATGGAAGTCAGAATACGGGTTCTGTTAGTAGAATCCGAACAGTGTGCACTCAAAAAAATCATATCTCAAGATGTAATAATGGAGATGGGCTGAAATTTGGACATTGGATAGTCAAGATCCAAATAAACAACTTTCATGAAGAACACATTTTGAGAAAAAGAAGTCTGGTAGGTCATTTTGAGCTTGCAAGTCGGAACAGAGGTGCTGAAGTTGTGTTTGAGCAACCTACGGTATTTGGGACATATCTTGGGCTTAAAGAAGCCAAATTGGACGAACCAGCTATCCATTTTATATCCAAGACAAGGATCTACAACTTTCATGAAGAACACTTTTCATGTTTCTGAAGTATAGTGGGTCGTTTTTGGCTTCCAAGTCAGACACGAAATTTTCGTCCTCAACCATCCACTCATCCATCCACTAATCCACTCATCCATCCACTAATCCACTCATCCACTCATCCACTCATCCACTAACTCACCCACTCATCCACTCATACACTAATCCAATCACTTAACCAATCCACCCACTCATCCACTAATCCATCCACTCATCCATCCACTCACCCATTCATGTCCATAATTTCCCACTCACCAAAAGTCCTTTGGCATTTTTCACTAATTCAACCACTCAACCATTCCACTCACTCATCCACTAAACCAATCCACTAAACCAACCCACTAATCCATCCACTCAAACACTCCACTCACTCACCCACTCATCCACCCACTTTCCTTTGTCATTTTGTTACCTTAGACTTCTATAAAAGGCACCATTTATCATGAACAACATGTAATTCTCCTTCATTTCTCTCTAAGTTTCTTCTTGCTTCTTCATAGTTTCTCATAGTTTTGTATATTTTGATGCTCCCCTTCATGGTAATAGAGGGCTAAGCTACTTTGGGTCAATTTAGAACTCTTGAAGAGATTGTGGTTTGGATTCTTGAGACCTTGGTTTATGCATTGTATTTGATTTGTAATTGAATTCCTCTTTTCTTCTCCTTTCTTCTTCTTCTTGATCTTGAATGCATGAATGGTGATTCTATTTATGTTGATCTGATTGATCTTGGTTTAAGATTGAGATTTGTGATGAAACTTAGAACTGATTGATCTAAACTAATCACATAAATGAAGATTGAGATTTGTGATGAAACTTAGAACTGATTGATCTAAATTAATCACAGAATTGAAGAGGTTAGGTTACTGATTTGTGCCTAAGTTAATTGAATTTGGTACTTGAAATTAACATAGATTTTCATGAATGATGCGATTGCGGATTTGTGTTTATCACTTGTTAATTGAATTCTAGACGATCGTCTAGTATGAATTTTGGATTTGATGCAGAGATCTCGGTTAGATCCAAATTAACAATTCAATTGTGCTTCAAGTGTTTTATGAAGGGTCTATGATTGAATCCACCCAATCTTGGATAGGTTTCTAAATTGACTACTCTTTAATTGTCATTTCTTCCGTTAATTTTGTTAAGTACAATCTTAAACTGTCAAACCCCCCTTTGCTAACTTTCACTTGATTTGATTAAATTGCATTTACGATCCTTGAGGAGACGATCCTGTTGTCACTGTGCTACAAGCTTAGGTAATAACTTCGGTTATAATTTTGATCGAGTTCTATTACGCCAGAATCACGTAATCGATTACAATGAGATTGTAATCGATTACAGAGATTTCAAGCATTACCGGTAATCGATTACCATGGTGATGTAATCGATTACCAAGACCCAAAAATGAGATTTTTGAGCTGGAAATGATTGAAATTATGGTTCCTTGCCCTTTGTAACTCAAACATAACCTAAAAACCCTGGATTCAAGGATTTTACTTTACTTAAATGCGATAGAAACATGTATTCAAACCAATAGAGAAGAGATGATTTTGAAAATGGAATTCTTGGATCCATGACATGGGAATTGTGGTATGTGTGTAATAAGGAACATATATTGATGCTGAGAATTATTGATGCAAGTGTGATTCCCTATGTGGGTTATGTACTTATTGATTTAGTACTCTATGAGATAAGAATGATGATATGTCATTGAGGCAATGTTTTTAATAAATGTTTTGTTGATATGTCATGTTGGACATTGAATAGTGCTTATGTGCCATTGAGGCAATGCTTATGTTGAATGCATCATTGATGAACATACATGATTGGACTTTGTGTCATCATGCATGTGTGTTGTCCGTTGGACATTGTTGAGAAGGCCGTGTTACCTAGGAGTTTGAATAACACCTTTGTGCGGGTGCGAGTAGACTAAGCGTAGGTGTCATATGTTGTTGACCCTGGGGGCGTTGGGGTGTGGGTGTCTCACAATAGACAGTGGTAGCTCCACTGGGGCCGTGGGATAGACCAATGCGACACACCAACGATCCTGCCTGAGACGCTGTCCTATATCGCGATCAACTGTTAAGGTACCATGTATGAGCCATTGCGCAAACAATTTTATGAAAGAAAGCACACTGTATTTTAAGGCTACTGATATACTGGTATTACTCCTTCATCATTCACTCCGAAAATGTTTACGTCTAGCTCCATGGAGTAGGAACTTTGGTACCCTAGTTGCATTATGAGTTGTCAGTCACATGGTCCATTGAGCATTTATAATTGGATAATGTGTTTACTATCATGACTGCGATATTTATTTGACTTTTGGTGATGCTAATGTTGCTAGCTGGTTATAGATAATGTTAACTATTGTTCTTTGCTACCTTACTCTCATTGATTGCTTTCGGGTATTACTGCACTTATATGTATTAACTGTGTTTTATGTGGGCATTCGACGCCGTTTATTTTCTTGCTGCCATGTTGGTACTGAAAGCTGGGAATCTCACCTCTTTTGGTAATTTCTCTATTTTGTATTTTGGTTGGATCGTGTGCTCTCAAGAAGACGCACGTGAGGAGGACAAGGAAACCACTGAGTTTCAGGGTTTCTGGCCTTATCTCGACTGAGATCGAAGTTGTTGAAGATGTCATTTCGACTCCGTGGACTTTTTGGCTACGTGCGGATCAACTTTCTTGGAGGTCCGGACTGCTGGCATATCAACGTGCAAACTGATCGATGTGTATACCACGGCGATGTGATGGTGTCCTTAGCGTGGAGACGTTATGATGCTCCTATTCTAGATTTTCATGCTTTTGTATGGCTGGAGTTCTATATGCCCGTGAGGGACATGTGGGGTGAAATGTATTATACTCCTCGTGAGGATTCCTTTTGTCTACTTGCCCGGCTCCTCGCCCGCTATTCTCCGTCTAGATGGATGTCTCGTCGGACGACGAGGACTCGAGGAGGATCCATCTACGGTTCCTTCTCGTTCTAGGCGCCTTAGGGTTGGTTTTAATTGATGGCTACCGATGGTCACATCTATTTATTTTGAGGGAGCTTTGACGTATACATCGGGTTAGTGGATATATATATTTGTATCTCTTGGGGTAGGTACACATTTTGCCTTTTGTATATTTTTGGAAATGTAATTCAAACAGGCTTGTATTTCTGGTACAAAGTATGTAATTATCCATATTGTGAATGGTCGTATGTTTCATTCCAAGTTGATTTCTCTTTTACCTTTTTGATAGAAGTTTTATTGGAAAGAGGAACTTTTAATTTTAACTCAATCACGCGATATGTTCATAAACAGGTGTATATGTACACTAAATAGAAGTTTTAACCAGATTCATGTTAAGCAATATATATATATATATATATATATATATATATATATATATATATATATATATATATATATATAATGTTCAAATTTTCCGTAATCATTTATGTGTCGTTTCACTATAGTGCGACGTTCCTTCTTCTTACCCATTATGGCTAAGGAAGAAAAAGAGGCATTATACTGTCTTGGTATCAGAGCTCCCGGTTATGTTTTCTTTGGGTCGTGTGGTTTTGGACTATTTTGTTTTTGCTGTGTTACTCTCTGTGACTTTGTTGTTCGGTATTCATAAGGATACATCTGACTTTCTCTGTATTTTGCATAGCTCAACTTGAAAGGAAACGATGGCTCGTAGGGGTGATATGGCTGCTGCCATAAAAGCAATACAGAAGATGGCCGAGGCAATGTTACAGCAGAACCAGCAGACAGCTCAACAACAGGCTAGAGCTGCACAACAACTAGAGGCTACCGCGGACGTTCAGAACTTGGAAGGATTTCGTCGCGCTAATCGTCCACAGTTTCAAGGGGAGTTTGATCCGGAGAAAGCTACATTATGGATCCAAGAGTTGGAGAAAATATTTATGGGTATGAATTGTGCTGATGATAGGAAGGTGACCTATGCCGCATACATACTGATGGGAGACGCTGAACATTGGTGGACGGGAGAACAAAGGCTATTGGGAAGCGTTCAAAGAAAGGTTCTTGAACAAGTATTTTCCTAAAAATGCCAGGCATGCAAAAGAAATGGAATTTTTGAGGTTGCGACAGGGAAGTATGACTGTGAGTGAATACGCCGCCAAGTTTGAGAACTTGTCCAGATTTTCGACCTATTTTCAACTTCAACCCAATGAAACTTGGAAGTGTCGGAAGTTTGAGGAAGGCCTGAGGCATGATGTGAAGAAAATTGTGATAGCCTTGAAGATTTCTCAGTTTTCTGAGCTACTCGACACTTGCTGCCGATTGGAAAGTGTGGAACAAGAACGTGAGGCGAGAAACAAAAACTTTGGGCCCGTTCGATCCCAAAGAGGAGGTGGTGGTAACGCGAGTCGTTATCAAAGAAGCCTTATTCCAGACCCTCTGGAAGCCAACAGCCACAAAAATTTCAAGGAGGAAGCCCAACTGGAAGCCCTGGAAGGATGGGTCAGAATGCTACAACTACTCCGAGATCTATGAAATGTGGAAAGGAGCATTTCACAAGAGACTGCACAATCAAAGGATTTATTTGCTTTCGATGCGGGAAACCTGGTCACGTTTCTTGAGACTGCCATCAGACCAAGGCGGAACCATCCATCAATGTTGCTAAGACTTCTAAACCACAAGTTAGAGGCAGAGTCTACACCTTGAGTGATGCTGAGGCCTCTAAATCCGAGGATCTGATACAAGGAGAAGGTATCATTAAAGATAATTTTGTAATTGTACTATATGACTCTGGTGCTACTCATTCTTTCATTTCATATGACTGTGTGAAAAGACTTGGATTGCCTGTGTCTTCTTTGCCTTTCGATTTGACTGTTTCGACTCCTACTACAAAACCTGTCATCACTACTAAGGTGTGTCTAGGTTGTCCTTTAATCGTGGAAGGTCGAATCTTTTCTGTCGATTTGATCTGTTTACCATTATCCTAATTAGACGTGATATTAGGAATGGACTGGCTATCTGCCAACCACGTCCTGTTAGATTGTTCTAGAAAGACAATAGTTTTCCCTTTGGATGAGGATTCTAGACTTTTGACTGCCAACCAAGTGAAAGCTTTTCTGAAAGAAGGAGCTCAAGGATACATGCTATTATCTTCTTTGAAAATCGAGAGTGAAGTTGATGTGGACGCAATCTCCGTTGTTCGAGAATTTAGGGATATAAATTAGTTTTTGTATACAAATAAAATGAAGCTTAGGTGATTGAATGTTGCATGATAATATTAAAATTAATGAATGGAAAATTTTAAGGGTTTAATACCCCAAAGTGAGGCCACAGTTTTGGCTTTGGATCCTAAGGGAATGGATTGATTTGGTGTGAAACAACATCTAAGTAATTAGGTATCAAGTAACAAATGCATAAAATGAAAGGAAATTGGAACCTTGGTGACCTAGTGAGGCCAAGGTATTTTGAGAAAAATTAGGGGTTAAATGATGCCTTGATGCATCTTTGGAGATTGAGAATTTTGAGACATGCATAATCCGTAATCAAGTGGAAGAATTAGATTGAGTAATAACTCTTGAGAGTGCCACAGTTTTGAAGGGCTATTTAACTTAAAATTTTCATAATTGACCAAAGCTTAAGACTTTGAAAATGAGGATCCATAATATGTGTAACACCCTCCATAGGGCATCACATTTTTAAAGAAAACTTAAAATCTAAAAATCATTTTATAGAAGAATTGAGTTTTAAAAGATGAATTTTTAACTTTCTTTTCATGGAAACATAAACTTACCAAAAATTTTAAGAAAACAGAAATTAAATTGAATTGATTAATACACATATTATATATACCACAAGATATTTAATAAAGAAATAAAACATGTAACTTACAGACTCGTAGAAACAAGAGTAAACCCACCGACGGTACTACTAATAAGCACGCAGGTAACAACATTAACGAGAAAAACCCTACATACATGCCTCGTTTTTCCACCAACTGCATCACGTTGAAACTGAGAAGATCACTCCTCGACGCCGTCACCATCTTCAGAATTTTGCCTCCAATGGGTCTAAGAAACTTCCTTCGTCTACTATACGAATTTAAATAAAACAAACACAACAAAACAATACAGTAAAGAGGTGAGATCCCCTTTCACCAATACTAGTACGGTAGCAAAGAAAGATACAAATGACAAAGTCATTCCATACACACAGATATCACAAATATAATCATGTTATCAATTTACAAATAATTCCAATAAACACATGTTATAATAAAATGAACAGCAATAACATTACCATGATAGATATAATAATGGATACAATTAAACCATATAGTCACAACATACATAATAACTCACATTAACACATCATACATAATATCTCAACAGTGAATATAAATAACCACATAAAGATGCAGATCACATATGCAAATGTAATGGTACTGATAGATAAAATGTTACAGATAATAACATCATATTATACAACACATAAATATATGTAATGTGACTCAACCTTACTCCATGGAGCTAAAAATACAAACATCAGAGAGAACGACCCGCAAAAATCTATTAGTACCGTCGACCGCCCAATAACTATTTCGCTGTCTCACGTTGCGTCTATAGCCCACTGTAAAAAAAAGATGTAGTGGTGTAGCACACTGTCATACGTCGTGTCACTACAGGCTTGCACTAATAGACTTCACAAGATCTTGATCAAGTATAGTGCGTGTCGAGTCCATTAGTGTGTTACCAGTTACCACGGCCCAGAGGAGCGACTAACTATCCACAAATGGAATAATCTGCACACTAATGTCTCCAAGTTCATTCAAGTTGAACCACACTACGCTTATCACACCGACAACACGATGTTATTCATCTCGTCAATCAATCCACCAATTATCAACCAAATTGGCACAACTCAGTGCAAGATAAAAATTCCAAATATGCCCTCACTGGCAAAAATTCCAAATATGCCCTCACTGGCAAAAATTACGAATATGCCCTCACTGGCAAATCGCATAAATATGCAGTACGTCCCACCTGACAGTACTGTTTCACAATCTGTCCGGGTCCACCACTTTGGCCCAATAGTAAAAACTTACTGTTTTCGTCAATCGCATAGAAATTTTATCACATTTTCACAATTCCGTCATTTTTATAAACATTTTTAAATCGCGTAAATATATTTTGCTGTTTTTGAAATCGCGTAGCGTTTTTCAAATGTTTTCTCAATCGCGTAAGATTTTTAAATCATTTTCTTGTCTGAATTCCTTAAAAATCACTATTCAAATAAACAAAAATAATATTTAATACGTTTGAACTACGTAGAATATTTTTCATACTGTATATAATATAATAGATATCTTTTCTATCTTATTTGTCTGTTTTTAACAAAACTTAACAGTATTTTGTTTAGAAAATTTATAACAATGGTTTTCTAAGTTTTCTGTTAAAATTCCTTTTTATTTATATTATAACCAATTAATTATACTTTTGAAAACTACTAACGTGCTTCAAAATATAAAATGAGCTATACATTAGAAATTTTACAAAAGCTACTGTATTTTCTTTTAAATGGTAAAACTCTTAGATTTATTTCCTTAAACTTAATCTGATCATTTTTATTCCTCGAAATTCATTGTAATAAAATTCTTTTGGCATTATTACCTAACCTTGGTTGAAAATAATTTTAGAAACCAAAATATTTAAATTTGGCATGTTGGCCGAATTCCACAAAAATTGTCATTTGATCTTTAAATTCATTTTCCTTGCTTTAAATTGATTTGTATCTTGTCAATTTACCTAAGTCAATTAAATTGCTCTTTTAGAAAATTGTTGAGAACATTTTGGTTCCCTTTTTGTATTGAGGCCGTGAGCCTTGGATTTGTGTTCTTTGGAACACTCATACAAACCTTACATGCTATTCACATTTTATAATAATTATCATGCATCTATGAACACATACCATATATTAAAGCAATTACAAAACACATACAAAATATCAGAGCAAACATAAAACACATACTATATATTTTAAAACTATAGACATGCTTGCACACAAAATCAAACACAATTAGGAAAAACAATAAACAACCAAGTGAATGAATCCTTATGGATTCTTCACTACAAACACATTCATTCCTCACCACCAACACATGGTTGATGAGGGTAATCTCCTCTTACCTCTTGAAGAACCTCCAAAGTTCCTTGTATGTTCTCCTCATTGTCTCCTTCAAGATGAACTTCAACCACCAAGTGCTTCTTGAAAAACAAAGAAAACGTGAAATATTAATACCTAAGGTTTGAATAAGAAAACCATGGAACAATATATGGTTTAGAAGGAAAGAATGAAATCAATAGTGAAGATTTCATAAACTTCACCTTAAAACTCTAAATTTTGAGCTTGAAGAATAAGGATGAAGATTGATGATTTAAGAAAAATCTCCAACATGAAAGTTCCTTAGAATTGCATGGAGATTCAAGATCTAAGGTTGTTTATAATTATTGAAGCTTGGAAGGTGACTTTTGTGGGGTTGGCCGTGAGCTTGGGAAAGGAAGAGATATGAGCTTTTGTGGTTTTTGCTTGATAGGAAGATGAAAATGAATGAATCTTGAGAAATTCCTAACATGAAAGTGTCTTGGATTGATGAGAGGATTCAAGAAATGATATTGGTAGGAATTATAGAAATTTGGAGAAGGTTTCTTGGTGCTTGGCCGAAATCATGGGGGAGAGAAAAGGAGAGAGTTTTGGTTGCTTGTTCTTGGTTCTTTGGGGAAAAGGATGTGTAAGAGAGCAAATGAGATGAATGGATGAAGGTTGTCTTCCACTTTGGGAGCTTTGGCCGTGGAAGACCATAGGAGAGAAAGGGGTGAGAGTTTCTTGCCAAAGTTACAAATGAGTCTAAGCCCTCCTATTTATAGATTTCATGAAAAAGACGTAGGCTCAAGATATTTTTTAGTATACTATAAGCAATGAACAATAATTACTGCTTATAAGGTCAGTATCTATTGTCTAATAGGTAATAAAATATACTTAGATTTTTCTCTTATTTTAGCTGGGTAGCAATTATTGCTGATCATTTTCT
Organism: Ormosia emarginata; assembly: GCA_029884605.1. NCBI lineage: Eukaryota > Viridiplantae > Streptophyta > Magnoliopsida > Fabales > Fabaceae > Ormosia > Ormosia emarginata. The sequence goes on along the minus strand of JAQQTP010000019.1, from coordinate 1,514,127 downwards.
ACTGATTGCCCTTAATGAGTCACAAAGCGAGTCATCAAAGAGAAACTTCTAGAATGTGTGACTCACTACGATGAGTCAGTATGATGAGTCAGCGTAGATATTTTCTAAAACAGGTGAGTCAACATGGAGAGTCACAATGCTGAGTCATTGGCTGAGTCAGCATGACTAGTCACAGCGTTGAGTCACTGGCTGAGTCAGCATGACGAGTCATCAGCTGAGTCACTAATGATGAGTCATAGCGCTGAGTCAGCATGGTGAGTCATCAGGGAAGCTTCTGGAATAGGTGACTCACTACGGTGAGTCACAGGGCGAGTCACCGCTTCTGGAACCTTCTAGAATCTGGTGAGTCACAAGTGCTGAGGTGTCACGCCACGTGTCAAATTTCCATTGGTCCTTAGCGATGAGTCACAGCCACCAATATTGACCAGCTCCTCATTGGTCCACGTGTAAAGCATTCGATGACTAGGCGCGCTGACGATGTGTCTTCTAGAACAGTCTGGAACATGTGAGTCACTAGGCTAGTCACCTAGGTGAGTCACCAACGATGAGTCATCATCTAGAACATTATAGAGTGAGTGACTAGGCTTGCGTCTAGAATCATCCGCTAGATATTTTTCAAGAAAAATATCCTCCAATGAATAATAAAACATACCCCAATTTTATTTGTCAGATAAAATCGTAGAAAAATAAAACTTCAAAAACTATTTCCGGTTTCGGGTTTAGTAAGTTCCCCCGGCTCCAAATCAACAGTACAAAGCTTTCTGGCCAATAAAAATTTTTATTTTTTTGGGCCCGCCCCGGGCCCACATAGCCCAAAATATCAGAAATATATTAAATATTCAAAATATATCATAATATAAAAAATATAATATAATATTCAAAATATCTCAAAATATCTTAAAAATATCTCAAAATATCTAAAATATAATAACATATTCAAAATATCTTAAAATATCTAAAATATATTAAAATATTCAAAATATCTGAAATATCACAAAAATTCACAAAAATCATATTAATTGTGAAACTCATGAAAATCAAATCAGATTAGTAAAAATAATTAAGGATTGAGAGAAAGAAATAAAATATGAAGGCTTATATACATACCACCCAAATTAATATTAAAATAACCAAAAACGTAAAAACTCCCAAAAATTCCTAAAAATCACATAAATCATAAAATTCACAGAAGTCGAGTCGGATTATTCAAAATAATTCAGAATCGACCAAAACAAACAAAATACTAATTTTCGGGACGTTACAATGTGGACTTGTGATAATTGATGAACCCTAAAAATATATTGATGTGGGGAATTGATTTTATGTTATTGTGGACCCCTATGTAGGCTAAGTACTTATTGATTGTGTACTTGAGGAAATTACGACATATTGATGTTGAGAAATGAATGTATATGCCATTGTGGTATGCTTATGATGAATGCATCATTGATAAACATGTATGATATACATTGTGTCGTCTTGCATATGTGTTGTCTGTTGGACATTATTAAAAAGGCGGTGTATGCCTCGGAGTTTGAATAACACCTATGTGCGGGTGCGAGTAGACTAAGCGTAGGGTCATAGTATTTGGCCCTGGGGGCATCGGGGTGCGGGTGTCTCACAATAGGCAGTGGTTGCTCCACTGGGGCCGTGGGATAGACTGATGCAAACACACCGGTGATTCGGACTGAGACGCTATCCTATATCGTGATCAACTATTGAGGTACCATGTATAAGCCGTATTGTGCAACTATTTTTATGAGATGAGCACACTATTTTTAAGGCTAACGAGATACTGACATTATTCCTTGATCATTCACTCCAAAAATGTTTATGTCTAGCTCCATGGAGAAGGAATTTTGATACCATTTGCATTGTGAACTGTCAGTATCATAATTCATTGAGCATAAGCATTTATAATTGTGAAAAGTATCTGTTATTATTATTGCAATAATTATTTGATTGCTTAGACTGTTGAATGTTGGAAATGTTGATGTTGTCTGCCTGTTATTGATAATACTTACTGTTATTTCTTATTGTTCTGCTCTTACTGTTAATTTTAATTATTACTATAATTGGATGTATGAACTATGTTTATATGTGAGCATCCAGTGCCGTTTTGTTTTCTTGCTACCATTTTGATACTGAAAGTTGGGTGTCTCATCTCTTTCTATATTTTTTGTATTTTTTGTATTTTGTCAGACTGTGTTTCTGAGAAGAAGCTTGTGAGGAAGAGAAGGAAACAACTGACTTTCTGGGTTTTTGGCCACACTACGACTAGAGCTGTTGAGGATGTCGTCGCGCCCATGCCGCTTTATGGGGTACGTGAAGTTGACTTTTCATGGAGGACCCGATTGCTAGCACCTACATGTGCAGATGGACCGATGCGTCTATCGCGGGGAGCTAACGGTGTCTTTAGCTTGGGGTCGCTATGACCTTCCTGTTTTTGATTTTTTTGCTTTCGTTATTTTAGAATTTTACCAACCCGTGAGGGATATGTGGACTGATATGTTTTACACTCCACAAGAAGACTCTTTCCTCTCCATTGCTCGGGCTTCTGCCCGAAATTCGGTCGCTCTGATGGTAATTTCGTCGGATGAAGAGGACCCTGAGGAGGACCCGGCTACGGTCCCTTCTCGTCAGTCTTAGGGGCTGATACTGTAGGTGGCTATTGATGGCTAACCGTTTATCTTTTTGGGGAAGCTTGATGTTTTGCTAGTTTATGGGTGTAAATTTGTAACTATCTTGGGTGGGTAAAGCCTTACTTTTTGTATATTTTGTGATGTAACTAAACAGGCTAATGCATATAATATATATATTATGAATGTATGATTTTAAATTCTATTTCAAATTTATTGTATTTATAATTATTATTATCTCCTTACTGTTATAAAAAGAAAAAATGCGTACAGATATTTCAATACTTGATTATTTTATCATCCAAGGATACAAACTATTTAATCTTGTGTTAATAATGAACCGGGTCTTAATTAATCACTGTAACTATCATTTTTCACAATTTATTTCATTTCTTTTATATTATGGTATGACGTTCCTTCTTCGCGGTATTAAGAAAAAGGGGCGTTACACTAAGTAGTGTTATGTAGTGGAACATTTCACTCATTACAAGGTAGGTTAAGGAGGTAATAGATTTCTTCCCTACTAAGTAAGTTAAAGAGATAATAGATTCCCACCCAGCTAAGTAGGTTAAGGAGGTAAAAGATTTCCTCCCTACCATAGAGAGGAATATTTAAGTTGTTGATGTATGTCCTAGAGGCCGACACATTTTGTCTGTACTTACATATATTGTATTATGCTATTTTTTAATATATGAGGCATTTCATTTATCGTGTTTTTTTTATAAACATAATAAAGTCTTTAGAATAGTAAGTTTGATGCCGTAGGACATCAAGTGGATGACTTAATCGTGAGATCCTATTGGATAAAACACTATTCTTAAATGTCCCTAGTCAAGTATTATTGTTAATTAGGACAACAATAATGCATTGAGACTAGTACGTGCGTAGAATGATGGTCACATCTCACGGGTCATGGATATGAGATATCAAGTCTTCACATAGGTACATATTAGAGTAATAATGTACTGGACAGACACGCCATGAGAACGCTACATGGATCGTTACGTGAGTGTCATAAGCGATTCTCATAGTGACAATGGTGTATGTGGTCCTTTGACCTGAAATCACGATGATTCCTATATAAGGAGTTGTGTGTTTTAATGCCGTCAAATGTCATCTATAACAAGATGATTATAAAGTCGATTATTAGACATACCACAAATCATGCGGAGGGATGTGAGTGACCTAGATGAGATTTGTCCCTCCTATATAACATGAGTGATGTCTTCGGGGCCCCTGATTGAGTGAGACTACAAAATGCATGACCATGCTCAAATGATTTGATATGAGATATCGACCTCATTTGTTGTTATTAAGTCTACTCGGGTATCAGGAAACAAAGGATTGAACTATACAAGGGTGACTCATTCCATGCCTTGTGTTCAATCTAGATATCTGGACAAAGGGACTAAACTACACAGAAACATTAGTCACAGAAAGGTTATGTCAAATCACTGACATTCTCATTACTTGGGTGGCAGCGATGTGTTACTAGACACCGCTCACTGCTTGTAATATTAAAATGGGATTTTAATATTACTGTCAAGGTTATAAGAACCTGCAGGGTCACACACATAGAGCAGACTAAATTGAAGTAATTAGAATTCAAGTTAGACTAGGATTCAATTGTGGGCTAAACTCACAACAGATGAGTCTAGGGTTGCACAACTTACCTTACTACTACTCACACTCACTTAAGGCAGTCACTATTATAAATAGTACTGCTGAAGAGGCATTAAAAAACCCTAGCCGCACTTGACAGAAACAGTGAGTGAGAAAGTGATAGGTTTCTTGTCTTCTCTTCGCAACTAGCACCGTGTGAGAGAGGCGTGACTTCTATTTGTGGACGTTGAACATTTGTGCGTCTGTTTGTGTGGATACCGCAGAGACATCATCGTTGTTACAATGTTGGTGATTCACGCCACTTGTTTTGATCACGCTTCAAGAGGTAAACAATTTTAAAAACTCAGATTATGCCTTTTTCACATGAATCCTTAGTGAGAATTTTGTTTTTCCGCTGTGTGATGTATCTGCGATTCCCAACGTAAATTCCATGACATTGCAACTACATTATCATACACTTTTTATTGAGCATAATCATACATAATATAATTATTGCATTTCTTGATAATTGTTCTTATTTATGAATTATGATTACTTTGTGTGTGGTTTGTCTTGCTCGATGGTATTTTACAATTGTATGGGCGATTGTTCAATATCGCTGATTGTATAAAGGTGAGTTAAGATTGTAGCTTGCGTAATGAATGTTTTAACTTATGAATTCTTGCCCTTACTTATAAATCCAAGTGGAAGCTCCTCAAAGATTATGAATTCTTGCCTAGTAGATAAAGCTTGTGTTTATTTATCTTGCTTTGAGTTTGTAAAAAGTTTATGTATTTCAAGTGGAAGCTCCTCTAATATATATATACCAAGTGGAAGCTCCTCTAAAGAGAAGAAGAAGAAGTATGAAGACTAGAGTAGTTTTTATGCTTAGTAGATAAAGCTTGTGTTTATTTATACTGCTTTGAGTTTGTATAAAAAAGTTTATGTATTTCAATGTGCCCTTTTGAGGCAATGATATATATATATATATATATACCAAGTGGAAGCTCCTCCAAAGAGAAGAAGAAGAAGTATGAAGACTAGAGTAGTTTTTATGCTTAGTAGATAAAGCTTGTGTTTATTTATACTGCTTTGAGTTTGTATAAAAAAGTTTATGTATTTCAATGTGCCCTTTTGAGGCAATGATATATATATACATATATATACCAAGTGGAAGCTCCTCCAAAGAGAAGAAGAAGAAGACTGAAGTATTTATACTTAGTAGATAAAGCTTGTTTTATTTATGCTTAGTAGATAAAGCTTTTGTGTTTATTTATACATATATATACCAAGTGCTTTGAGTTTGTATAAAAAATACTGCTTTGTTTATGGGTTTCAAGACTATTTCAATGTGCCTTTTTTGAGGCAATGATATATGTATATATATATATATATATATATATATATATATATATATATATATATATATATATATATATATATATATTTCATTGCCTCTTCTCTGGAGGAGCTTCCACTTGGTATATATTATATATATATATGATATATATATATATATATATATATTAGTTTGATGTTTATTATTGTTTAAATGATATGGAATAGTTTGATGTTTAAGTTAGAAGTAGTATAACTAATACTGTTTATCTAGGTATATGCTAGGCATACTAGGTTATCGGTATTGGTGTGGTGTGGATTGTGAATTAAAATTGAGATTAAAAACACTTGCCAAGTTCCACCAAAATTATAAAAACCTTGTAACCAGTTGTAGTTAACAAGGGTCGATCCATAGAGAACTAACTCAGTGAACACTATTAATTGAATTCTAATTTAAACTATAAATGACAATGAACAGTTAAAATGGGGTTTTATTAATTCAAACTAAAATAGAAACCAAAGATAAAACAACAGTAAAGTGAACATGATTTGAAATTCCAATTTAAGAATATTGATTAAGAGATAGAATCTACTACTAAGTTTATATGATCATACAAACCCACATATTCTTTATCCCAATATGGTCAATTATGTTTTTACGCAATTGTGAGATTAATCTCTGTTTTTCTTAGGTAATGGTTAATTTAGCAACCGCTCAAACTAACCTTAATTACTAGTTAGCTATAAAGCAACCACTCTTATATCTATCCAATGATCGCATTAAGAAATAGAAAACCAATCATGCTAAGATTCAAGCACACATCGTGATTAAATTGTTTAGATCATATGTTCCACTAGTTCTACTACCGCAACCGCGTATAACAATCCTAATTTTATCACTTTCAAAATTTGGCAAGAATATAAAAACCTTTATATTGAATTGAGATCAGAAACGTATGAATAAAAACACAATTGTATTGAAATAAAAGAATATGCAGAATTCACATAACCAAAACTAGAGTTTCATCCTCCCTTAACCAATTAAGGAGTTTAGCCACACATGGCGAATTCAAAATCAAAAGAAAAATGAAATAGAAACATAGTCAAGAATGAAAGAACGAAAGAAAATTGAACGAGGTTGATCGATCTCCGATTGCTCGAACCCGAGTCTCTAAATCTTTGATCAAGTCTCCCTCTTTCTTGTTCTTCGAATCCTCTTCTATTCTCTGGTGGCTTTCAGTTTAGAACCCCCATTATGAGTCCTAGTCAATCTTATTTATAACTTTGGATCCCTAATTTTACATCAAAATTTGAATTTCAGTTTATGATTCGCAGACACGGACCGTGTCATATGACATGGCCTACCCCGTGTCTGACTATACTATAACAAAATTAGGCAATTTGGAACTTAGAGAAGAACACGGTATACCCCGTGTCTGATGACATGGGTCGTGTTGTTGAATTGGCTCAGCATTGAATCCTCCAGAAGGTACCAGAGAAATACATAGCCTACCCCATGTCATATGACACAGGCCGTGTTGTTAGTTAAAGCTCAAAATTAGATTCCTTTGTCATGTCAGAGATGTACATGGCCTACCTCGTATTAGATGACATGGGCCGTGTTGGGCAAACTCATGTTGGGAAAACTCTCTTAAACTTTAGCTTGGATTCTCCACAAACACTCTTCTTTCCTTGTTTCAAGAGGTGGTATTGATCTTCAAGAATCATTGGCTCTTTCTTCAAATGGATAGCAAGCCTAGTTTGAGGCTAATGGACTCCAACACTCAAGGGTTTCCTGAAAAGCGCAATTCAATTATGAGTGTTTATGAACACATTTAAGCAAAGTTTCACAATAAGGTTCCAATTAAGCTAAACATTAGAAACTTAGTTAAATGTTATCAATTGAGCACATATGGAGTCTAATTAGATCAAATATAAGGCATTCAAAATACTGAAATTATCAACAGATCAAATACCCCCACACTTAGCCTTTTGCACTCTTGAACAAAAATATAGAATCAAGCACATGCTTTCCAATAGGTAATGAAAGTGCTAAGCAATGAGCAAAGACCTATATGCATTAGTCCTTTCAAGGAATCTAAGCAATTAGGAATTTCCTTTCTTAGCAATCCAAACCAGCAAGCAAAATCAATCAAATCTCAGGATTAAATTAGCATGATAAATCCTCACTGATATACTCCTTTTCACTCAAGTGTTTTGGGCTTGTATTTACTCTCAACCAACTCATGAAAACATGCCCTATCATAGGCTTGACAAGCCTCTACTTCTCCACCACCTAAGCCACATGCACACAAAGATCAAAAGGCCTTTGATTAGGTTGTAATGGGGTCAAGGTCAAGGTAGGATACATCAAGATGGGCAGGGTTAGACCATAGGAAATAGAAGAGCAAAAAGGAATATAAAATTCAAACACATTTGCAATATCACCCCAGTATTCACCTTTTATTTGCCTTTTTCCATTCAACAGACAACTTTTCCTTTTTCTCTTTTTCATTTCTTTCTTTTTCACTTTTGATTTATTTTTTTTTGAATAAAAACACACCTTGCATCACATTATTAAATCACCCCCACACTTATTCAAATCCAATTCCCAAACAATTACCAAGTTCTTCTACTCCCTAAGGTAGGGTATCAATGGTTTTTCACTTTTAAGCTTGAATTGAGCTATGATAAAAAGAAAGGAAGGCAATTAGGCTCAAAAGGGGTAAACAATGGATAAACTTGCAAGAACGGTTATTTGGCCAATAACTGCAAGAAAGAAATGCCTTTATCATGTCAAAACTGTGCAGTGGTCATTTGCAGCTTAAAATAAAGTCAAATCAAGTTCTGAGAAACATATAACCATGAGTGGAATTGATAACAATGTATTTTATTCATTTTATAATCCCCTCACTAGGCTTCTTAAGGTTCAATTTGGCTTAATTAAGTTGATTTTGTCACATTTTATGAAATTAAGCTTAATTGGATCATGAAGAAATTATTACTTGAATTATCATTAACTTAGGTGATTGCATTCTTAAGTAAAGTGGCCACAATTTGAGTTACAATTATCTGATTAATGTGATTCTGGCCTTGTTGGAAAGTTAAGATAATTCCTTAATAACTATTCACTTGATAGCAAAAGCCACATTGATAGCAATATATTTCATTCATTGTATAATCTTTTCACTTAGCTTTTTTAGTAAACTTACTATAATTTGAGTTACAAATATCTGATGGATGTGATTTTAGTCTTGTTTTAAAGCTAAGACAAATTTCTACAACTTTCATGAAGGCCTCAAGACCGGGAACACACGTTTGGTTAACTCAAATTGGAGTTGAAGCAAAATCTAGAGTTTTGAACTTGATAGCTTGACCTTTATGCACTCATTAGACTATATCTCGAGCTATAGGAGTTAAACAATTCTAAAATTTTGATAGTGGAAGGATAAGACTCATATCTACAACTTTCATGAAGAGCACAAAAGTTGGATCAGAAGTTTTGAAGGAGATATTGGGCTTGGAAGTCAGAACAGATGAGCTGAAGTTAGGTTGACCCATGAGCAGTAATTGGGCCATATATTGGACTGTAGGTGGTGGATTTGGATGAAACCAACGGTTGTGACGCATGCCATGAGCTTAGAGCAGAAACATTTCAGAGACAAGAATCTCTATAACTTCAGCTCATTCATCATCATCAAACAACTATTTTGGCATTTTGTTCTCATCATCCATCAACTCCTTTGGCATTTTATGTTCCTCTAGCTCTATAAAAGGGAGGAAGGGCTGATCATTTCATGGTGTTAGCTTAGAGTTTATTAATTGTTTCCTTTGTGTAGTTTTCTATTGTTCTTAATTGAAGTTATGTTCATCATCTTATTCTTCTCTCTTTCTTTCTTCTTGATTTATAAGTAACTAATTTTCATTTTGCTTAGGTGAAAGGGTGAAGCTTTTGGTAATATGTTGAGGTTAAATTAATTTCCTTCTTGTGCTTAAATGATATATTTTTAAGTGATCATTACATATGTTGTATGTTGTTTCCAATCAATTTAGAAACTAAACTTGTATATTGAAGAACTTGATTCATTGTAGACAAGACGTTGGCACAGTGGATGCTTGAGACCATTTACAAGTGTTGGTGGATAATTAAAGGTGTAACATCTCAAAAATTAATAATTTCATGACAAATAAACGTTTTATAATATTTGAGAATTTTGAGAATGTTTCTGGATTTTTCTGAGAACGTAAAATATTTTAATATTATTTTTCATTTTGCGTGCAAATTGACCGGGCCTGGGAAAATAAGATATTTTTCCTGAGAATCTTGAACTGTGAAAACGTCGACGAGGGATCTTACTAAACTAGAGGCCAGACATGGTTTACGAGGTTTCATATTTTTCGAGAAATTCTATCTGATAGAATAATAAATCGTAGTGTAATTCTATCTGCTAGATAATTAATACTGACTTATGTTAGCTATAACAATTGCCCATTGGATAATAGCATGTATTAGAAACCCTATCACCTTATCCTAATGTAATCCACTTTATGTCTAATCAAATCCACTTTAATTCAAATTTGGTGTACTTTAGCCAAAGCTTCTTTGAGAAGCTTTGACCACAAATGACCAAGCTACCCTTGGCTTGTAGGGGAAGCCAAAATTCTCCCCCCTTCTCCCTCTCAATGCCGCAGCAATGCTTGCCCTTGGGAGGCAAAATTTTGCCTCCTCACCTAATACACATCACTCAAAATATCTCTCACTTTTCACAACACTTTCTCTCTCTAGTTTTTTCTTCAAGATTTTTCTCCTCCTTCTCTCTTCTTCTTCTCCCTCAACCATGAAATTGCAGCCCCATTACCAACCATTTCTCTTCACTTTTCTCTTCATAAACACCATTTCTACACTTCCCTCAACCTCCTCTACAACTTCTATTTGAAGGGTTTTCTTCAAAAACTAACTTTTCCTCTATTGTCATCCAAGACAAAGCTTCAAGCTTTAAGGTAAAGTTCTCTTTTTTCTTCCTTCTTCTCTTTATTTTCGTGTTCTATGGTTTCGTTGGAGACCAAAGATTCATCCTTTACTAAGCTTGATGTTGATTCTTTGTGTTGGAGATTTTAGGGTTCTTGGAGACCCCAAAACCAAAATCTTTAAGAAGCAACAAGGAGACCATTTTCGTGTTCTTCCTTAAGGTAAAAGAGAGATTACTCACTTCAACCATTATTGGTGGTGAGAAGACTTTTGTGTGTTTGTTGATAGAGAAATCCATCTTAGTATGCTTACTTTGTATGGTGATTTTACATATTCATGTGTTCTTAATTGAGATTGATACTTGGATAATGATCTTGAATGAGTTTGATGTGTTAAAAATGCTTGATCATGTTAGAGTTGCTAAATGAAAAATTTGGAGTTTCCTACCCTAATATGGTGCCACAGTTTTGGCTTAAATTTTGAGGGATTAAATTAATTTTTGGTGAACTAAAATTTAAGTGAATTGATATCAAGAGACTAGTGCATAAAAAGGAATTAAATTGGAACTTTGAAGACTTGATGGGCCACGGTTTTGACCTAAAATAATAAGAGTTTGGATTAAGTTAGTAAGTGGTAAAACTTATGTAATTGGATATTAAAGAGTTAATGAACAATCATATGATACAAAATAGCCACCACTATGCTCAACAGGATATTGAATCCATCACATGATACAAAACAACTACCACTAGGCTCAATAGGGTATTAAATCCATCATATGATTCAAAATAACCATCACTAAGCTCAACTTTCCAACATCTTTCACAAAGTCCATAATACTTTAATTTACAAAACCTTTTCTCTATTACCTTTAGAAAACTCTCTTGATTTAAATTCTCTACTTTATAAATCACTAAATCACTAAATTCATTAAGTTCTTAAACATTGTTCAAAATATTATTTTGGCCGAAAATCACACTTGAATTAAGGTTGAAATATTATTTTTTTTCTTCTTATCCATTTTATGAGTCCCTAATTGTATTTCTAATTATCTAATTACTTAAGTTCTAACTTGATACTAAAAATTATTGCCTTGGTTGCCCCACATGGCAGTGAACCCTAAGGGTCATTGGACCCAAAATTTTTTGTCTTGTTTCATCATTGTTTATCTTTATCATTTCCTCTTTAACCTAAGCTTCTAAGTTCCAAATTACCACAAAAATTTGCCTTGGATATCCCATTTTCCTTATTCTTGGCCGAGACCTCCACCAACATTTCTAGTCCCAAAATTTTCATTTCATCAATTACTTATCACCTAATCTCTCAAGTCCCAAATTAATAAAATGACTTTATCTTGGACCCTTCATTTAGGCCACTTGGCCGTGAGCTATACCTCAAAAGGAACAAAGATTCTTTTGCCTTTCATACATGTTTTAAAGCATCCAAAACATATCCATTAATAAATTTCACATTTCTATTCCAATAAGTCATACATATTATTCAAAGCAATAGAAATCAAATAAAACCAAATAATCACAACGCATATAAATTATACAAATAAATGAGTGAATCCACACATACACACAAGATTTGTTCCTCCATCACCATGTGTGGTTGAAGAGGATAATCTCCTTCTTATCTCAAGAGAAAACAAGAAAAGAAAACTCCTTGGTGCTTCTTGAAGATTTCATCCAACACCACCACCAAACCCTAGAAGATTCAAACCCACATAATCAACATCTAGAGCTTTAAAAAGAGAAGACCAATGACGAAGGAAATGATCTTGAATCACGAAAAAAAGAAGAGAAATGGAAGATCAAAGATTTTAGTTGAAAAGCTTCAAGTTAAAGCTTGGAAGAAAATGATGAAGATGGAAGAACAAGGTGGTGATCCCAACAAGAAAAAGCTTCCAAGTGATGAGTAGAATCAAGAACTAGAAGTGATTTGAAAAAAACAAATATGGATGGTGGGGGAAGGGGGTTTGGCCGTGAGAATGGAGAGAAAAAAGAGAAGAGAAAATATGAGAGAAAAAAAGAGAAGAAATGTAGAAACTTTTTGAGATGTAAAAGTGATGTGAATAGTTAAATGAAAGATGAAAATATGGTCATCTTTTTCTCCCAAAACCGTGGGCCACTTCCAAGAGAGAGAAGGGAAAAGCTTCTCCAATAAGCCTTGATAGAAAACTTCTCAATTAAGTTTTGATGAAGCTTTTTTAAAAAGCTTGGTGTTACTTTTTCAAAAAGTCAAATGATGATGTCATAAAGTGAACCTTCTAGAAAGATGACTTGTACTTTACTAAAAATTATTATCCAATGAACAAAAGTTATAGTTAACCAAATCAGTATTTATTATTTGTTGGATAATAGGACGTACCTAGATTTTATTTGTTAGATAAAATCTTGAAAAATGAAAACTTCATAAACTGTGTCTGTCTTCATGTATAGTAAGATCCTTTGGCCCCGTTTCATAGTCCAAAATTTTCTAGCCTTGAAAAAATATTATTTTTCCTGCCTCGCTTATTGTGCACGTAAAAAGAAAAATATAATAAAATAATCAAAGTCACCCAAATAATTCATAAAAATTCACAAAAATCACAAACATTATAAAAAGCCTATATAATGGAAAACAAGCAATTTTCAGGGTGTTACAAAGAAAATGATGAAGAAGAAGAGTTCTCTGATGAAAAAGAATTGTCATTCTTATCAAAGAAGATCTAGAGAATGCAAAGGAGAGGAGGTAGAGGCAAGAGAGTGTTTCAACCAAAGAAGGATGCTAAAATAGGTGACTTAAGTAACAAGGGACAAATCATATGCTTTGAATGCAAAAAGCTATATCATTTAAAGTTAGAATGTCCTTTGCTGAAAAAGAAACCAAAGAAGAGCACTAAGAAAAAAGGATTGCTGACTACATAGGAGGATCTTGATGAGGAATCCTCAAGTGATGATGAGTAGGAAGAAACAACAAAACTTTACCTAATGGAAGAGAATCTGATAGTAAGAAAAGCTTTTGATAATCTTTTGAATGACTTAAACACTTTGGCACAAATATGTGTTATTTTAAAAGCTAAGCTTTCAGATGCTCTAAAAAAAATGAGATTCTGAAGGCTGAGAAGAGTGATTTCAGTCAGGAAAATGATAGTCTGCTTAAGTTGAATGCTAAACTGATAGCTTAAACTAAGCTTAAGTCTATTAACTATACTAAACCTCCTTCTCAGTGTAACACCCCAATTTTTAGAAAAATGTCTCGAATGTCCTGTTTGTTGTTTTTCAAGCTTTTGTGTAAAAGATCGTTGTGTCCCTATTTACTGTTTCTTGTTTTCTGTATGAAATACAAATACATTTTTACAGACTAAAATTTTATTTAGTCGTTTTACGTAATTTGTTTCAAGACGATAAAATAAAAGTTTTCTTAAGCTACTGTTTTAATTTTTCTGGGAGATATACAGAAAATTAATACTGTCTGTAATTTTATTTGAACGTTTTGGATGATTTGCTTCGTCGTGGGTAAAAATGGAAAAATGACCGTTACGTCCCAATTGTACTGTTTTTAATTTTTCTATATGTTACAGTGCTTAATATTACTGTCTGTGATTTTATTTGGACTTTTTGTGCGATTTACTCCGGGACAGGAAAATAATATTTTCCAGGCCGGGGAAATCTTATTTTAATTATTCAGAATTGGGGGATCTTACTAAACCCGATTCTGAATGATACTGTTGTTAATCTTTTAATTTTTAGGATTTAACTGTCAAATAAAATAATTTTGTATTATTATAATATTATTTTATTAGTCAGTATAATAAAATGACAGTGGACCCAGAAATATTTTGCGGGACTCACGTTTAATTAAAATAGTTAGCTTAGTAGCTTAATTAAGCATAATTAGTGATGGAACTTTCAAGAACATAGTGACTAAGCTAGATAACTAAGCTTAATTAGTGACTAAGCATGGTGACAAGGTTAGGATTAACCAATGGGAGCAAAGCTTGGTGAACAAGGCTTAATCTTGATCATTGATTCATCCTAAGGCTTGGATGAAGCCAAGCAAGGCTACACCTTGCATGACTTGAAGTCCACGGCCATTTGGCCTTTGGAGGACAAAAATTCACTTCATCTTCATGCAATTTCTTTCTTCTCTCTCTTCCAAAATCCCTAAACTCCATTGAAGCTTTCTTGGAGCTCTATTCGGCCAAGCCATAAACTACACCATCCAACCACCCAAAATTTTATCCAACCAAGTTTTCTAAACCTAAACACAATCCTAAGAACATCTCTAGTTGGGAGTTCTTGCAAAATCTTTCATTTGAAGCTTGGAAACCTACTTGGAAAATTTTACCTAGAAGGTGAAATTTCTTGTTTTCCATTTCTAAACTCTTTTTCAAAGTTCTAGGCCATGATTTCTCCATGGTTTAAGCTCTCTTTTATGGTTAGTGATTTGTAGTTTTGTTTAAGCTTGATAGGTAACTTGGTGGAGTGAAAACCGAAACCTAGAGGAGGTGTGAAAGAGTATTTTTGTCTTCATTTAAGGTAAGAGGAAGACAATTCTTATCATCCATGGATGGTGGTAAGAAGATGGAGATTGATTGTTGATTGTAGAATCCATAAGGATTCCTTTGTTTGTGTTTGTTAGTAGCTTGTTTGTGTGGTTGTTAGTAGCTTTCCTATTTGATGTTTGTAATAATTTGTATGAAGTTGCATGTCTACAAGCTTTAAATTGCATGTCTACAAGCTTTGATAATTTGTATGTGTTAGAAATGCATGATAATATATAGGATGTGAATAACATGCTAAGGAATGCATGAGTGTTCCAAAGAACACCACACTAAGGCTCACGACCATTGACTAAAAGGAGAGCCAAAATGTTCTCACTATTTTCCTAAAGTGTAATTTAATTAACCTAGGAAAATTAACAAAATATAAGATTATTTAGATCAAGGAAAATGAATTTAGAAATCAAATGACACAAGTATGTATTTCGGCCAACATGCCAAACCAAGAATTCATGATTTCTAAAATTAAATCCAAACCATTTCCAAGTATAAAGATGCAATATATGTTAAAAAGAATTTTTTCTAAAATGAGTTTTGAAGAAATAAATTGAATTGAATTAAGTTTAATCAACTAAAACTATTGATTTTACTATTAGAAAGGAAATACAGTAACTTTTGAGAATTTCTAACATATAGCTCATACTTTATTTTGAAGCATGTTAGTGGTTTTCAAAAGGATTAAATTATATGGTTAAAAATTAAGTAAACAGAATTTTTACGGAAAAATTAGGAAACCATTAATATAATTTTCTAAGCAAAATACTGTCAATTTTTAGTAAAAATGGGCAAATAAGATAGAAAAGATGTCCAAAAGACAGTATACGGTATGAAAAATATTTTACGTAGTTTAAACGTATTATTTATTATTTCTGTTTATTTAAACAATAATTTTTAAGGGATTTGGACAATAAAATGATTTAAAGATCTTACGCGATTGAGAAAACGTATTAAAAACTCTACGCGATTTTAAAAACAGAAAAATAAATTTACGCGATTTAAAAACGTTTGTAAAAAAAACGACGAGATTGTGAAAATGCGATAAAATTTCTACGCGATTGATCAAAATGGTATTTTCTGTATTTTTCTGTTGTCGGGCTATGAGGTGAACCCGTATAGGCTTTGGAACAGTATTTGTCCGGTGGGACTTACTGTATCTTTTTATCTTTGAGGATATATTTTTATTGAGGGTATTCTGGTAATTT
Source organism: Ormosia emarginata (assembly GCA_029884605.1). Taxonomy (NCBI): domain Eukaryota; kingdom Viridiplantae; phylum Streptophyta; class Magnoliopsida; order Fabales; family Fabaceae; genus Ormosia; species Ormosia emarginata. The sequence goes on along the minus strand of JAQQTP010000019.1, from coordinate 1,497,828 downwards.
CTCATATAATGAGTTTATGCCAATTTTTGGTGGATTGGTTGACGAGGTGAATCACATCGTGTTGTCGATGCGATAAACGTAGTGTGGTTCATTGTCTTTATGAACTTGGAGACGTTAGTGTACGGGATCCCATATATGGACAGTCGGTCGCTCCGCTGGGCCGTGGTAACCGATAGCACACTAGTGGACTCGACACGCACTATTTTTAATCGAGATCTTGTAAAGTCTAATAGTACATTGCCTGTAGTGCTACAACGTGAGACCGTGAACTACACCACGCCTTGGATGGTGGATTCCATGTAACGTGGGGCTATAGACGCAACGTGTGACAGCGCAATAGTTTGGTTGGGCAGCCGTGGTACTAATAGATTTTGCGGGTCATTCTCTCTCTAATATCTGTATGTGTTTAGCTCCATGGAGTAGGATCGTGTCATATTGCATATGGTATATCTTGGACATTATTTTATCTGTTTATTTTTATCTGGTTATTATTATGATACATTGTCTATTTCTTATTTTATCTGTGATATTATCTTATCTGTGATATTATTTTATCTATGTGATATTATGTGTTGTTGTGATACTATTCTTACTTTACTAATTACTTGTTATAGCTTTTCATATTGCATGAACTCGTATATCTTGTTGTTTGTCATTTTCTTATTTGCCATGTTTGTGATGATTTTAGATTGTCTTACCTCTTTATTGTATGTGTTTTCTGTATATTTATTTACGTGGTAAAGAGTTTGAGGAAGAGGAACAGCCTCTTGAGATTTTGTATCCTGAGGAGGAAGAGGAGCAACAAGCTGAAGATCAGTACGACGACCAAGAACCATCTGATCATCCATATCCATTGGACTGATTTGTGTGGGTATGGCAGTGCTAGGATTTTTGGGTTTTGTGACACTCGAGTTTCACGGTGGATCGTTAGCTTGGCATCTGCGGGGAGATAGAGACTCAGTGACTTACGTGGGACGGCTGACTGTGTCCCTACGACATATGTTTGATGGAGAGCCAGTGATGACGACTACTGTGTTTCTGCACTTAGAGTTGCCTTTATCTCTTAGGCGTCACTGGGGTGGTGTGTCCACTGAGCCTAGTGAGATGACTATCGTATCGACTGCGCGGTCTCATTTCCGCCGAGTGTCGAGGCATCCTGGATATTTATCTTCTGATGAGTTTCCTGAGAGTGATCCATCAAAGGATTAAATGTTTATGATGTGTATTTTTGGGCGCGTCTGCGTATGTATATATTGACTCTTTACTGTTTTTACTTTCTTCTTGTTTCTGTTTAAATATTTATAGATATAGTTGTAAATTATTTGTATAACTTATAACTTGGACCATATGTATATTATGAGTGATGTTGTTCTGTTTATTTTATGTTTTCGCATTATTTTATTTAATAATATTCTGTTTAACAGGAAATATTTTTACAACCCATATTAGTATGTAACAAATGTTTTACAACTTGGGTAGATTTTATTTATCTTTCTTTTATTTTCTTCATATATGTGACATCCCCACAAGGGTGTTACACTCAGCATTCTATATAAGTAAATGATGAAGTAAACACATTAAGAAAGAAGGTTAAAAAGTTAAACAAGGACTTAGCCAAGTTTGTCAATAGCACCATGCATCTAGAAATATTACTTGGAAGCCAAATACGTACTCTTGACAAAACTAGCATTGGCTACAAAAAAACCCTGTAAACATAAGTTATATATGAATTTATTTGTACCTTCCAAGGAACCTAAAGTAAGGTGTTTTTGCAATAACAAACTTGGCCACAAGGCTTCAGTATGTTACCATAGAAACAAATCACCAAAGGTTGTAAGAACTAACCCAAGAAGATCTAAGCAAGTTTGGGTACTAAAAATTGTGCAATCTACTCATGCAGGTATGCTTGATCATAAGAAAGAAAAAGCACAAATGGTACTTAGACAGTGGGTGCTAGAGACATATGATAGGAGAGAGGAGCAAATTCTTATCTCTCAAGGCCAGAGATGGTTGAAATGTAACTTTTGGTGACAATGGACAAGGCGAGATTTTTGGGATAGGTAAAGATGGTAAAACTAACTTTACTTAAGAAAATGATGTGTATTATGTTAAAGGGTTAAAACCTAATCTTCTTAGCATTAGTTAATTTTGTGACAATGACTATGAAGTAGTGTTTGAATCAACAGTATGTATTATAAGTGAAGCTAATAATGGAAAAACCTTCTTTATTACCAAAAGGGAAAAGAACCTATATAGTGTAGGATTAGATGGCCTTTCTCATCAAAATGTAAAATTCTTCTTTGCTGTAAATGATGAAAAGTGGTCACGGCACAAGAAACTTGGCCACATAAATAAGAAAACAATTTCAAAATTAGTAAAACATGGCCTTATTAGAGGCTTGCAAAAGATAAAGTTTGATAAGGACATGGTATGTGAACATGCTAAAAAGGAAAGCAAACAAAGTCAAGTTAAATGTTGTCACTACACACAGGCAACTTGAGCTTCTAATATTGATCTTTTTGGTACAACCAAGTCCACAAGCTTAGGTGGAAAGATATATGGTTTTGTGATTATTGATGACTACTTAAGGTTTACATAGGTGCTATTCTTAAGCCACAAGGATGAGTCTTTAGAAGTCTTTAAGGTCTTTTGTTAAAAGGTTAAAAAAAAAACATTCTGTATTATTGCCATAAGGCGTGATAATGAGGGAGAGTTTGAAAATCATCTTTCCAAAAGTTTTTGTTTTATGAAAATGGTATTGTACGCAATTTTTCTTGTCCAAGAACTCCTCAACAAAATGGAGTTGTGGAGAGAAAAAAATTGTACACTACAAGAAATGTATAGAACTCTTCTTTGTGAGTTTGAACTCCCAAAGTATTTTTGAGCTAAGACAATCAACACCTAATGTTACATTTTGAACCGACTATAAGACCAATCTTGAAAAAGACTCCAAATGAGTTGTGGAAATGAAAAAAAACCTAACATTGCATACTTTCATGCATTTGAATGTGCCCGTTATATCCTAAATACCAAAGATCAGTGAGGTAAATTTTATCCTAAATTTTATAAAGGGGTTTTCCTTGGATATTCAGCCACATCTAAATCATATAAAGTCTATAACACAAGAACATTTATGGTAGAAGAAAGTATACATGTGACTTTCACTGATACTTTCTCCTCTAGTGAGAAAAGAAACATTTCAGATCTTGAAAATGATCTACAATAGCTGAGTATAAATGAAAAATCAAAGAAGAAAGAGCCTAAGAAATATCAAACTAAGAAGAAAGATGAGCAAAGTAGAGAGCAGAGTAATCAGTTTACTCAAAACCCTACTCATGAGTTTACTCAACTACCTAAAGAATGGAAATAGCACCATGCTCATCCAAAGGAACTCATTATTAGAGATACATAAGCTTGTGTGAAGACTAGATCTCAGTTCATAAATCAATACAATTATTTTGCCTTGCTATCTTAAATTGAAACCAAGAATGTAGATGAAACCCTCAAAGATGAATGCTGGATAATAACAATGCAAGAGGAGCTGAACCAATTTGACAGAAGCAATATGTAACACCCTAATACAATTATTGTCAAATAAATGGAATATTTCAAGATAAATCGCATTAAATGTGCCACTTTAAAAAAACATATAAATAAAACCCATAATAACCTTGGTAGTCATTATAGGAAGCCTTAAATGATAAACAAATCATATATATATATCATTTGCTAACAAGCCATATTGTATACATAAACTTTTACATACAACCAGAAAGATAACAATATACAAACTGGTCCAAAAAGAAATAAAACTGCTAAACTAAGCCTTCTACTTCTTATTCTTCTTGCCCTTTTTCTTCGAAGGGTCTTCACCTGGATTTATATGGAACACAGGGGTGAGAAATCACAATTTCTCAGTATTCGTATACCAAGACCAGCAGTAAATCATTTACAATGAATAATGAATTGAACACATTAATATAATATAAATTCAAAAATCAATAACATCAAAGAATCACCCATACAACCCTGTGATACCATTGATCAAGAAACCAAACAATCAACCAGTCAAGCAATGATAATTGCCCATACAATTGTCAAACAATGCAATGCTTTATATATGATGTATAGTTATGCTCAAACAAAGTCCTAATATAATGATTGTGCAATGATGATGCAAGTTTAAAATTTGAAAACACAAGCTACTTGCTTAATTTCCCAGAAATCTTTGTCCCTCGTATATGCAAAGTAGGATAAGGTTACGAGCCTAAATCCGACTTGGTAATAGGTAAACACCTTCCCTTCACCAATGTAAGAGTACTATTGTCACCCCTATACCGGTAACCCTAACCACAATAGCATACCTGCTACGAGAATCTAGATCAACACCTTGTTCTCTAGCCATATGATTGTGCACACCATGTTAAGTTACAATACATAGGAAACTAACAAGTATCAAGTTTGAAAATAAAAAATCAATAACTATCTTAATTCACAACTAAGACAACCCAATACTAATACGTACAAGTCTTAGCCTCACTTATCCGACAAGGTAGCAAGAATTATGTAAATAGCATTTCCATATCTAAAACCTCTTACCATCACTTCACAAGTGATTTCCAAGTCAACCATATGTTAATAAAAGTTTTAGTTAATTCCTAAGGCATTCTAACTCAAAGATTTGCCTAAGGTTTCAACACTCTTAGATTTATGCCATATGGTTATTCTCTCCAAGAATTATCCCATTTGTGACTCACAACACTTAGGAAAGCATATAAGAATGATCTCAACACTTAAGGAATGCCAAAACCTCAAGAATACAATCCTAAAAAATCCTGGTACTCATGCCTAGGCATGACATTCCCACGCCTAGGCGTGACCCTCTCTGTCTCGCCTGACTAAAAAATCAGAACACCCAAGCCTAGGCATGACCCCAAGACAGCAGCTTCTGTAGAATTTTGCAGAAGTATGGCACTGTTCCATTGGTGCCACACACGAAATTTGATCAACCCAAATCTGTTTCTTGGTGGTGTTAAGTCCCAAACAAGTTCACAAACATGAGGGAAACATAAAATACTAAATTCACGATCCGGCGTAGAATGTCCTGTATAAGCCATGTTGCGCATTGAGAAAATATTTTAGCACTTGAATTGAGGCTGACGAGATACAAACATGTCTTCTGAATCAATATCTTCAAATGTTGTTTGGTTTAGCTCCATGGAGTAGGGGTCTGTCCATTGTGGTTGTGGCATGGTCCATATCATATTGTTGTGCATGGTCAGTATACACATTATTTATATGCATAGTCAGCATTGACATTGTTATGATGTGATATTGTTATAATATAATATTGTTGTTGTAACACCCTTGTAGGGATGTCACATTTTTAATGCAATAAAATAAAATTACCCAAGTTCTAAAACATTTGGTACGTAATTAATATAAGTTGTAAATTTTTTTTCCGTTTATACTAGATATCATTAAATAAAATAAAATGAAACATAAAGTAAAACAAACCATTATCACACACAATAATATGCATATGATTTTGTCTTAAGTATACAAATAATTTACAACTACAAATATTTAACAAAATAGTAAAGAGTCAGCATAATACTAAAACATAACATGCCCAAGTGCACATCAAAGATTCCTAACCCTCCGAAGGATCACTCTTAGATGGATCATCAGATGACAGAAATTCAGGATGTCTCACAGCTTTACGGACATGAGTCCGTGCTGTTGACACACTACTGATCGAACTAGGCGCATGGAAAATTCCTCCCCAATAACGCCTAAGAGTCAAAGGCATCTCAAGATGTAAATACAAAGTAGTAGTAAAAATAGGCTCCCCATCAAACTCTCTACGTAGGGTCACAGTCAGACTCCCCACATAGACTATCGATCCTCTATCCTCACGCAGTCGCCAAGCTTCAGAGCCTCCGTGAAACTCAAGTCTCACAAAACCAAAGAATCCAGGCAACGCCATCACCACATAATCAGTCCAAATGATAAGGGTGATATGATAGCTCGCACTCGTCGAACTGATCGCTCGGCTGCTGCTCCTCAGGGTACATAATATCAAGAGGCTGCTCCTCTTCCTCTGCCTCAAACTCTTTATAGAATATAAAATAATAATACAGAGAAATACATACAAGGAGGTGAGATAATCTACATCATTACTAGCATGGCAATAAAGAAAATGACAATACAAACAGATATCACAGTTTAACACAATAATGCATACCACAGTATCATAAACGATATCGCAATTTAACACATCATATATAATGTCACAAATAATAACAAACATGATGCATACCACAAATACCAATGTATAACGACAAGTTCCTACTCCATGGAGCTAAACACAGACATCAAAGAGAATCACCCTGAAAAACTATCAGTACCTCAGGCTGCCCAACCAAACTATTGCACTGTCCAACGTCGTGTCTATAGCCCACAGTCCAAAACATCGTGTAGTAGTACACAGTCCAAATACGTTGTGCAATACAGGCATTGTACTAGACAGTCTCCACAAGATCTCGATTAAGAATAGTGCGTGTCGAGATCATTAATGTGTTGCTCGTTACCACGACCCAGAGGAGCTACCATTTGTCCACATGTGGAATCCTCCGCACACTAACGCCTCCAAGATTCAATAAATAAACCACACTACGCCTATCACACCCACAACACGGTGTAATTCATCTCATCAATCAATTGCCAATTTCAACCAAATTGACATAACTCTCAATGCATGAATAAGAATCATAATTACATAAATACCCTCGATCTCAATATATCACCATATTTACATAAATAGCCTCAGTCTCAACATTTCCAAATATAGTACGTCTCCACTTGACAGTACTATACCTCAACATGTCTGCGTCCACCACTTTGGCCTGACAGTAAAACTCACTGTTCCATTTAGTAGTGTAAGAATTTGATCGCCTTTTCACAATCACGTCACCTTTTTCAAACATTTTCAAATCGCATAAATATTTTTCGATATTTTTAAAATCGTGTAGGGTTTTTAAACCGTTTTCTCAATCGCGTAAGATTTTTAAATCGTTTTATTAATCACGTAGCTTAAAAATATTTATTTTGAATACGCGTAAGCTATTTCTAGTAATTTTCAAATACGTAAATATTTTCTCTACGTTTATAATTTATAATTTGATCCTTTATCCATTATTTGTTCATTTTTAGTGAATTTTGACAACATTTTGTCTAGAAAATTCATTAACTGATATTTTCTACGTTTACCGTTAATAAATGCCTCTTTTAACTATAACTAGTATACATTACTTGAAACTTACTAACGTGCTTCAAAATCCTAAGGTGAGCTTATACGTTAACATTTTTCAAGTATTCACTGTATTTCTTATTTATAATTGAATCCTCTAATTTTAGTTTCTAAAACTAAGTTTATTTATTTTATTTCTCAAAAATTCATTGAAATTAAATCCTTTTGCAGTAAATTACTTAATCTATATTAGAAAATAATTTTGGAAATCAAACATACATTAAATGGCATGTTGGCTGAATTCAACATATGCTTCACAAATGGTCTTTAAATTATTTTCTATCCTCTAAACCATTTTCAAATTCATTAATTTACTTAAGTCAATTGAGTTCTTCTTTTAGAAAATGGTTGAGAACATCTTGGTTCCTTTTTTTCTTGGTGAAGCCGTGAGCTCCTTTGGTGTTCTTTGGAATACTCATGCAATCCTTATATGTTATTCACATCCTACATTAATAATCATACATCTATAAACACATGCAATATATTTTAAAGCTATAAACATACATGCAAGTATAATCAATCACAAATAAGGAAAGCATTTAAACAAACAAGTGAAGGAATCCTTATGGATTCTTCACCACAAATACAACCACTTTCTCATCACCACACATGGTTGATGAGATCAAATCTCCCTCTTATCGTAAAGGAAGACAACTCCTTCTACTGTTCTCCTATGGTTTTCGTGTGACCTCCAAGAGAAACCTAACATGCTCAAACAAATTTTAAAGAGTCATAACTATAGGAGAAAAACATAAACCATGGATCAATCGTGGCTTAGAACCTAAGAAATAAAGTTAGAATTAAGAAACAAGAATCTTTACCTTGTAGGAAAAATCTCCAAAGTGATTTTCCAAGCTCAAGATGAATTTTTTTGGAAGAACTCTCAACTAGAGATGTTCTTAGAATGTTGTTTGGATTTGAGAAGTTGGGTTAGATGAAAATTTAGAAGGGTGAAAGTGTATGTTTAGGGTGGTGGCCGAATGGCTCAAAAAAGGAAGCTAGAGAGTTGTTCTTGGTGTTCTTGGAGAAAAGAAAGGTTGAAGATGAAAAATGAAATGAACTTGGTCTCCTAACCTAGCTTATGGCTGTGAGCTTCATCAAGGGAGGTGGCCACTTTGTTTGACTTCTCCTAACACGTAATGGCCTTAGATGTAATCTAGGGTTGATATTCAAGGCTTTGGCTCCAAGCTTGTTCCTAATTGGTGTAGAAAAACCAAGTCATCAAGTGACTAGGCCTTCTTAAAAGTTCTTGGCCCAATGGCCCTAATGGAGAGCAAACCAAGTTTGTGCTTCATTCATGCAATCTAGTTACACTTAGGTGCATTTAGTTAGTTTGCTTAGTTACTTGTCTAACTATCTAGTTACTTAGGGTAACTAAGCCTTGTCTTGACATTTTTAGAACTTTCTCTAACTAGGACTTAATTAGATAGCTAACTAGGTTTCCTTCATTTAGTTACTAAACAAGCTTCCTATGTTAACTTAGTTAGGTTTAAGCTAACTTGGTTAAGCTTTCTAGTTTAATCTTAACAAGTCCAACCACTTTTGTGGACTTGATTTCCATTGGTCTAGAATTTTCAAGCCACTATTGTTGACTATATTTCATTGGCTTAGAAATAATCTAGCCAGAAACGTTGACTGATTTACTAAACGTGGGTCCCATGGACTTTTCTGGGTCCATGTTCATTTTGTAGCAGATTTCTACTATTTTTGAGACAGTAGGTACTGTCAAATAAAATAATATTATAATAATATAAAATTATTTTATTGCACAGTTAAATCTTAAAAATTAAAAGATTAATATTCGTATCACTCAGAATTGAGTTTAGTAAGATCCCCCAGCTCCGAATAATTAAAATAAGATTTTTTCGGCCAGAAAATTATTATTTTCTTGACTCAGAGTAAATCACACACAATGATCAAATACAATAACGAAACAGTCAAATTCAATTTATAACTCACAGAAAACATAAAACAGTACACTTAGGACAAAATTATCATTTATTCAAAAGTTGGGGTATTACAGTTGTAATCTTTTGGCATATTGATGCAACCTTTGTTTGTTGAATTATCTGTTACGTTGTTTATTGAATTAAATTATTAACATATATTATGACAATGTTGTTGATATCTGTATTTGAATTGTATTGATTGCCATTATTGTTTCTGCACTGCTATGTGGTATTGATGTTAGGGATCTCATCCCTTTATTGTCTTGTTTTGTTTATATGTTTATGTTTTGTAAAGTCTGTCATGGTTATAACATCCAAAAATTTACTATTTTACAGTAATGAATGAATTGTACTATTTTGTGATTTATGTGTGCTGCAAATTTATTTTGACTATTCTGTGACTGTTTTTGATCATTGTGTGTGATTTACTTCGAGTTAAAAAATAATAATTTTTGGGTCAGAGAAAATTTTTACTGAATTATCCGAAGCCGGTGGATCTTACTAAATCCGAATCTGAGAGATACATAACTCGATCTTTTAATTTTTAAAATTTATCTGTGAAATAATTTTTTTTGTATTTTATTATCCAGCGGACAAATACTTACTGACTTGTGAGTAGTATGTTCTGTCCATTGGGTAATAATTTCTATAACTATTGTCCATTGGGCAATAGGCTTTAGAGAAAGTTTTGATGATTTGTTTTGTGAACCAATTAGAATACTTGAAGCTTGATAAAAACCAATAGAAAGTGGTCAACGAAAATGGCTAGACTAGTTAGTTATGTAACTAGATGAAACTAAATGACTTAAACTAAGTTAGCTGAAAGCCTATGTAGTAACTAAATGGAACAAACTTAGTTTGCTACTCATTAGGGCTTCACGATTTTAGGGAGGTTCTAGCACCTTCTAGATATTCATGACTCACACCTAAGTAACTAAATAGTTAGCAATGGAACTAGGTGATCTAACTAAGTTAGCTTAATTTAGTTAGGAACTAATTGAATTAAAACTTGGTTAGCCTTCTCCATTGAGCTTCATAATTAGGAAGTTTCATGCACCATGTAGAATTTGGTGTTTCACTTGCATGACTCTTAAGTTTAAACCAATAGAAAACTACATGATCAAAGCATGATCACTTGGTGACATTAGCCATGTGCTAATCATAATTGTTAGCAAAATATTTCACTCTCCTTTTCCTTCACTCTTCCACGGCAATCACTAGGGGGAGAGGTCATCCATTTCATTTTTATCTCATTTTGAGACCATAAACTATTCTCTCCATTCTCTTTCATCTAGACTTGAACAAAAACTCCATTTCTCTCCATCTTTGAAGCTCACGGCCTCCACACCTAATACCACCATCCAAACTTCCAAAATTTCATTTAACTTCATTTCCTAAACCTAAACACCATTCTAGACACTTTTCATGTTGTGGACTTAAGCTAGTTCATCCATCTTGTGCTTGGAAATCAAGCTTGAGTTTTTTACTCTTAAATGTAAAAGCTTTGTTTCTTGATTCAAAGTTTGGTTCTTGAATTTCTAAGCCATGTTTGATCCATGGTTTCTCTTTGTCAAGTTTAGTTTACGACTTTGTATTGGTTTAAGCTTGTTAGGGTTTTCTTTGGAGGCTACATGAAATTCTTTGGAGGAAGCAACTTGAAGGATTTTGTCTTCCTTAAGGTAAGAGGCAGATTAACCTCATCAACCATATGTTGGTGGTGAGGAAATGGCTTGTTGGTGGTGAGAAATCCATAAGGATTTATTCACTTGTGTGATTTAAAGCTTGTTTTGTTTGTGATGATTTTTGGTTGGTATGCTTTATAACTTTGATTATATGCTTGTTTATGTGATTATGGAAGCATGATGAATTATTGTATAAGGTAGGATGTGATTCACATGATGAGGAATTGTATGAAGGTTCCAAAGAACCTATGGAGGCTCACGACCTCAACACCACAAGGAGGGCAAAGTATTTTAAATTATTTTCCTAATCATGGATTAAGTGATTTAATGATGAGAAATTGAATTAAATGTTTTTACAAAGAATTATGTGATAGAAAAAGATTAAATATGATTTATGAAGCATAAATGGATTTATGGCCAACATGCCAAGGTTTAGTGTTTTAGATCCTAAATTATTTTCCTATGTGTAGACTTAGGTAATTAATTAACAAGAATTCAATTTAATGAATTTTTAGTAGAAAAAGGAAAGTGGACTAAATGTTTAGAATTAAATTAGCATATTTAAGTTATAATGAGAAACAGAATTAAAACTTGAAATTTGCTAACGTATAGCTCACCCTTTGGGTTTTGAAGCGCGTTAGAAAATTTTGAGTTGTAATGCCAAATTAAATCAAAGAAGTGCAATTTCTATAAAGAATAGTAGAAAATATTACGTTAAGAAATTTTTAGTAAGAAAATATTCTAAATAAGGCTAAAATGGCTATAGTATGTAGAAAATTTTATAAATAAGTTTAGAAAGCTAATAAATATTTTATGCAAGTGAAAAATACTAGAAAAATCTTACGCGATTTAAAAATAGTGATTTTTAAAACTACACGATTGAGAAAATGATTTAAAATCGCTATACGATTGAGAAAACGTTTAAAAATCTCTACGCAATTTGGAAAACGTTTTAAAATATTTCTGCAATTGCAAAAATGTTGGAAAATACTTACGCAATTTGAAAACATAAGAAAAAGGTTACGCGATTGTGAAAACGCGATAAAATGTTTATGCAATTGGAAATAATAGCAGTTTGCTGTCGGGCTGTCGTGGTGGGCCCAGTTATATTGGAAAGTGATACCACCAAGAGATGGTGTGTGTATGTGAAACACTATGAGTATGATGTCTGTATGTGTTTTTGGATCATACATCATGCATAGAAAGGTGTGTCAACTTATTTGGTTAAGGTAAGTGTGCCTAGGAGATTGAAATTACACCTTCGTGCAGGTGAGAATTGCGTAGTTATGATCTTCAGTGATCTTGGAGACGTTGGGGTGAGGAATGTCATATGTGGTTAGTTGGTAGCACCACTACGCCGTGGTATCCTATGCGAACACACCAACGGTCTTGATAAAGTTGCTACTCTTTTCTTGATTTGTTAAGAGTGTCTTGTATTAGTCATATTGCACACCATGGTATAATATATTGGCACATGATTTAAGGCTAACGATATACAGACATGTACTTTCTATCTTTCTCTCCGAAATTGTGATTAGCTCCATGGAGTAGGATTTGGGCTTTGTACATATGCATAATGGGTTAGCATATTGATATGATTATTATGCATATCTGATATATTATCTATAATGTGATAATATGACTGTATGTGAAAATATTGTATTTATATTATTTACTGTCATTTTCTATATTACCTCATTGGTATTGATGTAGGGGATCTCACCTCTTTCCTGTATTATATTTGTTTTATTGTATATGTTTGATGAAGACCGAGGAAACAAGGAAGCTGGTAATTCTGTTTACCACCAATGATATATTTTGTTGTGTTTGTTTATATAGTGCCGAGATGTCATGTTTTGGGTTTTGTTATAGTGCAATTCCATGGGGGAACTGACGCTTAGAGATTTGATTTTAACAATGAACGTTTTGTTTACACCGGTGACTTAACTCTAAACCTTAGTGGTACTAGGGATGAGACTCCTATTCTGACGCAACATGCATCCGTGCGTCTTGAGTTCACTATGCCAATACGTGAGCTTTGGGGTGGTAGTTTCTATACTCCACAGGAGGATTCTATGGTGTCGTCAGCTAGGACACCAGCCCGGCGTGCATTGTATCCGCCAGGGTTCTTTAGTGAAGATACTAAGGAGGAGAAGGATCCTGCTGAGGGTCTGAATCCTTAGTCTGGTTTTAGAGGTTATGGTTTAGTATTTTATATTTTGGTCATGTGTATTGTATATATTATCTTTTGGGAGTAAGTGTGCATTTATGTAAATTATTTGTAAAAATGTTTCAAGATGTATGTAAATTATGATGAGTTTATTTCAGTTACTTTTACATTTATGGTTTTTATTTTCAGTTATTATGTAAACGAAATTTTAAAATAAATGGTTTACAAGATTAATTCTTTTACAACTTGGATAAGTTATATTAAGATTAGTCTTAAATGTGTTACCCTACTGTGGGTGTTACAGTGGTGGTGAAGCGAAGATCTTCCTTGGTCATGTGGGGACGCAGTGCTATGGAGGTATTATCGTATGGTGTGTCCATCTTGATGCGGGTGTTTTGAGTATTTTGTTAAGTTTAATATCGTGCTTATAAGTTGGACGCGTCACGGGGTTTGCTACTTGTTTTTTATATATGTAAGTCTCAAGTATTGTATGATGTTGGCGAACTATATCATGTTTATATAAGTTGTGTATTGATTAGTTAATAATGACTTGTGTTCTTTCAAATTTTGGTAAGTTTATGTTGTCAGCAAAAAAAAATTTTAAAACTCGTATTTTATAATAGTAAACCTTTATAATTTGGTTTCTATTTGGTCAGTTGTAGTCTTAAAAGTAATGCCCTACGGAGGGTGTTGCAGTTCTTATATATAACACATCAAAATTTTGGCCACCAATGGACAACATGCAGCCATAAGTATTCATCACCATTTAGTCACAATTTCAAGCTTCAATTTCAAGCACAAAGGCATTAAAATTCTGCCTAAAACTAGGCAACATATTACCTTAATTTTCTATCATAATTCAACTCACAAATTCAAGCAACAAAGCATTAAAATTGTGTTAAAAAACAGGGCAGCATTCTGCCCTTGCATATTCAGTCCCAAATCCATCATTTTTATTAAAATTCAACATCACAATTTGACATAAGAATCACTAGAAATGAAAGGACAAATTAAAACAAAAAGTTCTCCACTTCTCCATGCTTTGGTCATGAGTTACATAGTCAAAAACACAACCAATTTCTCAAGTTTTTCATTGCATAATTCATCAAAGAATAAGAACTAGATAGAAGTAAGAATTTAAAACCACAAAATACAAGAGTATTCTTGCCATTCTTCATAGTGCAGTCGTGGCCATCCAAGGTAGCAAAGAATAAAAATTTGAACACAAAAATAGTAGGAAAGAAAGAGTAAATCAAATGTAAGAAACCCCTACCTCATTTGAAGAAGATGAGCTCCAACTTGCCCCTTGCTTCCTCCTCTTTCTCTTTTTCCTTCTCTTCATTTCCTTTCTCTCTTTTTCCCATTTCTATTTTCTTTGTTTCTGCTGGAGCAGAATATGTGAGGGACTGGAGAGTAAAGTGAGAAAGCTCACTTAAATAAAACAAGCTTTAAGGGCATTTTAGTCCTTTCACAAAACTTCCTATCTCTTAGGAACATTTTGATCTTATTATTTCAGGTTTTCTAAGCTCCATAAATATTAAAATAAATTCTAGGATTTACCTTAATATTTATTTCATAGTTTCCTTAATTTTTTATATCTGGGCTGAGTTCATTCGGTATAAAAACACGTACTCGGTGTGCTTAAAAATACTAAACAAACTCAGTTTACCCTCAAATTTTAACTACAACTTTATTAACTCATTTATGACTTAAAAATAACTTATCCATAATTATTTTTCTTATCTAGGCAAATTATGCCATTTTTTGGGTCATTTTAGGTCATTTTCCACATTCTATGTTGCGGCAAAGTGCCTGAACTAGCTCAGTTTATTATGAAACTTTACAGACATGTTAAACTAGTATTAGGCTACCTTGCTAACCCTTTACAAGCCTAACATGTTATCGGGGATGTTACATTTCTCTTCTCCTTTTAAAAATTTTGTCTCCAAAATTTAGTTTTCCATACTAAAAGTCTGGAGACCTTTAACAAATTCTCTTAATGGTATACAACTTGTCCTTTCCAACCTTTAATCGAAACTTAGAGATTCCCATTCTTTTATCTTAACAGGGTTTACTTTATAAAGGGTCTAAAGATTGCACTTCCTATTGCGCTTCCTATTGCGCTTCCTGTTCTTGTGGATACCTTTTCACCAAGTATCTTAGTTGACTATTACATAGCATACTAATAAAGTTTATTGTCGTGTCACCTTGTACGTTCTCTACATTCAGGGTACTTAGGCTCCACAATTTCTATTTAAACTGACCTATCTTCATCTTATGCATCGCTGGGTATAGTATCACTTTCTTTATCCTTATAGATTATCTTCTGTAACGCCTCGGGACTTCCTGCAGGATTGATGAGTTTCTCCACAAACCAACATGGGTCTTTTCAGCGTGCTTTGTCCTCACTCACATGCATCCTAGGAAACTTTCCAGGAGGTCACCCATCCCACAATTGCTCCAGGTCAAGCACGCTTAACGATGAAATTCTTATGTTCTAGGCTCTTGAAAAGAAGTTACAACTTGTTGATATGATTACGCTTAATCAATTCCTTTAAGCCATCATCAACTATGTAGTCTCATACCTGCACAGTCTCTGAATCCCTCTCATTCTAGTGCGTATTCAGTTCATTCATGGGACCCTTCGCCTAGAAGCCTGCCAGGAGCCATTCATTGATGCTTTCTCTTAGCACCGGTGACCACTCCCCGCCCTCATCGGCCTCGGGATGCCACCTGCCCACCAACTTCCACTTGGTTCATCCCCGAACCACACCGTACTGGGAGAGATCCCGGCTCTAATACCATCTGTAATGCCCTAGGACCCCTGCAAGATTGATGAGTGTTTCCACAAACCAACACGGGTCTTTTAAGCATGCTTTGTCCTTACTCACACGCATCCTAGGAAACTTCCCAGGAGGTCACTCATCCCACAATTACTCCAAGTCCAGTACGCTTAACCATGGAGTTCTTATGTTCTAGGCTACCGAAAAGAAGTTACAACTTGTTGATATGGCTACGCCTAATCAATTCCTTTAAACCATCCTCAACTATATAGTTCCATACTTGCATAGTCTCTGAATCCCTCTCATTCTGGTGTGAATTCAGTTCATTCATGGGACCCTTCGCCTAGAAGCCTGCCAGGAACAGCTCATTGATGCTTTCTCTTAGCACCGATGACTACTCATTGCCCTCGTCGGCCCCGGGATGCCACATTTCTATCAATCCTTAAAGATTTTTATTAATCTGATTTGATTTTCATGACTTATATAATATTTGTGAATTTTGGTGATATTTTGAATATTTTAATATATTTGAGATATTTTGAATATTTTATTATATTTTGGATGTTTTGTGACTTTTGTATGGTGTAAAATTATTTTGACTATTCCGTGACTGTATTTGATTATTTTGTGTGATTTACTCCGAGTCAGGAAAATAATAATTTTCAGGGTGTTACAACACTCCCCTCCTAAAAAGAATTTCGTCCTCAAAATTCGTAGTAGTCTCAGAATAAATAGGATATTGCTCTTTCATCTTTTCTTCCAGTTCCCAAGTAGCATCTTTGCTTACGTCATTCCAGATTACTTGGACCAATGAAAACTCTTTGCCTCATGTTCAACTTCTCCTGATCAAACGGATACCTCATACTTTGGAGATTGCTGAAGACGTTGAATGTTGTTCCATAAAGAATGTGTCTCCATATTTTTAATGAAAACATAATAGCTACCAACTCCCATTCATGCGTCGGATAGCTCTTCTCATGTACCTTCAATTTCCTTGAAACATACGCTACAACTCTTCTATTATGCATAAGCACACATCTTAAACTCTGATGTGATGCATCACTGTACACCTCCAATGGTTCGTTGGGATTAGGCAGAACCAATACCATGGAAGTAGTCAAACACCCTTTCAACTCTTGAAAATTCTCCTTGTATGCATCAGTCCATGCAAATGCTTAATTCTTTCTGGTAAGCTGGGTGAGAGGTCATGCGATCTTGGGAAAATTCTCAATAAACCTTCAGTAGTAATCGGCTAACTTGATAAAACTATGGATTTGCGATGCAATCTTCAATCTTTCTCATTCAAGAACTATTTCAACTCTTGAAGCGTCCACTTTAATTCCTTCCTCTGAAATCACGTGGTCCAAAAACTGCACTTCATCCAACAAGAACTCACATTTCAATAACTCTAGCATACAACTATTTCTCCTTTAGAACTTGGAGAACCACACTGAGATATTCAACATGTTCCTCATGATTTTGAGAATTGCTCAGAATGTCGTTAATAAAGATAATGACAATTCTGTCTAGATAAGGATGAAAGATACTATTCATATAATTCATGAATATTGCAGGAGCATTCGCCACTTCGAACAACATCACTTGAAATTTTCTTGCCTTCATACCGCTTCACTCTCCTGCCTTTGCTTTTAACATGAAGTGTCTCACAAATCAAGTTCTCTTTTTCAACGGTACTATATATGATATTATGACATGAATTAGACTAAGAACATCCTTTCTTGCAATTGTAATATATGAAAAACATTATGAAGGTTAGAAAGAAAAGGTAGCGAAACTATCCGATGTGTTACCGGACACATCCAATGTAACACCCTCCATAGGGCATCACATTTTTGACTAAAAACCTGAAAATGATTTCATAAAAGCCTTGAGTTCTAAAAGATGGATTTTAAAATTTCATTTCGTGGAAACATAAACTTACCAAAAATTATAAGTAAAACAGAAAATAGACTAAACTGATTAATACACATATTATTTATACCACGTAATATTCAACAACATTTTAAAACATAAAATTTACAGACTCAAAGAAACAGTAGCAAACCTAAAGACGGTTACTACTAATAGCACGGTAACAACACTAATGAGAAAAACCCAACATACATGTTCTGTTTTCTCCATCAAACTGCATCCGGTTGAAACTAAGAAGATCACTCCTCAATGCCATCACCGAAGAAATGCCCAACATACATGTTTTGTTTACTCCGCACACTAATGCCTCCAAGTCCATATGAAGAAATGAACCACACTACGCTTATCACACCGACAACACGGTGTAATTCGCCTCGTCAATCACATTTGCACAACTCAATGCATGAATAAAAATAATAATTACCAAATTACCCTTAGCTTCAAAATATTCTCATATTTACGCAAATGCCCTCAATGGCAATAAATACAGTACATTCCCACCTGACGTACCACATTTACGCAAATGCCCTCAATGGCAATAATCTCAAATACAGTACGTTCCCACCTGACGTACCATATTTTCACATGTCCGAAATATAGTACGTTCCCACCTGACGTACCATATTTCCATATGTCCGAGTCCACCATTTTGGCCCGACAGTAAAACTCGTTGTTCCAATTAATCGCGTAAAAATTTTATCGCGTTTTCACAATCGCGTCACTTTTACAAATATTTTTAAATCGCGTAAATATATTTTGCTATTTTTAAAATCGCGTAACATTTTTAAATCATTTTCTCAATCGCGTAGCTTAAAAATTATAATTTTAAAATACGCGTAAGCTATTTCTAGTATTTTTCAACTACATATAATATTTTCTTTACATTCAAATTTTATATTGAAACTTTCTCTATTATTAGTCCATTTTTAATTAATTTTGGTGACATTTTATCTAGAAAACTCATTAAGTGATATTTTCTACGTTTCCATAAAAAATTTACTTTTCTTAATCATAACTAATAATTACATCTCGAAACTTACTAACGCGTTTCAAAACTCAATGAGTGAACTATACGTTAGTATTTTTCAAGTATTTACATCATTACTTAAATTCACTAATTTAACTCTAAAATTAAATTACTTTTCATTGTTTATCCAAAACTTCATTTAATTAAGTCCTTATAAGTCCACACCTTTAGAAATAGTTTTGGATTAGAAACATCATAAGTAGGCATGTTGGCCCAAAATCATTCTATGCATTTAAAAATCATATTTAATTGTTTCTCATCATTTAATCTCTTATAAAAATTCTTAATCCAATTTATTATCATTAAAATCATTCCTTTTTATATTTCTAAATTTATTAAATTGAGTTCCCATTTATTAAATTACATAATCTACTCTTAGAGAATAATTTAGATCAAAAGTGTCTTAAATTGGCATGTTAGCCGAAATTCACTATGTTTAAATCATTTATAAATTATCTTCTACTAACTAAGTTCTTGTGAAAATCATTACTAATTAAATCTATTAATCCTTGCTTTAGAAAATAATTGAGAACATTTTAGTTCTCTTTAGGATAGTGAAAACCGTGATCCATATGTGTTCTTTGGAACACTCATGCAAATCTTCAATATATTATTCACATCCTACAATAACTATCATGCATCTATGAACACATACCATATATTAAAGCAATCATAAAACACATACCATATATTAAAGTTATAGACATGCTTGCACACAAAATCAATCACAAATAGGAAAGACATTAAACAACCAAGTGAATGAATCCTTATAGATTCTTCACCACAAACACATCCATTCCTCACCACCAATACATGGATGATGAGGGTAATCTCCCTCTTACCTCTTGAAGAAACCTCCAAAGTTCCTTGTATGTCTTCTTGTTGTCTCCTTCAAGATGAACTTCAACCACCAAGTGCTTCTTGAAAATCAAAGAAAACGTGAAATATTAATATCTAAGGCTTGAATAAGAAAACCATGGATCAAAATATGGTTTAGAAAGAAAGAATGAAATCAATAGTGAAGATTTCATAAACTTCACCTTAAAACTCCAAACCTTGAGCTTGAAGAACAAAGATGAAGATGGATGATTTAGGGAAAATCTCCAACAAGAAAGTTCCTTAGAATTGCATGAAGATTCAAGATCTAAGGTTGTCTAGAATTATTGAAGCTTGGAAGGTGATTTTGTAGGGTTGGCCGTGAGCTTCCATAGACAAGAAAGGTGAGAGTTATGTGTTTGGCTTTGAAAGAACTCCTTGAAGATAAGTGATTTTGATCAAGACTCCAACTACAAAGTGTCTTGAAACAAGGTAAGGATTCAAGATATATGGTTAGTGTAAATTATTGAAGAGTGATGGTAGAACCATGGCCTCTTGGCCGTGAGCTTGGAGAAGAGAAAGATAGGAGCTTTTGTGTTCTTTGCTCGATAGGAAGATGGAAATGAATGAATCTTGAGAAGTTCCTAACATGAAAGTGTCTTGGATTGATGAAAGGATTCAAGAAATGATATTGGTAGGAATTATTGAAGTTTGGAGAGTTGTTTATGGTGCTTGGCTGAATCCATGCAGAAGAGAAAATGAGAGAGTTTTGGTTGTTCGTTCTTGGTTCTTTGGAGAAAAGGATGTGTAAGAGAGCAAGTGAGATGAATGGATGAAGGTTGTCTTCCATTTGGGTGCTATGGCCGTAGAGTACAAGGAGAGAAAAGGGGTGAGAGCTTCTTGCCAAAGTTGCAAATGAATCAAAGCCCTCCTATTTATAGACTTCATGAAAAAGATGAAGGCTTAGGATATTTTTCGGTATACTATAAGGAATGAACAATAATTACTGCTTATAAAGTTAGTGTATATTGTCCCATGAGTAATAAAATATACCTAGATTTTTCTCTTATTCTAGCTGGGTAGCAACCATTGTTGATCATTTTTTACTGATTGCCCTTGATGAGTGACAGAGCGAGTAATCAAAGAGAAACTTCTAGAACATGTGACTCACTACGATGAGTTAGCATGATGAGTCAGCGTATAAATTTCTAGAACAGCTGAGTCAGCATGGCGAGTCACTAGCTCAGTCACCAGCTGAGTCAGCATAGAACCTTCTGGAACATGTGACTCACTGCGGCGTGTCACAGGGTGAGTCAGCATTTCTAGAATGTGGCGAGTCACTGCTTCTAGAACATGGCGAGTCACTGCTTCTGGAACATGGCGAGTAACCGCTTCTGGAAGCTTCCCAAAGATGCTGAGTCATAGGTGCTGAGGTGTCGCACCACGTGTTGAGTTTCTATTGGTCCTTTGCGATGAGTCACAACCACCAACTTTGACCGGCTCTTTATTGGTCCACGTGTAAAGCACTTGATGACTAAGCGCATGACGATGTGTCTTCTAAAGTCTTCTGGAATAGTCTGGAACATGTGAGTCACTAGGCTAGTCATCTAGGTGAGTCACTAAACGATGAGTCATCGTCTAAAACATTCTAGAGTGGGTGGCTAGGCTTGCGTCTAGAATCGTCCACTAGATATTTTTTAAGAAAGATATCATCCAATGGATAATAAAACATACCCCAATTTTATTTGTCAGATAAAATCGTAGGGAAACAAAATTTCAAAAACTGCTTTTCGTTTCGGGTTTAGTAAGATCCCCCGGCTCCGAATCAACAGTACAAAAATTTCTAGCTAATAAATTTTTTTTATTTTTCTGGGCTCGCCCCGGGCCCACATACAACCCAAAATATCATAAATATATTAAATATTCAAAATATACCAAAATATCAAAAATATAATATAATATTCAAAATATCTCAAAATATCAAAATATAATAAAAAAATATTCAAAATATCTTAAAATATCTAAAATGTATTAAAATATTCAAAATATCTAAAATATCACAAAAATTCACAAAAATCATAATAATTGTAAAACATGTGAAAATCAAATCAGATTAGTAAAAATAATTAAGGATTGAGAGAAAGAAATAAAATACGAAGGCTTATATATACAACCCAAAAATAATATTAAAATAATCAAAAACATAAAAACTCCCAAAAATTTCTAAAAATCACAAAAATCATAAAATTCACATAAGTCGAGTCGGATTACTCAAAATAATTCAGAATCGACCAAAACAAATAAAATACGAATTCTCGGGGTGTTACATCCAACAAAGAATTTGATGTTGCCCGATTTTAAGAATGAGTTTTCTGGGACACTAAAATTTTACTGAAACAATTTATAGGATATGGTTGGAAGATAACTAATCCATTCTTAAGATCATATCTATCTTGTGAAAGATGTAGACAATTTAGATTAACAAAAAAGATTGTTTAAGGAATTGGACAGTAACAATGGGTTTGGTAATAAAAGTAGAAATAGATAAGTCAAAAGGTAACGAAGATACTGATAGCTCTAATCAATCCACACAGTCAATTTGTCATAAAAGAATTGGTTAGATCAAAAATATATTTTCGCAATTGCGACATATGAAAGATATCATGAAGGTGTAGAAAGAAAAGATGGTGGAGTCATCTAATGTACTACCGAACCTATCCAACAAAGAAATTGATGTGGTCCGATGAATTTAGAAGTGAGCTTTTTAAGTTAAATAATTGAACTGACAGGTCTAACAGAGCATGGATGGTTGGAAAGTACCCGATCCATATTTTTAGATCGCGTCTGTTTTGTGAAGGAGGTAAACAATTTGAATCAGTAGAAAAGATTCAGTCATTTAACAGACTTAGGATGGTTTAAGCAACTCAAGTTATCAACCACATGTTTTAGTAATAGAAGTAGAAATAACTAGGTCAAAAGATAATGAAGACACAAATAACTCTAATTGACTCACACAATTATATGCCATAAAGAAATGGGTTACTCCCCGAATTATACAGTACAGTTAAAGGATTACCTCTTGTGACACAATCTTCTTTGCTTGGGTCTTCAGTCTGGGGTGCTTTTGCTCCACTTGGAGAATCGACGCTCCATTCTACTTGAGATGTTGAAGCACGTTCATTACTAACAGACGACTTCATCTTTGGTGGAATACACTTTCTAGCAAGATGCTCGGGTATCCCACACTTGAAACAGATGATTCCTTTGATTGTACAATCCCTTGTCAGATGATCTTTCCCACACTTCCAATATTTTGGTGCAGATGTTACGGTCTGACCAAACCTGCTACCACTAGTACTTCCTCCACAAGATTGTTGCTGCTGTTGATTCTATGATGGTCGAGAATACGATTTTTTTTTGCTGGAGTCAATTGACCTTACGATTCCTGACCCTTTGAATCCTAGATGGTCCAAAGTTACGGAGTCTCGTATTCTGAGATTGATCTGACTTTGTACGATTCTGAATCTCGGCTATCGTTTCCTGCTACTGAGCGATCCTCTGATTTTGTTGCACTGTTACTTTAGCCATTCTCTATATTGCTTTTGCAGCTATGATCGTATTATTATCGTTACGTCCTGCTTCCACGCGCATATGCCTATCACGAGCCATCACCTTTCTTCAAAGACGGACGAATCAAAATACAATAGAAACTAGATGTAACCATTTCAAACAAACATGATTTCCTTTCGAAAATAAAAAAAACACAGAGAAACACAACACAAGCAAAATAGACCTAACCACAAACCCCAAAGGACTCAAACCGTGCTCTGATACCAACTAATGTAACACCCTCCGTAAGGCATTACATTTCCGACTAAAAACTTAAAATCTTAAATGTCATTTCATAAAAGCTTTGAGTTCTAAAATATGGATTTTAAAATTTCTTTTCGCTGACAATAAAAATTTACCGAAAATATAAGTAATACAGAAAATAGACTGAATTGATTAATACACATGTTACTTATACCACATGATATTCAACAACATTTAAAATATAAAACTTACAGACTCAACAAACAGTAGTAAACCCCATGACGAGTCCTACTTAATAGCACGATAATAACACTAATGAGAAGACTCAACATACTTGTTCTGTTTCTTCACCAAACTGCACACTATCAAAACTGGGAAGATCACTTCTCGACACCGTCACCGACCTCAGATCATTGCCTCCAATTAAGTCTAAGAAACTCACTTCACCTACTATACGAATTTTAACAATGCAAACACAATAAAACAATACAGCAAAGAGGTGAGATCCCCTTTCATCAATACCAGTATGGTAGCAAAGAATGATACAAATGACAAAGTCATTCCATACACACAGATATCACAAGTATAATCATGTTATCAATTTATCTTCAGAAAACATATTTCATAATAATATAAACATTAACAGTATTTTAACAACAGATATTACTTATATATATAATGATTATGCCACCAGGATATGTACCTTGACAATGTCACAACAATATGTATACCGACTATGCATATGCACAATGCATCATCTTTGTACTCCATGGAGCTAAATGATTTCAGATATGAATGGCCCAGAAGATCTACCCACCTCTATGACAGTCTACATGGACATGAAAGCAATAGTATTTTGTTGGGACATGTACCAATGCGTTGCAATGGTTTATCATGGCCAGAGATGTATAAAGTGACAAACAGGTCACTATGAATCACCGCGCCCTGACGCCCCCAGTAGATGCCCCACTGGATCACACTACTCAATTCTCATTCACTCCTAGGCAACAAAAGCCAAAACAACCATCAACTATATAATATTCAATGCATGATAATTCAATGCATAACTCAAGCCACCTTTGTACTTTTCACAATAATATTAGAACAATTGTCCATTCAATTGTCTAAAACTATTAGTATCAATGATATTATATAACCGCTCAATCAATTACATAATATCAATGATCCACCCAGGCTAGTATATCGGCCCAACAGTAATCCATTGTTTCCTTAATCGCGTAACTTTTTTATCGCGTTTTCACAATCGCGTGACGCTTTTGTCACGTTTTCAAATCACGTAAATATGTTCTAACGTTTTCCCAATCGCGTTGTGTAGCTCAAAAATCATTATTTTTGAAATGCATAAGGTTTTTCTACTGTTTTCACTGTATAAAATGTTGCTTGACGTTCTAAATTAAATTCTGAAACTTTCCAAACTAAAAATATTACTTGGACATCATTTTCCATTTTTTTTCTTATAAAAACTACTCTAAGTAATAATTTTTGACGTTTTTCTCAAAATCAGCATTATTCGAATTTAATAAAATCTTCTACTATTACCTTTACTAAAATCCTTTTAAATAGAATACTTTGAGCTCTAAATCACTTTCAAAACTTATTCTCTATTATTATAAATCAAAATCACTTTTATCTACTAAAAACTTTGTTCCATTCTCTTTAAATAAATTACTTGAATTCTTAAATCACTTTTAAAAACTCCTTTTTCATTTCTATTACTAAAATTCATTCTTTATCCAATAAAAGCCATATATTTCTATATTAGTAATACTTTCTAATCTTTTCTTCACAAAAATTTATATTACTTTAATTTAATCAAATCTTATAGGTCAAAGTCCTCCAGCGTGTAACATCCCAAAAATTTATAATTTTAGGATAAATAGTCATTTTAGAATATTTGTGATTTTTGGGAATTTTCTAAAATTTTTCTAGAAATGTTAAATATTTTAATATTATTTTTCATTTTATGTGTACACTGAGCCGAGCCGAGAAAAAGAAATATTTTTTCCGATAACCTTGATCTGTGGAAACGTCGACAGGGGATCTTACAAAACACGAGGCTGGACACGGTTTATGAGGTTTCACGTCAAGAAATTTTAACAGATGAAATAATAAAACACTGCGAAGAATTAATCTGTCAGATTTGTTAATGCTGACTTCTGCTAAATATAACTATAATTATAACTATTGTCCAATAAATAATAACATGTAATAAAAATCTTATCACACTATTCAAAAATCTACCTTGTGTCAAATCTATTAGCTCTATTTTCGAAATAAAGATTAAATTAATTCCAAAAAACTCTTTTGGGAAACTTCCAAGAAATTTCCTCCCATTTCACATTTCTCTCTCTCTTCCCTCTCCCCTCTTCTACACAGCAGAGGCTCCTTTGGAGCCAATCATCACGTTTTCTTCTTCTTCTTCTTCTTCTTCTTCTTCTTCTTCTTCTTCTTCTTCTTCTTCTTCTTCTTCTTCTTCTTCTTCTTCCTCCTCAACCGTACACCCTCACCATTACCCATCTTCACTTTCTTGCTTCACCACTTCCATATCTAGCTTTCTTCCATCATTCCAAGACCATTTTCCTTGTGGCCATCCTTGGTTCTTCTTCTTCTTCTTCTTCTTCTTCTTCTTCTTCTTCTTCTTCTTCCATTTTTCACCATTGAAGCTAAAGCTTGGAGCTTTTAAGGTAAAGTCTTCAAGTTTCTTCTATCTTCTTCTCATTTTCGTTTTATTGGTCACCTATGTGGCCAAGGAGTCATTTTCCTATGATTGGAGTGAACAGTTTGAGAATTTCTCACCCTAGGGTTTTTCTTCAAGGGGGAAAAAATGAAAATCAAGAGCA
Organism: Ormosia emarginata; assembly: GCA_029884605.1. Lineage (NCBI taxonomy): Eukaryota > Viridiplantae > Streptophyta > Magnoliopsida > Fabales > Fabaceae > Ormosia > Ormosia emarginata. Next base: position 1,471,483 of record JAQQTP010000019.1, on the reverse strand, counting down.
AAAAGGAGAAGCATCCTTGTGATTGTCTTCATTTAGGTAAGAGGGAGATGATCATCTTCAACCAATCTTGGTAGTAAGGAAATGTTTTATGTATTGTGTTGATGAGGGAATCCATGTTGGATTTCCCTCTTTGTTATACTATGTTATTTCTATGATTTTGTGGTTGTTTGATTTGTATGAATATATGGATTTGTATTATGTGCCTTGATGATTATGAACCTATATATTGCTATTTTGTATTTAGATGTCATGTATCATATTTTGGATTGTTAGAAAATAAATGAGAAACTTTGATGAAGGATGGGCCAGGGCTCAGCAGAAACGAATTCTGCAGAACCCTTGTTAATGCACTAGCGCTCAGGCGCTGTGCGTAGAGCGCCTAGGCGCTCTATGCCCGAAAGTTTTCCCTGTGATGCGGCCTGGTTAGCGCTCAGGCGCTTCGTGGTCAGCGCCCAGGCGCTACACCAGCGCTCAGGCGCTCCAGATATGGCGCCTAGGCGCCCAGAACAGAACCAGCTAGGTAACTGTGAGATGAAGCTATGTGATTGAAGATTTGAATGTTAATGTTGGAATCTGAGATGGAAGGTTTTAAAGGTTTATTAACTCAATTTGAAGCCAAGGTTTTAGATTGAAACTACAATGAATTGGAATGAACTTGGGGAACAAAAATTTAAGTAAATGATATCAAGAAATCAATGCATAAAATGGGAGAAATTGATGTTAGTAATGGACTTTGGGAGGCCACGGTTTTGATAATGGATTCTAGGAAGTTAGATTTATTTAGAGTAAAATGAGAGTTAAGTGATTTGGAACATAGAGGAAGAACAAGAGAGTTGTGAGACTTGTAAAACCTGCGAGTAAACTTTAAGTGAACATAATTGATTAGGTTAAGGAACTTGATCAACCTAAAGGAATGAAGCTTGAATATGGACTTCGAGAGAAGTTTCTCTAGGAAATGAATTTACAAGGGATGATAACTTGAGTAGGACTTTACGATGATCTCATAAGATTTATTAATGGTTGAATTGGACTAATTGTGGCATATTATGGAAGATTGTGTATTGTGAAATATTTGTGAACCTGTTTATGCATGGAGTCCACATGCATTAGATGTTTGCTCAATCAAGGACTGTTAAAGGGCTGAATGAGCCTAGGATCATGCATTGAGTCAGCATGTATTTTATAAACTGCTCAGTCTCTGACTGTTAAAAGGCTGGATGAGCCTCTGATTTTGATTTAAGTTAACGTATTGAACAATTTGCTCAATCTATGACTATTAAGAGGCTAGATGAGCCTATAATTATGCATTTAACTGGTATGCATTGAACAAATTGCTCAGTCAATGACTGTTAAAAGGCTGTATGGGCCTATGAACGCGAACCGAATAATGTGGTCGATGATGGACCTATGGGGAGCGTAAGGCGTGGTGTATGTCGATTGCACGCATTACGGGCCCGACAAACCATTATTCTTTATGCATTGAATTAATGAGAATTGAATGGTGAGGTCTGTGATGGATCTTAGAGGGGCGTAAGGTGCGGCGTTTGCTGATTGCACGCATTACGAGCCTGACAAATCACTATTCTTTTTATGGTAAATGAACGAGGATTGGATAGTGTGGTCTATGATGGATCTCTGGGTGCATCAGGGTGCGGTGATCCTTCTGGTGATGATGTTATCACATAATAAAATACCTCTGGCCGGAAAGCTGATTGCAACGCACTGAGGAGGAATCGACAAGCACTATTCTTTTCGTGGTCCGGCATAGACTGTTTAAGGGGGCGGAGACTACCGGAACGTTCATGTTTTAAAATGGAAAATCTTGGTACCAAGTGCACAAGCATTGTGAGTCAGCATTGTGAGTTAGCATTGTGAGTTGACATTGTGAGTCAGCATTGTGAGTTAGCATTGAGAGTCGGCATTGTGAGTCCGCATGTTATGTGTCATTCTTTTATATGATGAATAAACTATTGTGATCTTGATGCCATGATTACCTGAAATGTTTTAACTATTCGATATCTGAGACCTTGTTGACTGTCTAGAGTATTACTGATGTTTACTGGTTATTATTGATCCTTATTATTGCTTGTAACTGGACTGCTTGTGTTGTAAATTCCATTGCTGCTATTGATAAATATATGAACTGTATTGCTTCGTGGGCGCTTTGTGCCGTATTATTTTCTTACTGCCATAGTGGTACTGAAAGATGGGTGTCTCACCTCTTTCCTGTATTTTTGTATTTCTATTTTATATTTGTATTGGATAAAAGATCGTGAGAAAGATGAAGAGGGACCATACCCTGATTGAGTAGATTGGGCGTCTGGATAAGATTTATTCAATTACGTAAAAGTGCAGCCACGTTTGGGCATTGATGTTTATCGTGTCAACTGGGACACCAAGTGTCATGTACATATAGGGTTGCGGCTTTGTCTGCTGGTAGTACCTATCCCTAGGTTACTACTTTTCCCCTTAGTGTTTTTATTCCCGCTGTATTTTATTGGACTCTGTAACTATTATATTCTATGTCATCAGTGATTTGTGTAAATTGACTATAAAATATATATATATATATATATATATATATATATATATATATATATATATATATATATATATATATATATATATATATATATATATATATATATAAGGAATATGATTTTATTTCAGTGGTTGTATTATGGGTTGAATATGTTTATATTTCATTCGAGGCTCGTATTTTCTACTTATGCAAAATTGTCAAAAAAAAAATAATACATATAGACTCTTAAGAATTTAAATTACTGTTATCATGACTGTGACACTTAGATTTAGTAACTGTGGTGTAATGACGATTGCGCTCCAGTTGCTACATCAAGGGGTGTTACACTAGGTGGTATCAGAGCAGTTCATCCTGTTGAGTCGGGGTATGGACTTGCTATGTTTAGGCATATTAGAATTTAGTCTGTTGTGCACTTCCTTGTCTCTTGATTGAGATGATGGGAAAGGAATGCATGGCGTGCCGTAGGTTGAATGTTTATGGCTATTGTTATATAGTTGCATGATATTGAGGACTGACCTATTCAATATGTAATGTTCTGTGTGTACAGGAAACTATGACTTCACCTAGGCGTACTATGTTAGGAAAATAGGAACTCTTTTGTGAGGAGATCAAAAGGTTCTGGAAAATCGATCTTCTGGAGAAAGAAATAGTTGGTGTAAACTAGGTTCGAGAAGCAGTTTGGAAGTTGACGGCTTACGAGGGATTACGCTGTGGAAGCAGAATGAAGAAGTTCAAGCTGGAGATTGTTAGGATGTATGGAATTGAACTTGTCTTGCTTGAATTGTATGAATTGTGTGACTCTCTGTATTTGGTTTTCATAGGGAGATCACGTTGTTTGAAGTAATTTTGTGTTTGTTGTATTTATGTCTGTCTTCAGAGAAATTCAATGGATCGCAGTAGACTGATAATCACATATTTTATTCATTAAGAAACCCTTATGTTTAGTCATTTACACTCTCCATATTCTTAATTGATTGAGTTTGGTATGATTTTGTGAGTTTGAGCTCAAATTGGTCCTAATTGAATATTTTCAGTATTATTGAGATTTGACACTGTTTTTGTATTTTGACCATAACTTGAGTTCCTAATATCTGATGAACATGAATTTTACCTTGTAGGAAAGCTAAGAGGAAGCTCTACAACTTTGATGAAGAGCTCGAAGTCCGATTCAGATGTCTAAGGGACCTAAGTTTACATGGAAGTCAGAATACGGGTTCTGTCAGTAGAATCCGAACAGTGTGCACTCATAAAATCATATCTCAAGATGTAATAATGGAGATGGGCTGAACTTTGGACAGTGGATAGTCAAGCTCCAAATAAACAACTTTCATGCAGAACATATTTTGAGAAAAAGAAGTATACTAGGTCATTTTGAGCTTGCAAGTCGGAACAAAGGAGCTGAAGTTGGGTTTGAGCAACCTACGGTATTTGGGACATATCTTAGGCTTAAGGAAGCCAAATTGGACGAACCAGCTATCCATTTTATAGCCAAGACAAGGATCTACAACTTTCATGAAGAACACTTTTCGTGGTTCTGAAGTATAGTGGGTCGTTTTTGGCTTCCAAGTCAGACACAAAATTTTCGTCCTCAACCACCCACTCATCCATTCACTAATCCACTCATCCATCCACTAATCCACTCATCCACTCATCCACTCATCCACTAACTCACCCACTCATCCACTCATACACTAATCCAACCACTTAACCACTCCACCCACTCATCCACTAATCCATCCACTAATCCATCCACTCACCCATTCATGTCCATAATTTCCCACTCACCAAAAGTCCTTTGGCATTTTTCACTAATTCAACCACTCAACCATTCCACTCACTCATCCACTAAACCAATCCACTAAACCAACCCACTAATCCATCCACTCAAACACTCCACTCACTCATCCACTCATCCACCCACTTCCCTTTGTCATTTTGTTACCTTAGACTTCTATAAAAGGCACCATTTATCATGAACAACATGAAATTCTCCTTCATTTCTCTCTAAGTTTCTTCTTGCTTCTTCATAGTTTCTCATAGTTTTGTATATTTTGATGCTCCCCTTCATGGTAATGGAGGGCTAAGCTACTTTGGGTCAATTTAGAACTCTTGAAGAGATTGTGGTTTGGATTCTTGAGACCTTGGTTATGCATTGTATTTGATTTGTAATTGAATTCCTCTTTTCTTCTTCTTTCTTCTTCTTCTTGATCTTGAATGCATGAATGGTGATTCTATTTATGTTGATCTGATTGATCTTGGTTTAAGATTGAGATTTGTGATGAAACTTAGAACTGATTGATCTAAACTAATCACATAAATGAAGATTGAGATTTGTGATGAAACTTAGAACTGATTGATCTAAATTAATCACAGAATTGAAGAGGTTAGGTTACTGATTTGTGCCTAAGTTAATTGAATTCGGTACTTGAAATTAACATAGATTTTCATGAATGGTGCGATTGCATGGATTTGTGTTTATCACTTGTTAATTGAATTCTAGACGATCGTCTAGTATGAATTCTGGATTTGATGCGAGAGATCTCGGTTAGATCCAAATTAACAATTCAATTGCGCTTCAAGTGTTCTATGAAGGGTCTATGATTGAATCCACCCAATCTTGGATAGGTTTCTAAATTGACTACTCTTTAATTGTCATTTCTTCCGTTAATTTTGTTAAGTACGATCTTAAACTATCAAACCCCCTTTGCTAACTTTCACTTGATTTGATTAAATTACATTTACGATCCTTGAGGAGACGATCCTGTTGTCACTTTGTGCTACAAGCTTAGGTAATAACTTCGGTTATAATTTTGACCGAGTTCGGCGCTCGTCAAAATTTTGGCGCCGTTGCCGGGGATTAGTAAGTGTAATCTTTTCATTTTAAGTGTTTTTACTAACCTTTGCTTTTTATTAACTTTTCTAACAATGAACCATGCATAATGGAGTCAAACTTGAGGAGTTGACTTCTTTGGTAAGACATATAGTGAGAGACAACAATCACCTGTGCAGAAGCTACACTTGTGTGTAACATTTGTTTTTGTTCATCTCACCCCACATATGCATGCCCTACACTTCAAGATATGGTAGTTCTTTTTTTCCAGATCAATTTGTTGCAAAGCAAATGGTTATTTTCCCGATGAACCACGCTTCCAGAAGAAAGAATGAGTTATGACCCCTTCTTCAACACATACAACCCTAGTTGGGAATACTATCCAGATCTGGGATATGGCAATACGGTATCACTACAGCAACAATCATTTCAATATGAGCAGTCATTCCAGCAGATAACAAGTCAATCAACCACAAAACTTGGGCCTTCATGGGAGGACTTGATGAAAACCCAAATTGAGTTCCAAATAGAGTTTCACCGCCACTATTCGAGATTTAACAACCCAAATTGAGCGGAGATGACAACCACTATTAATGAACTGAGAAGTCAAGAGTCGACCAACTCTCTTCCCAAACAATTCCCAACTCCCTGCATTCTAATTGTCATATTGATTTACCTGCAGATTTAGTTGAGGAAACTCATGATGAGTTGTGTGCTGAATTTCCTGATTTAATTGGTTTTGATGATTCTATCAATTGCAACTCATGTACTGATTATGACGGTGATATAAAATGTGTTATGTGTGCTGAGATTTCTGCATATTTGAAAGCGATGATTCTGTTTACGCAAAGATCTAATGATATTGAAGGGTCTATCAACAATGCAAATGCAGAATCAAACACATAGGGAGGTGGAGTTGAAGGCCATTGAGGAATTTTCAAAGAAGGAGGAAAGTCGGCGATGCTAGTAACTACTTGAAATGGATTTTGTTTTTAGGCCATGGTCCATTATCAATGAAAGCGATTACAAAATTACACGTATTGCATGCCATTGGTGAAGTTAAGAAAGACCAATGGGACCCCAATGTGAACCCTCATGCTTCAAGCTTCACTTGGTCGTTACACTTCAACCAATGGGACCATAGTGGAAGCTATCATGTTGTGTCAATCATAACCTGGTCATCACGTTTCAACCAATGGGATCCCGTGGAGTCTTTTCACCAACCTCACTTAATAAGACTAATGGACACCGCCTCAAACAGTATCATGAACTTCCAGAGAATGCAGAAGTGGAGGTGATGAACCTTCTCCATCCGCATTATGAATAAAAAAAAAAGAAGAAAAAAGAAGAAAAAAAAGAAAAAAAAGAAAAGAAAGGAAAAGAAAAAAAAACAGGTTGTATGCCCGACAATGAGGAAGGTAGTGCCATTCAATTTTGTCACTCGGAAGCAAGTAGAGGTCACTTTTTCTTCAACGACAACAACAGCAAAAAAATCTTGCAAGATGATTTTATTGACCCACTTTATTCAAGGTCCATTACACCTTTTGCAAAAGTTGCGGAAATTGGTCAAAAAGGTTCTGCTTTGAGATTATCATCTCGCACCTACTCCTTGAAAAATTGAGATCTAGGTGGCGCGGTTCTTTTCACAAATACGTGTATCCTCTGGGGCCGAAGATATTGAGGATCCTAGGAATGGTAATGCGCTTAAAGTTAATGGACAAAGACTCAACCATTCCCGGAAAACCAAGTTCTTGAGTTCTTTGTGTTGCCGGTTAAGTGGCGGATACTGATCCGTGACTCTCAAGTCGGTTTATTTTTCGCTTCCCAAAATAACCGAATCCTTCTTCTCCTTCAAAATGGATGTCATTCTTTCAAACCTGAGAAAACATTTTCCTTCTCTTCCTCAAAATGCTCTGAGAAAAATCTACAAAGTTCGATGTGAAAGATTGAGACTGTTAATGCACAAAGGTATGCCGAAGATGTACGATGGATAATTGAAACGAAGGTCCGACTAGCGTGAGTCTTCAACTTCATTTGACTCATACATGCCAGGTCTTGGAAGAAGTTCATATTCTAAAAGGAGAAGAGCAAAAAGGTTACAAGTCTGTTACAAATGTGGACGATGGAATTGTAACAGACAATGCCATTCTTTGGGGATGATTTCCGCAAATAAATCCTTCATTAAGAATGGACTGAGTAAGGAGTCATTAGATGATATCTTATTGACTCTTGAGACGCATTCTTATGGATTGATGCGGGGTGAAATTCTTAATTTGTGGAATCTCTTCAAGGATGAAGAACAACGCTACAGTCTTGGGAATCTGACTCTAAAAGACCCTGTTTGCCAATTTTTAAGAAAATTGGATGGGAAGCTTATCATCTACTCATAGAAGACGTTTAAGCCGTTACTGGACGTTAAACCAGAGACAGATGTGAGCCATATCCACAAACAATCTGTACATATCATCTTCTTCTTCTTCTTCATGTCATCTCTCATAAAAACAAAAAACAAAAAAAAAAAAAAAACAAAAAAAAAAACAAAAACAAAAACAAAAAAATGTATACTTCTTAGGGTTGGCTTTGGTAACACACACCGTGAATGGGGAAATGCATGTATCCCGATCCAGCCTTCTTAATTGAAAAACATAGAAGGTAGATTGTATTCCACATATGAGGCAAAATGTATTATGGCCACTTGTCCCTTTTGGGAGCCCTATGTTACTGCCGGTCTTGAATGGATCGAATACTTGGTCAACAATGCTTTGGTACAAAGCCGAAAGAGCAACTACCTCCATCCCAATCTTAAGTAAGTATACACTCATCTTTCATCAAGTTTTTCTAACAATTTCACAAAAAAAAAAAAAAGGACGTGATGTCTACATTGCACTCATGACGCGCGATAAAGATACGCCATGGAAACTGTACATACATGTATGTCATCATTTTCTATTTCTTTTATCTTTGTATCATTTTGTTGTATTTTGATTTTTGTACGAGACGATCCTTTGAGCGGGGTCCTTCGGGGTTTCTAGACTTCTTTACCTTGATGGTTTTCTTGAAGTAAAAAAAAAAAAAACAAAAAAAAAAAAAAAAAAAAAAAAAAAAAAAAAATAGGAAAAAAAAAAAAAAAAAAAAAGATTTTGTGTTTCTTAATTTCAACCTTTTCTGACAACAGCCAACCTACCCTCATAGGTGCAATTATTCCCCTTTCCATTCTTTTTCCTATTTAAACACTCCATTTTCTCCATTTTCCTTCAACTAAGAAACACTCAAAGGGAGGAAAAGTATAGAATGGGACCTCCTATTCGTAACCTCAAAAATGTCTGTGTTTTTTTGTGGGTCGAGTTATGGGAAGGGATTAGAATTTGTAAACGCAGCTAGCACTCTTGGTCGATCACTTGCTGCGAGGAATATTCATCTTGTATATGGGAGAGGTTGTCATGGGTTAATGGGGGTCTGTATCACTTGCTTTGCTTTTTAGGAGGCAATCGTTTTTAGGTGTTATTCCTAAACCTTTAGCTGAAAAAATAACATCACCGGAAGGACAATTGGAGAAGAAATTCAGGTAACATCTATGCATGGACGAATGAAAACAATGGTTGACAATTTCGATGCATTTCTTGTCTTACCCGGTGGTTTTGGTACTTTGGAAGAGATTTTTCAAATTGTCTCTTGGTGAACCGAACATCCACCATAAACCCATTGGTTTGTTGAATGTTAATAATTTCTTTGATCTTTTGTTATTTTTTCTTGACAAAGTTGTGGAAAGTAAATTTATCACTCCTTCTAAAGACAACTTCTTATCTCTGCCTCCACTATTGATGAGCTCATTGATAAATTAGAAGCTTTTGAGTATGTACCTGATAAGGTATTAGCTCAGATAGATTGGTCAACAGGAAGCAGCGAAGGAAGTAACAAGAAACAAAAGCCCGATCTGACACTTTCTCTTTAATGGGTTTGATTTTATTAAAAAAAAAAAATTTGTTGTTTTGTTTGGAAAGTATGATATGATTGTCATGGACTTATTAAACCAATTAGTGATGGCAGAGTAAGGAGTAATTTTACTCTTGAGACGCATCTTAATTGGTGGCAGAGTAAGGAGTTTTTTTTAGGTAGTAATTAATTAGTATTAAATTGTGGAAGTACTAACGTTTTTTGTTTGATTTCTTTTCGTGTCCGATGCGTGTAATCGACAAAGGTGCTTCTTTTTCTCGCTTGGCGTTGATTCACTCCTCATCAGGTTGTGTTGCTCTTTTCTTTCCGTTTTATTTATCACTTTCACATTGAGGACAATGTCTATATTAAGTGTGGGGGAGAGATTTTAGCAAGTTTCTTTTTTGTTAAAAAAAAAGAAAAGAAAGGGTTCATTGCATGATTGAATAACTTTTCTCCCTTCTTGAACTGATATACTTAGTAATGGATGATTGAATTGATGAATTGAGTTTGATGGATGCATACCTTGTGAGATTTTGACCCTAATGGATGGATTCAACATTTATGTCATTCTCTTCTTTCTTGTGTGATTTTCACTCATGTTAATGATCACTCTAGAACTTGCTTTGATTCTTTTTGAGGCTACATTTCACTTGCATGCATGAACATGATTGAGGCCCTCTTTCTTAATTAGCTAGTTTAACCATATAGCCAACCTTGTTTTCAATATGATATCAAGCACTCTTTTGACTTCTTGAAAATTCTCTGATTCCTGCCAACCTTGTATATTTTCCTTTGCTTAATCGCTTTGAGCTTATTTGACCATTCCTTGTTTCTAGCTCATTATGTGCCTTAAATGAGAAATCGTGTTCTTACTTTACCTTAGGGAATAAAAGAACATTAGCTTGGTTAATGGATGAGTTTTTGAACAAGTGTGGGGTGTGTGTACAAAATGGTTGTTGAAAAAGAAAAGAGTGCTTAAAAAAGAAAAAAAGAAAAAAAATGTATGTATATAGTTATGTTCATATATATATAAAAAAAAAACCAAGTGTTTAAAAAAAAAAGAAAAGGATTGGGAAATGAATATGTAAAGGGATATACACTAGAGTTGGGATGAACTTTTATGCTTGTTATTTGAACTCAGCTCTCATTTGCTTTTATTCTCTTTGGTATTTATCTTCTCATATCCATTTTATCCTCTCCTGTTACCTTGACCTCACTACAACTTTGAATAAAGTCCTCATGATTTGTGTGTGCATGTGTTTTAAGTAGTGGAGAAATAGAATATAAGCAAGCTTATGGTAGTGCAATTTTCATGGGTTGAATTGAGTGAAATACCTACCTTTTAAACACTTGAGAGATTGAGAGGGGATCTTGTGAAGAGCTATCATTCTCGATTCATGTTGAAGATACCTTGCTTGTTGGTTTGAGATGTGGAGAATTATTAACTCATGAATATTTTGATCCCTTGAACCTTTGGTTGTTCTTCTTGATTGTAAAATTTTGGGTTCTTGAATGTCGTTGGAATTTAAATTTTTGTTAATCTCTTATGTCCTTGTTTTGGTCTTGAGTCTTGCCCAGGAGTGCAAAAAGCTAAGTGTGGGGGAATTTGATAATCACATATTTCATTCATTAAGAAACCCTTATGTTTAGTCATTTACACTCTCCATATTCTTAATTGATTGAGTTTGGTATGATTTTGTGAGTTTGAGCTCAAATTGGTCCTAATTGAATATTTTCAGCATTATTGAGATTTGACACTGTTTTTGTATTTTGGCCATAACTTGAGTTCCTAATATCTGATGAACATGAATTTTACCTTGTAGGAAAGCTAAGAGGAAGCTCTACAACTTTGATGAAGAGCTCGAAGTCCGATTCAGATGTCTAAGGGACCTAAGTTTACATGGAAGTCAGAATACGGGTTCTGTCAGTAGAATCCGAACAGTGTGCACTCATAAAATCATATCTCAAGATGTAATAATGGAGATGGGCTGAAATTTGGACAGTGGATAGTCAAGCTCCAAATAAACAACTTTCATGAAGAACACATTTTGAGAAAAAGAAGTCTAGTAGGTCATTTTCAGCTTGCAAGTAGGAACAGAGGAGCTGAAGTTGGGTTTGAGCAACCTACGGTATTTGGGACATATCTTAGGCTTAAGGAAGCCAAATTGGAAGAACCAGCTATCCATTTTATAGCCAAGACAAGGATCTACAACTTTCATGAAGAACACTTTTCGTGGTTCTGAAGTATAGTGGGTCGTTTTTGGCTTCCAAGTCAGACACAAAATTTTCGTCCTCAACCACCCACTCATCCATCCACTAATCCACTAACTCACCCACTCATCCACTCATACACTAATCCAACCACTTAACCACTCCACCCACTCATCTACTAATCCATCCACTAATCCATCCACTCACCCATTCATGTCCATAATTTCCCACTCACCAAAAGTCCTTTGGCATTTTTCACTAATTCAACCACTCAACCATTCCACTCACTCATCCACTAAACCAATCCACTAAACCAACCCACTAATCTATCCACTCAAACACTCCACTCACTCATCCACTCATCCACCCATTTCCCTTTGTCATTTTGTTACCTTAGACTTCTATAAAAGGCACAATTTATCATGAACAACATGAAATTCTCCTTCATTTCTCTCTAAGTTTCTTCTTGCTTCTTCATAGTTTCTCATAGTTTTGTATATTTTGATGCTCCCCTTCATGGTAATGGAGGGCTAAGCTACTTTGGGTCAATTTAGAACTCTTGAAGAGATTGTGGTTTGGATTCTTGAGACCTTGGTTATGCATTGTATTTGATTTGTAATTGAATTCCTCTTTTCTTCTTCTTTCTTCTTCTTCTTGATCTTGAATGCATGAATGGTGATTCTATTTATGTTGATCTGATTGATCTTGGTTTAAGATTGAGATTTGTGATGAAACTTAGAACTGATTGATCTAAACTAATCACATAAATGAAGATTGAGATTTGTGATGAAACTTAGAACTGATTGATCTAAATTAATCACAGAATTGAAGAGGTTAGGTTACTGATTTGTGCCTAAGTTAATTGAATTCGGTACTTGAAATTAACATAGATTTTCATGAATGGTGCGATTGCGGATTTGTGTTTATCACTTGTTAATTGAATTCTAGACGATCGTCTAGTATGAATTCTGGATTTGATGCAGAGATCTCGGTTAGATCCAAATTAACAATTCAATTGCGCTTCAAGTGTTCTATGAAGGGTCTATGATTGAATCCACCCAATCTTGGATAGGTTTCTAAATTGACTACTCTTTAATTGTCATTTCTTCCGTTAATTTTGTTAAGTACGATCTTAAACTATCAAACCCCCCTTTGCTAACTTTCACTTGATTTGATTAAATTGCATTTACGATCCTTGAGGAGACGATCCGGTGTTGTCACTGTGCTACAAGCTTAGGTAATAACTTCGGTTATAATTTTGACTGAGTTCGGCGCTCGTCATAGACATGCAAGGGCAATGGCTCGTGACAGACGTATACATGTGAGCACAGGGCAAGACAATAGGGGTGTGGCTGTGACTGCAGTAGAAAGGCAAATGATAGCTGAGGTGACAACTCACCAGGATCAGGGGGCCACGCAACAACGAGAATTGGAAGTTGAGGTTCAGAATCTGTTGGAGGAAAGTCAGCCTTGGGGCAACGTTGGACTGCCTAGATTCCAAAAGAGGAATAATAGAAAAGTTAACCAGTTTAAGCGGAAACCATACGCACGGGTATCAGGGAAACAACAACAACAACCAACTCCTAGACAAAGTACTGGTGGTGGTGTATCCAGTCAGACCCTGACATCTTCGCCAAGATGTACGAAATGCGGAAAGGAACACTTCATGAGGGAGTGTAAGATCAAGGGGATAATCTGTTTTAAATGTGGAAAGCCTGGACACATCTCCGGCAAATGCAACCTAACAAAGACAAAGTCTTCAATCGATGCTGCAAGGGCTGTGAAACCCCAAGCAGAAGTCAAAACTTATACCTTGGGTGGTGCTGAGATCTCTAAAGTTGGAGATCTAAACAAGGGAAGTTACGCCTCAAATGACGACCCTGTAATCATACTGTATAATTCTGGGGGTAACCCCTCCTTTTACCGTTTGTAACCGTATGGATCATTTGGATTCATCTGTATCTTTCTTATCTTCAACTTAAGTTACTTCCATTTCTGTTACTAAGACTTGTCGTTGACACCTAAGTTGTGTAATCTATCCTATTTCTACTAAAGATCGAGTCTTTTGTTGACCTATCTTGCTTACCTAAAATCATACCAGTTAGAGTTCATGATTTTAGAAATTGATCAGTCATTATCTGGTTATTATCTGCTAGGTCGTTCCGATAAAAAAAAACCTTAGTGATTTTTGAAACTAAGAATTTTGAATTCGTAACGGCCAACAAAGTCTAAGCCTCATAAGGGAAAAGAGCCTGAGGGTACATGTTAATGTTTTCCATAGAGGACCAAGAGTAAAGGGAATATAGATGCCGCTCTTGTAGTCGAAGGGTGTCATATGTCAAGCTACGATGCTGTTAGTTAAGGAGAAGAATGAAATTTCTCGGTGAGACGATGACTGTCACAAAATAAACAAGGCTTCGATCAAGGAGGAATGTCCTCAGAGAAAGATGAGTGATTCAATGGGCTAGTGAGAAAAGAGTCGTTGCTCTTTCTAAGATAGATGTATGTCCTGGTCATCGATGAATTCGTGGATGTAACACCCTTGTGGGGATGTCACATTTATAAATAAAATAACAGAAAGATAAAAAAAATCTACCCAAGTTATAAAACATTTGTAACATAATATTGCGGTTGTAAAAATTCTTCTTGTTAAACAGAATAGTATTAAATAAAATAACGCGGAAACACAAAATAAACAAACTAACTCCACACATAATATACATATGGTTTTAGTTATAAGTTATACAAATAATTTACAACTATCCATATTTAAACTAAAACAGTAAACAAAACAGTAAAAGGTCAAATATATACAAACGCAGACGCGCCCAAGTACACATCATAAATATCTAACCCTCTGAAGGATCACTCTCAGATGAAACTTTAGGTGATAGATATCCAGGATGCCTCGACCCTCTACGGACACAGGTCCATGCAGTCGATACGCTGCTAATCTCGCTAGGCACATCAAACATACTGCCCCAATGACGCCTAAGAGATAGCGGCAACTCCACATGTAAATACAACAAAGTAGAAAAGATCGGCACTCCATCAAACTCCGTACGTATGGTCACAGTCAGACGCCCTACGTACGTCACCGAATCACGATCCTCCCGTAGACGCCAGGCTTCAGAGCCTCCATGAAACTCAAGTTGCACAAATCCAAAGAAACCTCGTAGCGTCATATCCACACAATCAATCCAATGGATATGGATGATCGGATGGTTCTTGCTTGTAGAACTGATCTTCGGCTTGCTGCTCTTCCTCCTCCTCTGGATATTCATACTCAAGAGGCTGTTCCTCTTCCTCAAACTCTTTATCATATAATTTAAAACATACAGATAACACATACAAGAAAGAGGTGAGACAATCTAAATCATCACAAACATGGTAAATAAGAAAACGACAATACAGCAGATAAAATAGTTCATACAATATAGAATGCCATAGCAACATAAACATAAATACAGTATATCCTAGATATAATATAAGAATTAAATATATATGATATCACAGACAAAAATATACTGATATACAACACAGATACATATGCAATATGACACGATCCTACTCCATGGAGCTAACCACATACAAACATCAGAGAGAATGACCCGTAAAATCTATTAGTACTACGGCTGCCCAACCAAACTATTCTGCGGTCTCACGTTGCGTCTATAGCCCACAGTCACATGGCGTGGTGTAGCACACTGTCTAACGTCGTGTCACTATAGGCAATGTACTATTAGACTTTACAAGATCTCGATTAAATATAGTGTGTGTTGAGTCCATTAGTGTGTTGCCAGTTACCACGGCCCAGAGGAGCGACCAACTGTCCACATATGGGATACCGCACACTAACGTCTCCAAGTCCATAAAGAAAATGAACCACACTACGTTTATCACACCGACAACACGATGTGATTCACCTCGTCAATCAATCCACCAAAAATTGGCATTAACTCAATGCATGATAGAAAAATTATCAGAATACCCTCAATGTTACAAATAAGCGTATTTATGCAAATGCCCTCAATGGCAAAAACTCATGCCCTCATGGCAGAAATAAATACAGTAAGACCCACTAGACAAATACTGTTTCACAACTTGTCCGGGTTCACCACTTAGCGCGACAGTAAAAATTCACTGTTTTCGTCAATTGCGTAGAAATTTTATCGCGTTTTCACAATTCCATCGTTTTTACAAACGTTTTTAAATCGCGTAAATATATTTTACTATTTTTAAAATCGCATAGAATTTTTAACACGTTTTCTCAATCACGTAAGATTTTTAAATTATTTTCTTGTCCGAATTCCTTAAAAATTACTGTTTAAATAAACAGAAATAATATTTAGTACGTTTAAATTACGTAGAATATTTTTCATACCGTATACTGTCTTTTGGACATCTTTTCTATCTTATTTGTCCGTTTTTACTAAAAATTGACAGTATTTTGTTTAGAAATTTATAATAATGGTTTCCTAACTTTTCTGTAAAAATTCCTTTTACTTAATTTTTAACCGTATAATTTAACTTTTTAAAAATCACTAACATGCTTCAAAATATAATATGAGCTATATGTTAGAATTTTTCAAAAGCTACTGTATTTTCTTCTAACAGTAAAATCATTAGTTTTAACTTCTTAAATTTAATTCTAATTAATTTATTTCTTCAAAACTCATTGTAGAAAAATTCCTTTTAATATATATTGCTTCTTTTTGATTGAAAATGGTTTGGAAATAATTTTAGAAACCATAAATCCTTGGCTTTAGCATGTTGGCCGAAATACTTAAAATTGCCATTTGATCTCTACATTCATTTTTCTTGCTCTAAACAATTTTGCATCTTGTTAATTTTCCTAGGTTAATTAAATCACAATATTAGAAAATTAATGAGAACATTTAGGTTCTCCTTTTTGGTTGAGGTCGTGAGCCTTGATGATGTATTCTTTGGAACACTCATGCAATCCTTGACATGTTGTTCACATCCTAATATTTACACATGCATCTACTAACACATACAATATTTCAAAGCTTGTAGACATGCAAATTAATACAAATCACAAATAGAAAAGCTAATAACAAACACACAAATGAATCCTTATGGATTCTACAATCACAAACAATTTCCATCTTCTTACCACCACCCAAGGATGATATGATTAAAGTTTTCCTCTTACCTTAAATGAAGACAAATACTCTTTCACTCCTTTCTAGGGTTTCAGTTTTCACCCTCCAAGACACCTACCAATCTTAAACAAAATTCTACAAGTGATAACATGAAAGAAAGCTTAAACCATGGGTCAATCATGGCTTAGAACTTTGAAAAAGAATTTAGAAATGAAAAACAAGAAATTTCACCTTCTAGGTAAAATCTCCCAAGTAGGTTTTCAAGCCCAAGATGAAGGATTTTGCAAGAACTCTCAACTAGAGATGGTCTTAGAATTGTGTTTAGGTTTAGAAAAGTTAGTTGGATAAAATTTTAGGTGGATGGATGGTAAGAATGGATGCTTGGCCGAATGGACCTTCAAGAAGACAACAATGGAGTTTGGTATTTTTGGAAGAGAGAAAGTATTAGAAAATCAAGTGATAATTACCCTCCAAAGTGGTGCATGGCCGTGGACTTCAATGGCAAGGAGGTGTCCACTTGGTTGGCTCCATCCAAGCCTTAGGAGTGATCAATGGTGAGGATTAAAACTTGATCACCAAGCTTAGCTCTCATTGGTTAATCTAAGCCTAGTCACTAATCCTTGTCATTAAGCCTTGTCACTAATTAAGCCTTGTCACATGCTCTTGAATGTTCCACCACTAATGATGCTTAATTAAGCTACTAATCCTATTAAGTTTTTACTAAACGTGGGTCCTGCAAAACATTTCCGGGTCCATTACCGCTTATTTGTACTGACAATAAAATAATATTATAATATTATAATATTATTTTATTTTATAGTTAAATCCTAAAAATTAAAAGATTACTAACCGTATCATTCAAAATTGGGTTTAGTAAGATCCCCCAGCTCCGAATAATTAAATTAAGATTTCCCCGGCCCGAAAAATATTATTTTCCTGTCCCGGAGCAAATCACACAAAAAGTCCAAATAAAATAACAGACAGTAATATAAAACAGTAATTCATACAGAAAAATAACAAACAGTACAAAAAGGACACAACGATCATTTATCCTAAAGTTGAAAAACATCAAACAGTACATTCGGGACACAACGGTAATTCACCCAAAAGTTTAGGGTGTTACAGTGGAAATTGAGAATGTTCCCAAAATGATTTTTTTTTCGAGTGTGCTTTCGACATTATGGGTATCCAGTGATGTCAATCGGGGTGACAAACGCTCTTATTGTATTCATGGATAACATGAATTGTATTTTCTATCCTTACCTAGAACAAAATTGTCACTGTCATTAATGATGACATTCTGATCTATTCTCGAAGATAGTAGGACAACTTGCTCAGCTTGCAAGAAGAGAATCGAAACTTTTACGGACCGAAACAGGCTGAGAAAGTTTTCAAAGATTGAGGAAATATTTCGATTTTGATACTGCCCAATCCCAATGAAACATTCGAAGTGTTTTGTGATGCTTCACATCAAAGTTTAGGATGTGGGTTCATGCAAAGTTGGGAAGTTACAACTTATGCCTCGAAGTAGTTAAAGGTGCATTGAGAATTGCCCAACTCACGAACTGGTGTTAGTCGCAGTTATATCGGCTCTAAGAACATGGAGACGCTTTCTGTGTGAAGCAATGTTCAACGCTTTTATCAATCACAGAAGCCTAAAGTACCCATTCGATAGAAAGGGGCTGGACATGAGGCAGAGAAGGTGATTAGAATTTTTGAGGGGGTATGACGTCTAGCTCCAGTGTCATCATGTCGGAGTTGCCAACAAACTCACTCCAAAGTTCTATGGACTATATCAAATTTCTGTCGGATTGGTCCGGTAGCTAACCAACTAGCTTTACTACCTTTTTATCCTAATATATTCATAATATCTTCCATAGGTTATAATTGCGATGGTATATCCCCGACTCAGCCATGTCATCGAACGGGACATAGTATAATTAAGAGAGGATTTGATCTATGAAATACTTCTTGTGAAAATTGAGAATAGGAGACCAAAGCAACACGAGGGCAGGGAGATCACATTGGTAAAGACAATCTGAATTGACGTGATTAGAAGCACGACATAGAGGTCAGAAGATATGATGAAGAAATAACGTCGATATTTATCCTGAGGAATAAAAAATTTCGAGGACGAAATTTCTATTTGAAGGGGAGTGTTGTAACATCCCAAAAATTTATAATTTTAGGATAAATAGTCATTTTAGAATATTTATGATTTTTGGGAATTTTCTAAAATTTTTCTGGAAACGTTGAATATTTTAATATTATTTCTCGTTTTGCATGTACGCTGAGCCGAGCCGGGAAAATGAAATATTTTTTCCGATAACCTTGATCTGTGGAAATGCCGACCGGGGATCTTACTAAACCCGAGGCTGGACACGGTTTATGAGGTTTCACGTTTTTTAAGAAATTTTAACAGATGAAATAATAAAACACTACAAAGAATTAATCTGTCAGATTTGTTAATGCTGACTTCTGTTAACTATAACTATAATTATAACTATTGTCCAATAAATAATAACATGTAATAAAAATCTTATCATACTATTCAAAAATCTACCTTGTGTCAAATCTATTAGCTCTATTTTCGAAATAAAGATTAAATTAATTCCAAAAAACTCTTTTGGGAAACTTCCAAGAAATTTCCTCCCATTTCACATTTCTCTCTCTCTTCCCTCTCCCCTCTTCTACACGGCAGAGGCTCCTTTGGAGCCAATCATCACGTTTTCTTCTTCTTTTCTTTCTTCTTCTTCTTCTTCTTCTTCTTCTTCTTCTTCTTCTTCTTCTTCTTCTTCTTCTTTCTTCTTCTTCTTCTTCTTCTTCTTCCTCCTCAACCGTACACCCTCACCATTACCCATCTTCATTTTCTTGCTTCACCACTTCCATATCTAGCTTTCTTCCATCATTCCAAGACCATTTTCCTTGTGGCCATCCTTGGTTCTTCTTCTTCTTCTTCTTCTTGCATTTTTCACCATTGAAGTTAAAGCTTGGAGCTTTTAAGGTAAAGTCTTCAAGTTTCTTCTATCTTCTTCTCATTTTCGTTTTATTGGTCACCTATGTGGCCAAGGAGTCATTTTCCTATGATTGGAGTGAACAGTTTGGGAATTTCTCACCCTAGGGTTTTTCTTGAAGGGGGAAAAAATGAAAATCAAGAGCAAAAAGGAGAAGCATCCTTGTGATTGTCTTCATTTAGGTAAGAGGGAGATGATCATCTTCAACCAATCTTGGTAGTAAGGAAATGTTTTATGTATTATGTTGATGAGGGAATCCATGTTGGATTTCCCTCTTTGTTATACTATGTTATTTCCATGATTTTGTGGTTATTTGATTTGTATGAATATATGGATTTGCATTATGTGCCTTGATGATTATGAACCTATATATTGCTATTTTGTATTTAGATGTCATGTATCATATTTTGGATTGTTGGAAAATAAATGAGAAACTTTGATGAAGGATGGGCCGGGCTCGAAACGACCCCGGAGACCCTTGTTAATGCACTAGCGCTCAGGCGCTGTGCGTAGAGCGCCTAGGCGCTCTATGCCCAGAAAGTTTTCCCTGTGATGCGGCCTGGTTAGCGCTTAGGCGCTTTGTGGTCAGCGCCCAGGTGCTACACCAGCGCTCAGGCGCTCCAGATATGGCGCCTAGGCGCCCAGAATAGAACCAGCTAGGTAACTGTGAGATGAAGCTATGTAATTGAAGATTTGAATGTTAATGTTGGAATCTGAGATGGAAGGTTTTAAAGGTTTATTAACTCAATTTGAGGCCAAGGTTTTAGATTGAAACTACAATGAATTGGAATGAACTTGGGGAACAAAATTTAAGTAAATGATATCAAGAAATCAATGCATTAAATGGGAGAAATTGATATTAGTAATGGACTTTGGGAGGCCACGGTTTTGATAATGGATTCTAAGAAGTTAGATTTATTTAGAGTAAAATGAGAGTTAAGTGATTTGGAACATAGAGGAAGAACAAGAGAGTTGTGAGACTTGTAAAACCTGCGAGTAAACTTTAAGTGAACATAATTGATTAGGTTAAGGAACTTGATCAACCTAAAGGAATGAAGCTTGAATAAGGACTTCGAGAGAAGTTTCTCTAGGAAATGAATTTACAAGGGATGATAACTTGAGTAGGACTTTACGATGATCTCATAAGATTTATTAATGGTTGAATTGGCCTAATTGTGGCATATTATGGAAGATTGTGTATTGTGAAATATTTGTGAACCTGTTTATGCATGGAGTCCACATACATTAGATGTTTGCTCAATCAAGGACTGTTAAAGGGCTGAATGAGCCTAGGATCATGCATTGAGTCAGCATGTATTTTATAAACTGCTCAGTCTTTGACTGTTAAAGGGCTGGATGAGCCTCTGATTTTGATTTAAGTTAACGTATCGAACAATTTGCTCAATTTATGACTGTTAAGAGGCTAGATGAGCCTATGATTATGCATTTAACCGGTATGCATTGAACAAATTGCTCGATGATCCGTTAAAAGGCTGTATAGGCCTATGAACGCGAACCGAATAATGTGGTCGATGATGGACCTATGGGGGGGCGTAAGGCGCGATGTATGCCGATTGCACGCATTACGAGCCCGATAAATCATTATTCTTTACGCATTGAATTAATGAGAATTGAATGATGAGGTCTGTGATGGATCTTAGAGGGGCGTAAGGCGTGGCGTACGCTAATTGCACGCATTACGAGCCTGACAAATCACTATTCTTGTTATGGTAAATGAACGAGGATTGGATAGTGTGGTCTATGATGGATCTCTGGGTGCGTCAGGGTGCGGTGATCCTTCTGGTGATGATGTTATCACATAGTAAAATACCTCTGGCCGGAAAGCCGATTGCAACACACTGACGAGGAACCGACAAGCACTATTCTTTTTGTGGTCCAGCATAGACTGTTTAAGGGGGCAGAGACTACCGGAACGTTCATGTTTTAAAATGGAAAATCTTGGTACCAAGTACACAAGCATTGTGAGTCAGCATTGTGAGTTAGCATTGTGAGTCGGCATTGTGAGTCAGCATTGTGAGTTAGCATTGAGAGTCGGCATTGTGAGTCCACATGTCATGTGTCACTCTTTTATATGATGAATAAACTATTGTGATCTTGATGCCATGATTACCTGAAATGTTGTAACTGTTCGATATCTGAGACCTTGTTGACTGTCTAGAGTATTGCTGATGTTTACTGGTTATTATTGATCCTTATTATTGCTTGTAACTGGACTACTTGTATTGTAAATTCCATTGCTGCTGTTGAAAAATATATGAACTGTATTGCTTCGTGGAAGCTTTGCGCCATATTGTTTTCTTACTGCCATAGTGGTACTGAAAGATGGGTGTCTCACCTCTTTCCTGTATTTATATATTTCTGTTTTATATTTGTATTGGATAAAAGATCGTGAGAAAGATGAAGAGGGACCATACCCTGATTGAGTAGATTGGGCGTCTGGACAAGATTTCTTCAATTACGTAAGAGTGCAGCCACGTGGGGGCATTGATGTCTGTCGTGTCAACTGGGACACCGAGTGTCATGTACATATAGGGTTGCGGCTTTGTCTGCTGGTAGTACCTATCCCTGGGTTACTACTTTTCCCCTTAGTGTTTTTATTCCCGCTGTATTTTATTGGACTCTGTAACTATTATATTCTATGTCATCAGTGATTTGTGTAAATTGACTATAAAATATATATATATATATATATATATATATATATATAAGAAATATGATTTTATTTCAGTGGTTGTATTATGGGTTGAACTTGTTTATATTTCATTCGAGGCTCGTATTTTCTACTTATGCAAAATTGTAAAAAAATAATAATACATATAGACTCTTGAGAATTTAAATTACTGTTATCATGACTATGACACACTTAGATTTAGTAACTATGGTGTAATGACGATTGCGCTCCGGTTGCTACATCAAGGGGTGTTACATAGCGTGCTTCAAAACCCAAATGGGTGAGCTATACGTTAGTAACTGCAAAGTATAAATTTATTTCCCATCATAACCTAAATTCATTAATTTAATCAATTCCAAAAACTAGTTTACTTTCTTTTTATATTTCAAAATTCACTAAATTGAGTTCCTATCAATTAGTCCTTTAAGACTACACTTGAGAAAATATTTTTGATCTAGAATATCAATTCTTGGCATGTTGGCCGAAATTCAATCTTTGCTTCATCATTGAATATTTATTCATTTTCTATCTCATTTTTCTTTGTAAAAATCTTTAATCCAATTACTTGTTACTAAATCATCTAAATTTACACTTAGTAAAACATTTTCAATTGGTTTGCTCTATATCAAGAGTGAAGGCCGTGAGTGTAATACCCTCCGTAGGGCATTACATTTCCGACTACAAGCTTATAATATGAAAATCATTTCATAAAAGGTTTGAGTTCTAAAATATGGATTTTAAAATTTCTTTTCATGGAAACATAAACTTACTGAAATTTATAGGTAATATCGAACAATAGATTTAAACTGATTAATATACATCACTGACATCACATAATATCTAACAATTATTCAGGAAACATAAAACTTACAGACTCAATTTTAAACAGTAGCAAACCTTATGACGGATCCTACTTAATAGCACGGTAAAACACTAACGAGAAAAACTCAACATTCTTATTCCATCTTGTATCCATCTTGATGCGTCATATATCTGTTCCTCTTCAAAACTGCATACCAACAAATCTGGGATGGTCACTCCTCGATGTTGTCACCGAACTCAGAATATTTTCTTCCAGTCAAGTCTAAGAAACTCGTTCCATCTACTATACAAATTTTAACAATACAAGCACAACAAAACAATATAACAAAGAGGTGAGATCCCCTTTCATCAGTACCAGTGTGGTAGCAAGGAATGATACGAATGACAAAGTCATTCCATACACACAAATATCACAATTATATTCATGTCATCATTTCACAAACAATTTCCATAACCATATATCATAGTATTGTAACACCCTTATGGGGATGTCACATATATAAAGAAAATAAAAGAAAGATAAATAAAATCTACCCAAGTTGTAAAACATTTATTACATAGTAGTACGGGTTGTAAAATTCTTCTTGTTAAACAGAATAGTATTAAATAAAATAACACGGAAACACAAAATAAACAAACCAACATTTCACATAATATACATATGGTACTAGTTATAAGTTATACAAATAATTTACAACTATCCATATTTAAACTAAAACAGTAAACAAAACAGTAAAAGGTTAATATATACAAACGCAGACGCGCCCAAGTACACATCACAAATATCTAACTATCTGAAGGATCACTCTCAGATGAAACTTCAGGTGATAGATATCAAGGATGCCTCAACCCTCTACGGACACGGGTCCGTGCAGTCGATACGCTGCTAATCTCAATAGGAGCATCAAACATACCGCCCCAATGACGCCTAAGAGATAGCGACAACTCCACATGTAAGTACAAAAAAATAGAAAAGATTGGCACTCCATCAAACTCCGTACGTATGGTCACAGTCAAACGCCCTACGTACGTCACCGAATCTCTATCTTCTCGCAGACGCCATGCTTCAGAGCCTCCGTGAAACTCAAGTTGCACGAATCCAAAGAATCCTGGTAGCATCATATCCACACAATCAATCCAAAGGATATGGATGATCGGATGGTTCTTGATCGTAGAACTGATCTACGGCTTGCTGCTCTTCCTCCTCTTCGGGATACTCACACTCAAGAGGGTGTTCCTCTTCCTCAAACTCTTTATCACATAATTTAAAATATACAGATAACACATACAAGAAAGAGGTAAGATAATCTAAATCATCACAAACATGGTAAATAAGAAAACGACAATACAACATGTAAAACAGTTCATACAATATAGCATACTATAATAACATAAATCATAATATTAAATAATACAAAACTCAATACAACAATAACATACAATGGTACAGATGAATAAAATGGTACAGATAATTAAAATGATACAGATAGATAAAATAGTGCAACTAAATAACATTAAAATGTATAAAACATAAATATATGAAATGTGACTCAACCCTACTCCATGGAGCTAAAAATACAGACATCAGAGAGAACGACCCGCAAAGTCTATTAGTACCGTTGACCGCCCAATAACTATTCCGCTGTCTCACGTTGCGTCTATAGCCCACTGTAAAAAAAAGATGTAGTGGTATAGCACACTGTCATATGTCGTGTCACTACAGGCTTGCACTAATAGACTTCACAAGATCTTGATTAAGTATAGTGCGTATCGAGTCCATTAGTGTGTTACCAGTTACCACGGCCCAGAGGAGCGACCAATTGTCCACAAATGGAATAATCTGCACACTAATGTCTCCAAGTTCATTCAAGTTGAACCACACTACGCTTATCACATCGACAACACGATGTTATTCATCTCGTCAATCAATCCACCAATTATCAACCAAATTGGCTCAACTCAATGCATGATAAAAATTTCAAATATGCCCTCACTGGCAAAAATTACGAATATGTCCTCACTGGCAAATCGCATAAATATACAGTACGTCCTACCTGACAGTACTGTTTCACAATCTGTCCGGGTCCACCACCTTGGCCTGACAATAAAACTTGCTGTTTTCATCAATCGCGAAGAAATTTTATCGCGTTTTCAAAATCTCATCGCTTTTACAAACGTTTTTAAATCGCGTAAATATAATTTACTGTTTTTAAAATCACGTACTGTTTTTCAAACGTTTTCTCAATCGCGTAAGATTTTTAAATCATTTTCTTGTCCGAATTCCTTAAAATTACTGTTTAAATAAACAGAAATAATATTTAATACGTTTGAACTACGTAGAATATTTTTCATACCGTATAAAGTATATCTGCTATCTTTTCTATCTTATTTGTCTGTTTTTAGCAAAAATTGGTAGTATTTTGCTTAGAAAATCTATAACGATGATTTTCTAAGTTTTTCGTAAAAATTTCTTTTATTTATATTATAACCATTTAATTACACTTTTGAAAACTACTAACGTGCTTCAAAATATAATATGAGCTCTACGTTAGAAATTTTACAAAAGCTACTGTATTTTCTTTTACCCATTAAAATCACTAGTTTTAACTTCTTAAACTTTATCTAATCAAGTTATTTCTTCGAAAATCATTGTAGAAAAAATTCCTTTTAACATATATTGCTTCTTTTTTATTGAAAATGGTTTGGAAATGATTTTAGAAATCATAAATCCTTGGCTTTGGCGTGTTGGCCGAAATACGTAAAATTACCCTTTTGATCTCTACATTCATTTTTCTTGCTCTAAACAATTTTGCATCTTGTTAATTTTTCTAGGTTAATTAAATCACACTCTTTGAAAATTGATGAGAACATTTTGGTTCTCCTTTTTGGTTGAGGGCGTGAGCCTTAGTTTTTGTTCTTTGGAACACTCATGCAATCCTTGACATGTTGTTCACATCCTGCTATTTACACATGCATCTCTAACACATACAATATTTTTAAAGCTTGTAGACATGCATATTAATACAAATCACAAATAGGAAAGCTATTAACAAGCACACAAATGAATCCTTATGGATTCTACAATCACAAACAATTTCCATCTTCTTACCACCACCCAAGGATGATAAGATTTAAGTCTTCCTCTTACCTTAAATGAAGACAAATACTCTTTCACTCCTTTCTAGGGTTTCGGTTTTCACTCTCCAAGATACCTATCATGCTTAAACAAAAATTCTACAAGTTATAATCATGAAAGAAAGCTTAAACCATGGATCAATCATGGCTTAGAACTTTGAAAAAGAATTTAGAAATGAAAAACAAGAAATTTTACCTTCTAGGTAAAATCTCCCAAGTAGATTTTCAAGCTCCAAATGATGGATTTTGCAAGAACTCTCAACTAGAGATGTTCTTAGAATTGTGTTTAGGTTTAGAAAAGTTAGTTAGAAGAAATTTTGGGTGAATGGATGGTGAAGAATGGTGTTTGGCCGAATGGTGCTTCAAGAACACAACAATGGAGTTTGGTATTTTTGGAAGAGAGAGAAGAGAGAAAATGTTAGGAAATTAAGTGATAATTACCCTTCCAAATGGTGCATGGCCGTAGACTTCAAGGGCAAGGGAGGTGTCCATTTAGTTGGCTCCATCCAAGCCTTAGAAATGATTAATGGTGAAGATTAAGACTTGATCACCAAGCTTTGCTCTCATTGGTTAATCTAAGCCTAGTCACTAAGCCTTGTCATTAAGCCTTGTCACTAATTAAGCCTTGTCACATGCTTAGTCACATGCTCTTGAATGTTCCACCACTAATGATGTTTAATTAAGCTACTAATCCTATTAAGTTTTCACTAAACGTGGGTCCCGCAAAATATTTCCGGGTTCATTACCGCTTATTTGTACTGACTAATAAAATAATATTATAATAATATAAAATTTTTTTATTTTACAATTAAATCCTAAAAATTAAAAGATTACTAACCATATCATTCAGAATTGGGTTTACTAAGATCCCCCAGCTCCGAATAATTAAATTAAGATTTCCCCGGCCTGAAAAATATTATTTTCCTGTCCCGGAGCAAATCACACAAAAAGTTCAAATAAAATAACAGACAGTAATATAAAGCAGTAATTCATACAAAAAAATAACAAACAGTACAAAAAGGACATAATGATCATTTATCCTAAAGTTGAAAAACATCAAACAGTACATTCGGGACTCAACGGTAATACCCCAAAAGTTTAGGGTGTTACAACTCTCTCCAACAAACAAAAATTTCGTCCTCGAAATTCGTTATACCTCAGAATAAGGATATTGCTCCCTTATTTTGTCTTCCAACTCCCAGGTAGCATCACCTGTCACCTCGTTCCATATGACCTTTACCAATTCAATCATCTTCCCTCGAAGTTGCTTCACCTTTCTGTCATCTATTCTGACAGGTAAAGTCTCGTAAGTCAAATTCTCCTTCAACTGTACTTCATCGGGTTGTATAACATGCGTCGGATCTGGAACATACTTTCTTAGCTGGGATACATGAAATACATCATGCAGATTTGATAGAAAAGGCGGCAAAGCAATCTGATAAGCTACAGGACCTATACGTCGGATAATCTGATACGATGCAATGAACTTAGGAGTAAGCTTCTTAGATTTAATAACTCTTTTGACACCAGTCGTAGGAGTCACTCTTAGAAATACATGCTCACCCTCCTCAAATTCAAGAGATCGTCTTCGTTTATCCGCATAACTCTTTTGTCTGCTTTGCGTCGTCTTCATCTTCTCTTGTATCATCTTTACTTTCTTTGTAGTCTGTTGTACAAGATCTGGTCCAATAGTCATACTTTCCCCATCTTGATACCAACATAACGGTGTCTGACATCGTCTTCCATACAATGCCTCATAGGGTGCCATCCCTATACTCGAGTGAAAACTATTGTTGTAGGTGAATTCTATCAAAGATAAAAATTCATCCCAACTCCCTCGTTGCTCCAAAACACAAGCTCGCAACAGATCTTCCAAAGACTGTATAGTTCTCTCTGTTTGACCATCAGTTTGCGGATGATAAGCTGAACTCAACCGCAACTTAGTTCCCATGGCTTCTTGTAAACTTTGCCAGAACCTCGATGTAAACCTCGGATCTCTGTCAGAAACTATACATGTAGGCACACCATGTAATCTGACAATCTCACTGATGTACAACTGGGTTAATCTTTCCAACGAATATTTAATATTAATTGGCAAGAAATGAGCCGACTTCGTAAGCCTATCGACTATAACCCATATCGAATCATGACCTTTCCTCGTCTTTGACAATCCAGTAACCAAATCCATAGAGATACTATCCCACTTCCACTCTGGAATAGCTAACGGTTGCAACATACCAGCTGGTCTCTGATGTTCCACTTTCGCCTTTTGACAAACCAGACAAGACTCCACATGTTCTGCTACATCTCTTTTCATCCTTGGCCACCAAAACAACTTCTTTAAGTCTTGGTACATTTTGGTCATCCCCGGATGCAAACTCAGATCACTAGTATGAGCTTCATCTAGAATTCCTTTCTTAAGTTCAGAATCATCGGGCATACAGATTCTTCCTTTAAACCTTAAGATTCCATTTGACCCTTCCTCTACCGTTGCCTTATGACCTTGCTTTAACAATTCCCTTTCATTTTGCAAAAATGCATCTTCCTTTTGCTTATCTCGGACTACATCGAGAAATTCATTTATGATCACGACCTTATATAGGCGAACTCTTCCAGGCAGAAATTCCACTGACAACCATAAATCTCAGAATTTGTTAATCAATTCCTCCTCCTTTATCATCATTGCCGAAACACTAAGCACCTTTCTACTTAAGGCATCAGCTACCACATTAGCTTTTCCTGGATGGTATTGGAGTTGAAAATCATAATCCTTTAAGAATTCCAACCATCGCCTTTGCCTCATATTCAATTCTTTCTGATCAAACAAGTACTTCAAACTCTTATGATCACTAAAGACATTGAACATTGCTCCATACAGAAAATGCCTCCACACTTTCAGAGCAAAAACCACCGCGGCCAATTCCAAATCGTGTGTTGGATAATTCCTCTCATGAACCTTCATCTGTCGAGAAGCATACGCCACAACATTCTGATTTTGCATCAACACGTATCCTAACCCTTGGTAAGAAGCGTAACAATACACATCAAAAGTTCCCTTAGAATCCGGTAAAATTAACACTGGTGCAGTTGTTAACCTCCTCTTCAATTCTTAGAAACTGGCTTCACGTTCTTCCGTCCACTCAAAAGCTTGACTTTTCCTCGTGAGCTGCGTAAGCGGTCCAGTAATCTTAGAAAAACCTTCAATAAACCTCCGGTAATATCCAGCAAGTCCAACAAAACTTCGAACTTCTGTCACCGTCTTAGGTCTTTCCCATTGTAAAACAGTCTCAACTTTCGATGGGTCTACCGTAATACCTTCCTTTGAAATCACGTGACCTAGAAATTGAACTTCCTCCAACCAGAACTCACACTTAGCCAATTTCACATACAACTGCTTTTCCTTCAAAATCTGAAGAACAATACCGAGATGTTCAGTATGCTCTTCCTTAGATTGAGAATAGGTCAGAATGTCATCGATAAAAACAACGACAAATCTGTCTAGATACGGACAAAAAATCTTGTTCATATAGTCCATAAATATGGCAGGAGCATTCGTCACTCCGAATGGCATTACCTGATACTCATAATGTCCATAACGAGTTCGAAAAGCTGTTTTGGGTATATCCTCCCCCTTAACACGAATCTGATGATAACCTGATCTCAGATCTATTTTAGAAAATACCACTGCTCCCTTCAACTGATCCATCAAATCGGTAATTCTTGGAAGCAGATATTTATTCTTGATAGTTACCTTGTTCAGCTGACGATAATCCATGCAAACCAGCTGAGATACGACCTGCTCCTGGTACTAAATCAATTGAAAACTCGATCTCCCTCTCAGGTGGCAAACCAGGTACATCATCAGGAAAAATTTCTGGAAACTCATTGACAACAGGAATAGTATTCACATCTTTCTCATTCTTGACTTCTAGAGAAGACAATAACATATATCCCTGTGCTCCCTCTCTCAACAATGACTTGACTTTAACAGCAGTCAAGAATCCAGACTTTTCTTCCTTAGGAAAAACTATGGTTTTGCTTACACAATCTATAAGGATTTGGTTAGAAGATAACCAGTCCATCCCTAATATTACATCTATCTCAACAAGAGGCAAACAAATCAAGTTGACCGAAAACACACGGTCCTTTATAACAACAGGACAATCCAAACATATCTTAGACGTAATTACAGGTTTAGCAGTTGGCGTAGAAACACTCAATTTAACATTCAGAGAAGACACAGGCAACTTCAATCTCTCCACACAATCATATGCAATAAATGAATGTGTCACACCAAAATCATATAACACAGTCAGAAGATTACCTCCAATAGCACCTTCTCCCTGAATAAGATCATCAGATTGAGAAATTTCCGTTCTAGTCATAGTATATACTCGCCCTCCAGATCTCGGTTGAATACTTCCTGACCTTGGCTGAGTAGCACGAACACTTCTCATAGCTGGCTTTCTCTCTGGCTGAGTACAATCCCTAGATATATGTCCAGGCTATTTGCAATTAAAACAAACTATTCCTCTAATAAGGCATTCACTAGAAAGATGGCCTTTCTTTCCACACTTAAAACATGTTGGCGTGAACACCACCCCTTGTCCAGCTCTACTACCACTAGTACTTCCCCCAATCGGTGGTCGTTGAGGTTGATTCCCTGGTGGTCTAGAATACGGCTTGCGCTGAAACCGATTAGTATTACTGCTACCACCTCTTTGAAACCTTGTTGGTCCAAAGTTACGGTTTCTTTGGTCTCGTGACGGCTCTAATTCCTCGAGTCGCGCACACGCATCAACTAAAGCATGAAACTGATTCATTCTCAAGGATATCACCCCTCGCTTCAGTTCCACTCTTAACCCTGCCTCAAACTTCTGACATCTCCACCCATCATCTGGTCGAGTTTGAGCATAATCTGAGAATTAAGACAAACTCTCAAATTTAGTAGCATACTCATTTACCGTCATATTACCCTGACGTAAACCAAGAAATTCCATCTCCTTGGCATGTCTAGCACTCGCAGGAAAATACTTTTCCAGAAATACATCAGAAAATACTTCCCATGTAATTTCTGTTCCTTCAGCCTGCAACAACCAGCGGGTTCCTCTCCACCAATGTTCTCCGTCTCCCCTTAACATAAAGGTTGCATACGTCACCTTCTTATCATCTGGGCATCTCATCCCTTCAAAGATTCTCTCCAAGTCTTGTATCCATTGACTCGCTTTCTAAGGATCAACCTCGCCTCTAAACTGTGGCGGATTATTACGCCTAAATTCAGATAAATTTAGGGCATCAGCAGTAGCATTTTGCTGTTGAGCTGCTCTCAGATTCTGCTGCGTAATCACTTCAGCCATTCGCTGCATAGCTTCAGCAGTCGCAATCATAGGATCCACTTCCCGATTTACGTTCGCACATCCTCGTCCTCTACCAGACATCTTCCTTCTTCAAACATAACCAAACAAAGTTAGATACATCCTTTCGGAAGTAAATCACAGAGAATCACATAGCACAAACAAAAACAGACCCAACCACAACCCCAAAAGACTCTAACTTAGGCTCTGATACCAACTAATGTAACACCCTTATGGGGATGTCATATATATAAAGAAAATAAAAAAAGATAAATAAAATCTACCCAAGTTGTAAAACATTTATTACATAGTAGTACGGGCTGTAAAATTCTTCTTGTTAAACAGAATTGTATTAAATAAAATAACGCGGAAACACAAAATAAACAAACCAACATTTCACATAATATACATATGGTACTAGTTATAAGTTATACAAATAATTTACAACTATCCATATTTAAACTAAAACAGTAAACAAAACAGTAAAAGGTTAATATATACAAACGCAAACGCGCCCAAGTACACATCACAAATATCTAACTATCTGAAGGATCACTCTCAGATGAAACTTCAGGTGATAGATATCAAGGATGCCTCAACCCTCTACGGACACGGGTCCGTGTAGTCGATACGCTGCTAATCTCACTAGGCGCATCAAACATACCGCCCCAATGACGCCTAAGAGATAGCGGCAACTCCACATGTAAGTACAACAAAATAGAAAAGATCGGCACTCCATCAAACTCCGTACGTATGGTCACAGTCAAATGCCCTACGTACGTCACCGAATTTCTATCTTCTCGCAGACGCCAGGCTTCAGAGCCTCCATGAAACTCAAGTTGCACGAATCCAAAGAATCCTTGTAGCGTCATATCCACACAATCAATCCAAAGGATATGGATGATCGGATGGTTCTTGATCGTAGAACTGATCTTCAGCTTGCTGCTCTTCCTCCTCTTCAGGATACTCACACTCAAGAGGCTGTTCCTCTTCCTCAAACTCTTTATCACATAATTTAAAATATACAGATAACACATACAAGAAAGAGGTAAGATAATCTAAATCATCACAAACATGATAAATAAGAAAACGACAATACAACAGGTAAAACAGTTCATACAATATAGCATACTATAATAACATAAATCATAATATTAAATAATACAAAACTCAATACAACAATAACATACAATGGTACAGATGAATAAAATGGTACAGATAATTAAAATGATACAGATAGATAAAATAGTGCAACTAAATAACATTAAAATGTATAAAACATAAATATATGAAATGTGACTCAACCCTACTCCTTGGAGCTAAAAATACAAACATCAGAGAGAACGACCAGCAAAGTCTATTAGTACCGTCAACCGCCCAATAACTATTCCACTGTCTCACGTTGTGTCTATAGCCCACTGTAAAAAAAAGATGTAGTGGTGTAGCACACTGTCATACGTCGTGTCACTACAGGCTTGCACTAATAGACTTCACAAGATCTTGATTAAGTATAGTGCGTGTCGAGTCCATTAGTGTGTTACCAGTTACCACGACTCAGAGGAGCGACCAACTGTCCACAAATGGAATAATCTACACACTAATGTCTCCAAGTTCATTCAAGTTGAACCACACTACGCTTATCACACCGACAACACGATGTTATTCATCTCGTCAATCAATCCACCAATTATCAACCAAATTGGCTCAACTCAATGCATGATAAAAATTCCAAATATGCCCTCACTGGTAAAAATTCCAAATATACCCTCACTGGCAAAAATTACGAATATGCCATCACTGGCAAAAATTACGAATATGCCCTCACTGGCAAATTGCATAAATATACAGTACATCCCACCTGACAGTACTGTTTCACAATCTGTCCGGGTCCACCACTTTGGCCCGACAGTAAAACTTGCTGTTTTCATCAATCGCGAAGAAATTTTATCGCGTTTTCAAAATCTCATCGCTTTTACAAACGTTTTTAAATCGCGTAAATATAATTTACTGTTTTTAAAATCACGTACTGTTTTTCAAACGTTTTCTCAATCGCGTAAGATTTTTAAATCATTTTCTTGTTCGAATTCCTTAAAATTACTGTTTAAATAAACAGAAATAATATTTAATACGTTTGAACTACGTAGAATATTTTTCATACTATATAAAGTATATCTGCTATCTTTTCTATCTTATTTGTCTGTTTTTAGCAAAAATTGATAGTATTTTGCTTAGAAAATGTATAACGATGATTTTCTAAGTTTTTCGTAAAAATTTCTTTTATTTATATTATAACCATTTAATTACACTTTTGAAAACTACTAACGTGCTTCAAAATATAATATGAGCTCTACGTTAGAAATTTTACAAAAGCTACTGTATTTCCTTTTACCCATTAAAATCACTAGTTGTAACTTCTTAAACTTTATCTAATCAAGTTATTTCTTCGAAAATCGTTGTAGAAGAAATTCCTTTTAACATATATTGCTTCTTTTTTATTGAAAATGGTTTGGAAATGATTTTAGAAATCATAAATCCTTGGCTTTGGCGTGTTGGCCGAAATACTTAAAATTATCCTTTTGATCTCTACATTCATTTTTCTTGCTCTAAACAATTTTGCATCTTGTTAATTTTCCTAAGTAATTAAATCACACTCTTAGAAAATTGATGAGAACATTTTGGTTCTCCTTTTTGGTTGAGGCCGTGAGCCTTAAGTTTGTGTTCTTTGGAACACTTATGCAATCCTTGACATGTTGTTCACATCCTACTATTTACACATGCATCTCTAACACATACAATATTTTTAAAGCTTGTAGACATGCATATTAATACAAATCACAAATAGGAAAGCTATTAACAAGCACACAAATGAATCCTTATGGATTCTACAATCACAAACAATTTCCATCTTCTTACCACCACCCAAGGATGATAAGATTTAAGTCTTCCTCTTACCTTAAATGAAGACAAATACTCTTTCACTCCTTTCTAGGGTTTTGGTTTTCACTCTCCAAGATACCTATCAAGCTTAAACAAAAATTCTACAAGTTATAATCATGAAAGAAAGCTTAAACCATGGATCAATCATGGCTTAGAACTTTGAAAAAGAATTTAGAAATGAAAAACAAGAAATTTCACCTTCTAGGTAAAATCTCCCAAGTAGATTTTCAAGCTCCAAATGATGGATTTTGCAAGAACTTTCAACTAGAGATGTTCTTAGAATTGTGTTTAGGTTTAGAAAAGTTGGTTAGAAGAAATTTTGGGTGGATGGATGGTTAAGAATGGTGTTTGGCCGAATGGTGCTTCAAGAACACAACAATGGAGTTTGGTATTTTTGGAAGAGAGAGAAGAGAGAAAATGTTAGGAAATTAAGTGATAATTACCCTTCCAAATGGTGCATGGTCGTAGACTTCAAGGGCAAGGGAGGTGTCCATTTAGTTGGCTCCATCCAAGCCTTAGAAATGATTAATGGTGAGGATTAAGACTTGATCACCAAGCTTTGCTCTCATTGGTTAATCTAAGCCTAGTCACTAAGCCTTGTCATTAAGCCTTGTCACTAATTAAGCCTTGTCACATGCTTAGTCACATGCTCTTGAATGTTCCATCACTAATGATGTTTAATTAAACTACTAATCCTATTAAGTTTTCACTAAATGTGGGTCCCGCAAAATATTTTCGGTCTCATTACGCTTATTTGTCTTGACTAATAAAATAATATTATAATAATATAAAATTATTTTATTTTATAGTTAAATCCTAAAAATTAAAAGATTACTAACCGTATCATTCGAATTGGGTTTAGTAAGATCCCCAAATTCGAATAATTAAATTAAGATTTCCCCGGCCCGAAAAATATTATTTTCTTGTCCCGGAGCAAATCACACAAAAAGTTTAAATAAAATAACAGACAGTAATATAAAGCAGTAATTCATACAGAAAAACAACAAACAGTACAAAAAGGATATAACGGTCATTTATCCTAAAGTTGAAAAACATTAAACCGTACATTCGGGACTCAACGGTAATGCCCCAAAAGTTTAGGGTGTTACAAATATAATAACCAGTACCAATTTCATCATAACAAATACCATCAATATATATGAAATGATGATGTCACACTATATGAACATTTAACATGCCACAACAATATGTGTGCTGACCATGTGTATGCATACTAAACCAATTTCCCACTCCATGAAGGTTTTCACAATTTTGCGATGAAATGGTCTGGAATAAATGTTAGCCTTAGCCCAACGACATTACCAGTCCACGAAAGGAATCATGTTCTTGTTGGGTATCGTCAATGCATTGCAATAGACTGCATCACCAAGTGGCATGTGGTACTTGCCAACTGTCCACTAGTTGAACGCCGTACCTCGACGCCCCTAAGATCTATCATAGATCTCACTTTTCAATTCTTATTTACTCTTCAACCACAAGGGCCATAATAGCTATCAGCTATATTCCGTTCGATGCACGAATACCTCAATGCAATTATGTTCAATGAACGAATACCTCAATGCAATTCTCAATTTCATCATATGCCTCAATGCATATCTTAATTTCATCATTAAAAAGGTTCCCAAATGAGATTAGAACAACCACCCATATAATTGTCTAATATCATAAGATCAATGGATATTATATAATTGCTCATACAATTACATAATACAATCGATGCATCCGGGTCTAGTACATCAATTCTTACAGTATCTTTACAGTATTTTCAATTCTGTATCATTTTTAATGCGTTTTCACCATTGTGTAACACTTTTGTTACATTTTCAAATTGCGTAACCATTTTTTGATGTTTTCTCAATTGCGTAAAAATATTTACACGTTTTCCAAATCACGTAGCGATTTTTCAACGTTTTCAAAATCGCTTAGCTTAGAAATCATATTTTCAAGTCGCATAAATCATTTTTCATCATTTCTCAACTACATAAAACATTTCTCAATATTTCAAACATCATTTTGGATTTTCCAAAAATCAATGTCATTTCCAATTTCATTTTCCATGTTTTCTTTACTTAAAAATCTTCTACATAATATTTTTTCATTATTTCCCCAAAATCAATATTCCTTCAAATCAATTATTCTAACTTAAAATTTCGTAATGTGCCTTAAAACCCAACGGATGAGCTATACGTCAGTAAACTTCAAGTCCACAATTTATTTCTCTTTATAAACTGATCCTATCAATTTCATAGTTTCCAAAAATAATTCTCACGTACTTTAAAAATCTCAAAATTCATTACTTTAAATCCTTTGCAAATAATCATCTAAGATTACTCTTAAAATCATTTTTGACTTAATTTACCAATCCTTGGCATATTAGCCGAAAATCACAAATAGCTTCATTATAAAATCTTTGTTCATTTTCATATCCACTTTCTTTGCAAATCATTAAAATCATTAACTTATTACCCTTTTCATCTAAAACTCATGATTAGTAAAATACTTAGAATCTTTTGCTCCCAAAATAACTTTGAGGCCGTGTGCCTCCATGGTTCCAAATACTTTCCTTTGTCATGTAAATCACATCTTATTACATACACAAATCATGATGCATCATAAATACATACTAAAGCATATTATTAAAGCAATAAACATATCAATCACCAAACAATCATAAATATGGAAAGCTCTTAAACAAACAAGTGAATAAATCCTTATGGATTCTTCACCACACACACATCCATTCTTCACCACCAACACATGGTTGATGAGGGTAATCTCCCTCTTACCTTTTGGTGATTTCCTCCAAAGCTCCTTGCTTGTCCTCTTGAAATAGATCTACTCCACCAAGTAGCACTTAAAAACAAAGAAACACATACAATATTAATATTCAAGGATATCAAAGATGACCATAAGCCAAAATATGGTCTTAGAGACTTACCAAAGAAAAGAAAGATGAAGAACACAAATCTTCACCTAAAGGCTCTTGATCTTGAACTTGAAGATCAAGGTTGAAGATGGATGATTTAGAGAAAGTCTCCAACATGAAAGTTTCTTAGAATTGCATGGAGATTCAAGATCTAAGGTTGTTTAGAATTATTGAAGCTTAGAAAGTATTTTAGAAGGGTGTGGCCGTGAGCTTCCTTTGAAGAACAAGGTGAGAACTTTTTGATTTCCAAGAGAGAGATAAAGATGATCACAACATCAAAGTATCTTAGTATGGTATAAGGATTCAAGATATGAGATTAGATGAAATTTAGGAAGTTAGGAGGTGTGTTCATGGTGCTTAGGGCGTGAGGTGTTCTTGAGAGAATAGGAGATAATTTGTGAAGCTTGGCTTTAGGAAATGATGAAGATAAGTGATAGAAATGAACTAAACTCTTCCTATAGCTTCTAAGCCATCAAAATCGTGAGCCCCCCCTTGAACACTAAGAGAATGTCTAGATACATCTAGCCACTTTTTGAGACTTCAATAGCCATTGATTGAATCAATGGTTGATCTTTGGTGTAGCTTTCAAGTGATAAGATTAAATTTGAACCATTGGATCCCTCCTCCATGAACCCTTAGCCGTTAGATACATCTCCAAAATGGAGGGTCAAGAACTTCTCTTCATACTTGCCATCAAAGGGTCACAAAAGGTCCTTGCCACTTTGTGAGACCAATTTCCACCATAGATTAAATCAATGGTGAATATCCAAAGCCTTCATCACCAAGCTTGCTTCCTATTGGTCCTCTATAAAGTTGTCATAACCACTTAATTTGACTAACTGACTGCGGGATTTAAGGATGCAAACCCAAGTGTAGGTTGTCTCAAGTAATAAATTTCTCGGGAGTCCGAGGTCGATCCACAGGGAATTGATGAAGAAAAATTAATTGAGGTAAGAAAAGGATTTGTCACAACACCAAAAGTAATAAAACAAGTTCACAAATGAATTTAAGGGGTTGCTTGAGTTAGGAGATCCACTCTTGGTAATAAATTCAAGGTAAGATTATTTCTCTTTATAACTCAATTGAAATCCACACACAACGGAGGTTCCAATCGGAAAATGTAACATTCAAAGTTCAATTATATATGCAATCATATTATGATTCCTTTAATTACCCACCAACATTTGTAAATGAGTTCAAGCATTCACTGTACCAATCCTATTGTCTACAATAAATCAAGATCTTCATTATACAAAGAAGGTTTCTAAAGTGATTGGAAACAAAATATAACACATATAATGTCCAATTGATAATATATCATTTAAGTACAAGAAATAGAATAATCTAACCTTATATCATTACCAAGAGCTTCACTCTTTCACCCAAGCAAGATGAAGATTTAGTTACTCATGGATAAGAAGAAAGAAAGAGAGAAGAAGAGAAAGATGAACATGACTTCAATTTAAAACAAGAGAAAATTACAACAAAGGAAAACAATAAACAAGCATAACCTTAACTTGTACAAACTAAGCCTAACACCAAGTGCCCCAAATGGTCAGCCAATGGTGCCTTTTATAGAGGATTAGGGATACAAAATGACAAAGGGGCTGATTAGGGGTAGGTGGGATGAGTGGATGAATGAGTGGAGAATGCCAAATGGTGAGGATAAGAGTGAAAAATCATTGAGATTTCTTGTCTCCGAAATCATTCATTGCTTAAGTCATTGATTTCATCATTTTTGAGTCAAGTGGTCTTCATGAAAGTTCTAGGAAATTGTCTAAGTTTTCCAATGGCTCTAGAATCACCTAAAAATTCGTCCTACGGCCCAAGATATGACGCAATTACTACAAACTATTCAGGCCCAGTTTCAGCACCTCCGTTTTGAATTTAAGACCCAATATCACCAGCAAGGAGCCCAAATCAAGTTTTGTGTTCAACATGAAAGTTTTAGATCTGGGTCTTAACTTTCAAATGTCCAAATTTCAGCCCAAGATAATTCTTGCAGCCCGAGTTATGCTCTGATTACTGTACACTGTTCAGGTTTCAGACACAAAACTTGTGTTCTGTCTTCCAAGCCCAATTAGCTCTACTAGATGTCTGATTGAGACTTTGAGCTCTCATCAAAGTTGTAGAGCTCTCTCTTATCTTTCCTACAAGGTAAAATTCATAATTATCAGACATTTAGAACTCAAGATATGGCCGAAATACAGAAACAACGTAAGGTCAAAATAGTGCTGAAAAAATCAATTAAGTCCAATTTGAGTCCAAATTTACAAAACATAACTAGACTTAATCAATTAAGTACATAGAAAGTATAAATGACTAAAAATGAGGGTTTATTAATGTATAAAATATGTGATCATCAAATTCCCCCACACTTAGCTTTTTGCACTCCTGGGCAAAACACATAAGACCAAAGTTAGGAGACAAAGAAAAATGACACAAACTCAAAAGCTAAAAACTCTAAAAGACTTGATGAAGCAAGAAGAGCAACAAGAAATTCAAGGGACCAAAGCATTAATGAGGTAACATTTTTTCACATCTCAAACCAACAAGCAAGGAAACTTCAGTTGAAAAGAATGAATCAAGAATGATAGATCCTCACAGAATTCACTCTCAATCTCTCAAGTGTTTAAAAGGTAAATATTTCACTCTATTCAACCCATGAACAATTGCACTACCATAAGCTTGCTTATCTTCTACTTCTCCGCTACTCAAAACACATGCATACAAAAATCAAGAGGACTTTATTCAAGGTTGTAATGGGGTCATGGTAAAGGAGAAGGGATAATATGGATATGAAAAGATAAATACCGAAGAGAATAAAAGAGCATTATGGTGCAGTTAGAGTAGAGAAAATGTTTGAGAACATTCATCATAAAGGACAATCACCAACATTTGACTAATGTTTTGTTGAAGATCAATCCCAAATTAGTGAATTGAATTCATTGTTAGACTTGAACATTCTCCTTTTCTTCCTGTTGTTTCTAAGCATCCACCTTTATTCAAATAATCCTTTGATTGCAACGGTGTTCAAAAAAATTTTTTTTTTTGGATCATTTTGCATACACACCCCCACACTTGTTCAAGAACAAGGTCAATGCTCTCTTATTCCCTAAGGTTGGGTAAAAACATGTTTTTTTTTGAAGGATGAGATGAGCTAAAAACAAGGAATGGTCAAACAAGTTCAAAGGGGTTACACAATGGAAAATATACAAAGATGGCTATTTGGTCAAAGTAGCTATTTTAAAATGCCTCAATCATATTAATGTATGCATGTGAAAATGTAGCCTCAAAAAGAATCAAAGCAAGTTCTAGAGTAACAATTCCATGAGTGAAAATCACACAAGAAAGAAGAGAATGGTACAAATATTCAATCCATTCATCAATAGGCTCAAAATCTCACAAGGCATATTTCTATCATTCTCTATCCACTAATTCAACATCCATAACCAAGCATGTGAAATTTAAGAAAGAAGATAATTTATTCAATCATGCTATGATTCCTGAATTTTAATTGCTTCCAAGGATGTGAGAGTGCATTTGCTTGAATCTTTCAAAGGAAATCAAATGATAAAAACTTTGTTACTTCCACAAATCAATACTAATTAATTACTACCTAAAAAAAAACTCCTTACTCTGCCACAAATTAAGATGCATCTCAGAAGTAAAATTACTCCTTACTCTGCCATCACTAATTAGTTTAGTAAGTCTATGACAATCATATCATACTTCCCAAACAAAACAAAAAAAAATTTTTTT
This sequence comes from Ormosia emarginata, assembly GCA_029884605.1. NCBI lineage: Eukaryota > Viridiplantae > Streptophyta > Magnoliopsida > Fabales > Fabaceae > Ormosia > Ormosia emarginata. The sequence goes on along the minus strand of JAQQTP010000019.1, from coordinate 1,430,175 downwards.
GGGTCATCTATCCTTCCCCCCCAACTAGATCACAACATTGTCCTCAATGTTAAAATATAGATGAGTAAATGATAGAAGATATTACCTATTGGAGAAAACTAACATAAATTTAAACAAAAACAAAGTATGATAAATCCAAAGTAAAGGAAAGCTTTAAACGAAGTGTCAAATATGGCTCCTTTTTCATCCTGTTTCCCTCACTGCCTCCTGCTGACCAATCTATCTGAGTTATTGCTGGGTCAGGATCAAAGATCAAAGGTAAATGAATTTTTTTTTAGTGACTTCAAGAAAACCATCAGGGTAAAGAAGTCTAGAAACCCCTGAAGGACCCTGCTCAAAGGATCGTCTGTCCAAAACCAAAATAAAGCAAAATCATATAAAGATAAAAGAGATATAATAGCAACTGATGACATACCTGTATGTACAGCTTTCACGGCGTATCTTTATACTGCGAGTCATGAGTGTAGTAGTGGCATATCTTTATACTGCGTGTCACCAGTGCAGTAGTGGCATATCTTTATACTGTGTGTCACTAGTGCAGTAGACACTCACGAACTTTTTTTTTTAAAGACCAGCATACAAAGGTCCACCCGAGTCAATGACGGGTCAGCTAAAGGCTGGGGCTCCACAATTAATTAAAGCCATGGTACTCTTTCTGGATCGCCCTTGTTCAAACATTTTTTTTCTCTTTTTTTTTCTTTTTTTTTCTCTTTTTTTTTAAAGATTACATGAAGAAGAAGAAGATGATATGTACAGATTGTTGTGGATATGGCTCATATCTGCCTCTGGTTTAACATCCAGTAACGGCTTAAAGGCCTTCTATGAGTCGAGGATAAGCTTCCCATCCAATTTTCTTATAAATTGGCAAACAGGGTCTTTTAGAGTCAGATTTCCAAGACTGTAGCGTTTTTCTTCATCCTTGAAGAGATTCCACAAATTAAGAATTTCACGCTGCATGAATCCATAAGAATGCGTCTCAAGAGTCAATAAGATATCATCTAATGACTCCTTACTCAGTCCATTCTTAATGAAGAATCTATTTACAGAAACCATCCCCAAAGAACGACATTGCATGTTACAATTCCATCGTCCACACTTGTAACAGACTTGTAACCTTTTTGCTCTTCTCCTTTTAGAATATGAACTTCTTCCAAGACCTGGCATGTATGAGTCAAATGAAATTGAAGACTCACCTGCTAGTCGGACCTTTGCTTCAATTATCCAGCTTACATCTTCTGGCATACCTTTGTGCATTAACAGTCTCAATCTTTCACATCGAACTTTGTAGATTTTTTCAGAGCATTTTGAGGGAGAGAAGGAAAATGTTTTCTCAGGTTTGAAAGAATGACATCCATTTTAAAGGAGAAGAAGAATTCAGTTATTTTGGGAAACTGAAAAAAAATCGATATGAGAGTCACGGAGTACCGTATCCACCACTTAACCGGCAACACAAAGAACTCATCAAGTTGGTTTTTTCAGAAATGGTTTGAGCCTTTGTCCATTGACTTTAAACACATTACCATTCCTAGGATTCGCAATATCTACGGCCCCATGAGGATACACGTGTTTGACAACAAAAGGACCACTCCACCTAGATCTCAATTTTCTAGGGAATAGGTGCAGGCGAGAATCATAAAGCAGAACTTTTTGACCAATTTCAAAAGATTTTCTCAAAATTGTCTTGACTGTGGATTTTATTGGATTTGTCTTTTGACAATTTTCACATCTTTTGCAAAAAGTATTGCAATCCTTAAATAAAGTGGGCCAATAAAATCCATACTGTAAGATTTTTGTAGCTGTTTTCTTTGAAGAAAAGTGATCTCTACATTCTTTCGAGTGACAAAATTTAATGACACTACCTACCTCACTGTCGGGCATGCATCTCTGAAAAATTTGGTCAAGACAATATTTGAACAAGTATGGGTTATCCCAATAAAAGTTTTTCACCTCTGTTAAAAATTTCTTCCTATCTTTGTGCGTCCATTGAGGCGACAACTTTCCTTCTTGTTCTTCAGTAAGAGACGAGGAAATTACCATAGGAAAACTTTGCTTTTCTCCCAAAAATGTGTATTTCAACCCAACAAGTAATGGCTTTAGTTCCGGTATGGGTACTTCTTCATGGGCATTATCATTCATGGGTTTTAGCTCTTCGAATTTTGGCTTTCTTCCTTTGTATTCTATTTCCTCTGTGCAATCAAGTAAATCAAATGAATTAATTAAACAAACTTCTAATGGGTCAAAAGAACTCCCTTTTTGAAGATGATCATCTATAATGGTTTCAATTCCTTCAACTTCCTCATTTTCATCAAGGACTTGTGGTTGCTTGCACATGTTAAAAACATTGAGATCCAGTGTCATGTTTCTAAATGTTAGCTTCACCACTCCATTTCTGCAATTTATCAAAGCATTAGATGTTGCTAAAAATGGACGGCCTAAAATAACAGGAATTGACTTGCAACTATTAACCATAGGTTCAGTATCCAAGACAATAAAATCCACAGGATATATGAATTTATCAACTTGAACTAACACATCTTCCACTATTCCTCTTGGAATTTTAATTGATCTATCGGCAAGTAGAAGAGTTATAGAAGTTGGTTTTAACTCACCTAAGTTGAGTTGTTGATAAACTGAATATGGAATCAAATTGACACTAGCACCAAGATCAAGTAAAGCTTTTTCAATTTTATGTTCTCCAATAATGCATGAAACTGTAGGACAACCAGGATCTTTATATTTCAACGCATTATTATTCTAAAGAATGGAGCTTACCTGTTTAGCCAAAAATGCTTTTTTTCACATTTAATTTCCTTTTAACAGTGCACAAGTCCTTCAAATATTTGGCATAAGAAGGAATCTGTTTGATAGCATCTAACAGAGGAATATTGATTTTCACTTGTTTCAAAATTTTAAAAATTCTAATGTTATAGTGCAATTTCTTTGGATTTTTCAATGCTTGAGGAAATGGGGGTGAAGGCGAGAGTTTGGTCTCCTTTTGGTCAACTTCTTCATTTTCTTGGGGAATTGGTTCATCTTCTTTCTCACAAGATTCGGGGATTTTTTTTCCATAACCTTTCCACTCCTAAGAGTTATCACTGACTTGACTTGGTCCATTTGTTAGTTTCTGAACTCCCCTCATTTAGACTGTACTGACCTTTGGGATTTGGTTGAGGTTGAGAAGGAAATTTTCCTTTCTCATGAATGGTGAGAGCAGAAGTAAGTTTAGCAAGAGTGTCTTTTATGTCATTTATGGTTTGATTGTTTTGTTTATTAATGGCCTCTTGCTTTTCCATGAATGCATGCAGTGTTTCTTCAAGGTTTTTCCTATATGGTGGGACATAAGGTGCATATCCTCGAGAATTTTGAGAGTCCTGTTGTGCCTGAGGAGGTGGTGGTTGCACAAATTGTGACTGATTATTATTCCTCCAGCTGAAATTCGGGTGATTTCTCCATCCCGGATTGTATGTATCTGAAAAAGAAGAAGTAAATGGCTTGTTAGAATTATTCATTGCATTTACCTGCTCATGTACAACTTCTTTAAAAACAGGAATTTTAGGACATTCATGTGTTGAGTGTCCTAAGTCATCACAAATACCACAAGTTTCTTCATTTTGCACAGATTTGATTTCTTTTGCTTTTCTTAATTCCATGGCTTCAACCTTTCTAGCCAAACTGGCAAATCTAGCATTTAGATCTTCCTCTTGACTAAGGTGATATTTTCCTTTATTAGCACTTGCAAGATTAGATCTAATTGAATTTTCAGAAATATTAGTACTATGCCAAGATTGAGAATTTTCAGCCAACTGGTTCAAATAGTCTAAAGCTTCATCAGGTTCTTTATCAAGAAACTCACCATTGCACATTGTTTCCACAAATTGTTTAGTTTCGAGTTAAACCTTCATAAAAGAAGCTTATAGTGCACCATTTTTCAAAACCATGATGTGGGCAAGAATTTAACAAATCTTTAAATCGTTCCCAACATTGAAAATATGCTTCATTTGAATTTTGGGAAAAATTTTGGATTTGTCTTTTCATAGCATTGGTTTTATGTGTTGGAAAAAATTTCTTTAAGAACTCACCTTGCATTTCTTGCCATGTGCCAATTGATCTTGGTTTCAAAGTGTTAAGCCAGGATTTTGCTTTATCTTTTAAAGAAAAAGGAAACAATTTAAGCTTAACAATCTCTTCAGTGCAATTTTGATCATTGAAGGCAATACATACTTCCTCAAATTCTTTCAGATGTAAATATGGACTTTCAGATTCTAAACCATGAAAATTAGGAAGTAAAGAAATCATACCTGACTTAAATCTAAAATTGTTGGCATTGAGTGGAAAGATAAAACATGATGGACTAGAATTTCGAGGTGGTTGCAAATATTCACGCATGGTTCGCAACGGTTGATTTTCAGGTTCATCATGTATACTTTCATTGTCAGCCATTGTGTCAATTGTGTGTGATTGTGATTCAAACAAGTCAATATATAAAGTACCAGAATTAATTTTAACTAAACGACCAGAATTTAAATCACGATACCAATTAAGCATAAATACATAAATAACTAAAAATAAATAAACAAAAAATAATGTACAAGCTGGCGGTGTCACCCACCATTAAATATTAACAGGGATGGGGTAATAAACTAACCACCAAAAAATAAAAATAAAAATAAAGTGCAGAAAGTAAATTTAAATATGAAAATCGGAGAGTGATAGAGCCCCATAGAGCCGGCGAAAGAGAAGAGAAGAAGAAATATTATTTTATTAAGTTACATTGCAGAAAAATAAATAACAGAAAAGCAAAAGGGAGAGTTTCCCCCACTAAGTTAGTGCATAAAATAACAGGAAAGTTACCCCACGATGAAAAAAATGATGAAAATAAATAAATAAAATTAAAAAATAAAAATAAATGACATAATATAAAAGTTAGAAAGTTAGTATGTTAGCAAGTTAGTAACTTAGAGTTAGATAGTTAGAAAGTTAGAGAGTTAGTAAAGAAACCGAAGGATCGGCAAACCGATCTTTTGCTCCGGTGAGTGAGAAGAGAGAATAGATTTTATTAAAGAAAACGAATCTCAATAAATTAAAACTTCAAATCAAGTCCCCGGCAACGGGGCCAAAAACTTGACTGCGGGATTTAAGGATGCAAACCCAAGTGCAGGTTGTCTCAAGTAATAAATTTCTCGGGAGTCCAAGGTCGATCCACAGGGAATTGATGAAGAAAAATTAATTGAGGTAAGAAAAGGATTTGTCACAACACCAAAAGTAATAAAACAAGTTCACAAATGAATTTAAGGGGTTGCTTGAGTTAGGAGATGCACTCTTGGTAATAAATTCAAGGTAAGATTATTTCTCTTTATAACTCAATTGAAATCCACACACAACGGAGGTTCCAATCGGAAAATGTAACATTCAAAGTTCAATTATATATGCAATCATATTATGATTCCTTTAATTATCCACCAACATTTGTAAATGAGTTCATGCATTCACTGTGTCAATCCTATTGTCTACAATAAATCAAGATCTCCATTATACAAAGAAGGTTTCTAAAGTGATTGGAAACAAAATATAACACATATAATGTCCAATTGATAATATATCATTTAAGCACAAGAAATAGAATAATCTAACCTTATATCATTACCAAGAGCTTCACTCTTTCACCCAAGCAAGATGAAGATTTAGTTACTCATGGATAAGAAGAAAGAAAGAGAGAAGAAGAGAAAGATGAACATGACTTCAATTTAGAACAAGAGAAAATTACAACAAAGGAAAATAATAAACAAGCATAATCTTAACTTGTACAAACTAAGCCTAACACCAAGTGCCCCAAATGGTCAGCCAATGGTGCCTTTTATAGAGGATTAGGGATACAAAATGACAAAGGGGCTGATTAAGGGTAGGTGGGATGAGTGGATGAATGAGTGGAGAATGCCAAATGGTGAGGATAAGAGTGAAAAATCATTGAGATTTCTTGTCTCTGAAATCATTCATTGCTTAAGTCATTGATTTCGTCATTTTTGAGCCAAGTGGTCTTCATGAAAGTTCTAGGAAATTGTCTAAGCTTTCCAATGGCTCTAGAATCACCTAAAAATTCCTCCTATAGCACAAGATATGATGCAATTACTACAAACTGTTCAAGCCCAGTTTCAGCACCTCTGTTTTGACTTTCAGACCCAATATCACCATCAAGGAGCCCGAATCAAGTTTTGTGTTCAACATGATAGTTTTAGATCTGGGTCTTAACTTTGAAATGTCCAAATTTCAGCCCAAGATAATTCTTGAAGCCCGAGTTATGCTCTGATTACTGTATACTATTCAGGTTTTAGACACAAAACTTGTATTCTGTCTTCCAAGCCCAATTAGCTCTACTAGATGTCTAATTAAGACTTTGAGCTCTTCATCAAAGTTGTAGAGCTCTCTCTTATCTTTCCTACAAAGTAAAATTCATAATTATCAGACATTTAGAAATCAAGATATGGCCGAAATACAGAAACAACGTAAGACCATAATAGTGCTGAAAAAATCAATTAAGTCCAATTTGAGTCCAAATTTACAAAACATAACTAGACTTAATCAATTAAGTACATAGAGAGTATAAATGACTAAAAATGAGGGTTTATTAATGTATAAAATATGTGATCATCACTAACCAGTATAATATTTTTCTAGCTGCTATTACCCTACGGATAATATTTACTGTATTTATATTACCCATTAAATAAAATAGTACAAAAACACAGTAAAAGAAAATTTTGAAAATTATTTCCGGATTTGGGTTTAGTAAGATTCTCCGGCTCTGTCTCAACAGTACAAAATATTTTGGCCACAGAAAAATTTTATTTTTTCAGACCCGTCCTGGGCCCGCATACAGCCCGAGAATACTATTAAAATAATTAAAAATATAAAAACACACAAGAATTCACAAAAATTATAATAATTATGAAATTCATGAAAATCAAATCAGATTAGTAAAATAAATTAAGAATCATAAAAAATAAATAAAATATGAAAACTCACATACAGTCCAAAAATAATATTAAAATAATAAAAAATGTTGAAACTCACAAAAATTCCTAAAAATCACTAAATTTATAAAATTCATGAAAATCGAGTCAGATTACTAAAATTATTTAAGAATAAACCGAAATAAATAAAATACGAATTTTCGGGGTGTTACAATGAGCCTCTTTATGGCCATTGAGACCAAAATTCTTTTCTTTGCAACATATATCATAATATATACATATCATTTTAATCATATTTATACTACACATGTTCATGCATATTATTAAAGCAATAAAACTCATATTAAGCAATTTATCACAAGGCAATCAAAATCATACTATCACACATACTAATCAAGCAATAAAATCATGTATAGCTATCAAAGAAATAAAATCACACATAACATAACATAAAACACTTAAGTATACACAACCAAGTGAATAAATCCTTATGGATTTTTCACCACACACAAATCCACTCCTCACCACCAACACATGGTTGATAAGGGTAATCTCCCTCTTACCTTAGATGTAGTCCACAAGCTCCTTATATGCCTTCTTGAACCAACTTTCTCTATCAAGAGTTTCTTGAAAAATAACATAAGCACACACAAATTAACTTCTAAGGCTTTGAAATAGAAAACCATGGATCAAGGATGACTTAGAAGAAGAAAATGAAATCAATAGTGAAGATTCCAAGAATTTCACCTTTTGGCCTTAGAACTTAGGCTTTGAAAGAACTCCTTGAAAATGAATGACTTTGATCAAGACTTCAACTACAAAGTATCTTGAAATAAGGTAAGGATTCAAGAAATATGGTTGGTGTAAATTATTGAAGGTTGGGTGATGGTATGGAGTGGTGTGGCCGTGAGGTGTTCTTAGAGAGAATGGAGAGAATTTTGTGAAGCTTTTTTTAGAAAGATGATGAAGAAGAAATGAAATGAATGAAAAGTCATACTTTGCTTCTCTTTAAGCCTAAAACCGTGAGCCCCCCCTTGGACACCAAGAAAGTGTCTAAATTCAGCTAGTCACTTTTTGAGGCTTCAATAGTCATAGATTGAATCAAAGGTTGATCTTCAAAGCCTTTGCCTCTAAGCTTGTTTTCTATAGGCTTAGAGAACTTGAGTCATCTAGTTCTTGAAGTTTCCTAACTATGGAATCAATAGAAAACTGACTAAGTTTCTAATTCAATTGTGTCCTAACTAAATTAAACTAACTTAGTTAGGTTTTCTAACTAATTTGCTAACTACTTAGTTACTTACTAACTATCTAGTTACATTAGGCATTAATCATTCTTTCTAGAAGGTGCTAGACAACTCTAGTAACTATGGACTCTAAAGAGTAGCAAACTAAGTTTGCTCCATTTAGTTACCACATAGGTTTTTAGGCTAACTTAGTTTAAGTCATCTAGTTTCTAACTAACTAGTCTAACCATTTTTTTATTGACCACTTCCCATTGGTTTAGAAATTCAAGTCATCTATTTTGACTAAATCTTATTGGTTCACAAAATATATTTTCCAGATAATAGCTACAGAAATTATTACTCAATGAACAGAATATTACTGCTTACAAGTCAGTAAATATTTGTTTGCTGTAAAATAAAAATACAGTATATTTTTATTTCACAGATAATTTCTAAAAATTAAAAGATTATGTCACGTATCTCTCGGAATTGAGTTTAGTAAGATCCCTCGGCTCCGAATAAATACGTAAAGATTTTTCTCGGCCTGAAAATTATTATTTTTCTGACCCGGAGTAAATCACACAAAATAATCAAATACAATCACGAAACAGTCAAAATAATTTTACAGCATACAAAAATCACAAAACATCCAAAATATAATAAAATATTCAAAATATCTCAAAATATCTCAAATATGTTAAAATATTCAAAATATCTTAAAATATCACCAAAATTCACAAATATTATATAAGTCATGAAAATCAAATCAGATTAATGAAAATCATTAAGGATTGACAGAAATAAATAAAATACGAAGACTCATATACCGTCCAAAATAATATTAAAATAATCAAGAACGTAAAAACTCCCAAAAATTCCTAAAAATCGCAAAAATTATAAAATTCATGGAAGTCGAGTCGGATTATTCAAAATAATTAAGAATCGACTGAAATAAATAAAATACGAATTTTCAGAGTGTTACACCTTCTGTTTCTTTTAAAAATCCATAGTTCTCTGCTCTCATTGAAACTCAATCTGTACTTCCTACATTATATCAATATGTGCAACTTCCAATAATTTTATTGCCTTAAAAGTTCAACCAGATTAGGAATTTTCTTAATTTACTTTTTCCCTCCGACCCATTGCAAGGACAAAGCCTTGCCAAAACTTCTAAGATAAACTCACATCCATCCGTATGAATACGTGATTTCTAATTATCTTATACCATGTCAAAATTTTCATCATGGCAATATACATATCCAATAGTTTAAGTCTTTGTATTTCCTAAGTCAAATTTTGAGTGTTAAGGTTTTAATAAAATGGGAGTAACTTTAGCCAAATACTTATCTACATTAACTAACATGTAAACATACATGAATAAAGATCTACCTTCAAACATTGTCTTATTTGACAAAATGTAAGATGCCCTCTTAATTTCAAAAGAATATACTTCCATTCTAACATAATAACATTTCACAAGAGACGTCACTGAGTCTTACAACTCATTGTATTCTTCTTTTCCAAATTTCCTATACAGAGTATTAGCTTCTTAAACACTAGTCCTAAAATTCCTTACATTCCTTTCTTCAGCAATTTAACAACCAAAACATTGCCATTACCAATATATTAATGTGAGTGTATCCTTGTGTTATGTAAAATAGATCCGTAAACCTCAAGCTTCCATCTAAAGAAATATAGCAGTGACATATACGTGGCTTGTAACATCCCTGAAATCATGTTAGGCTTGTAATTGGTTACAAAGGTAATATATTACTTGTTTAGCATATCAGTGAAGTGTTGTGACAAATTGAGTTAGTTTTGGCACTTTGCTGCAATACAGAGTGTGGAAAGTAGCCTAAAATGACCCAGAAAGTGGCATAAGTTGCTAGGTTAAGGGAAACAGATTTAGATAATTTGTTTCTAGGTGACATATGAGGTAAGTAAGGTGTGGTTAAAGTTTTAAGATAATCTGAGTTAGTTTAGTATTTTTAAGCATACAAGTTGTGCATTTTAATACCGGATGGACCCCCAGCAGATATAGAAAAATAAGATAAAAGTACAACATAATTTTTAATGAATCCTAGGATTTATTTTGAGTTTGTTGGAGGTTAGAAACTTAGATTTGGAGAAATCTAGGTGTTCATAACAGATAGGGAACTTTAGTACCTATCTAGAAGAAGCAAAGTTAGACTTTGCCTCTTCATTTATATCCCACAGCCGAATGGGAGAAGGAAAATAGAAAAGAAAAAAAAAAGAGAAGGCAAAAACCGAAGGAAGAAAGGAGAGAAAGATAAGAAGGAAAAGAAGGAAAGCTTGAAGATCATCTTCCAAGACAAGAGGTAGGGGTGTTTAACTTCATCTTTTTCCTACTCATCTTCATCTTGTTCTTGGTTAATCTTGATGAGGAAAAATAGGTTTTAGTGAGGTTAGTGAAGGTTGAAGCTTGATTCTTGTTTCTATAGTTGAAGTGAGTTTGATGATTCTAGTATGTTGGAGATCATGGTTAGAATTGAAAATCACTTAGAATCCATGTTTGAGGATTGAGATATGATAAGATAATTAATAAAATAGGAAACACAGTTATTTTCTGCTCCAGGATTGCTGTTCTGCAGTGCCTTATTCGAATACCAAGGTCGGTATTCGAATAAAGCATCACAGAGAGCTCCAGAAAGTGAAATTTCATGGGTGTTATTCTAATACCACCAGGGGTATTCGAATAGACCCGAAGCAGAGAGAAAACTCATTTTTGATAGCCTGTAGTGTTTTTATCATAACTCGAGCTACTGATTTCAAAATGAGTTGATTCTAGAGCCATTTGAAAGCTAAGATATAAGGCTATTTGCTTATAAAATTTCAGAATTATTGAAGTTAGGATGTACATTTGGTGCATTTACGAAAATTAGCCTTTTATGGACCCAAAGCAGATTTCATCAGAGTTCTTATTTTGATGATTTGACATCCCTAGTTATTAGGATCCTTTGTTTATGCCTAGTAAAGATTGCTAAGACACTTGAGAGGTTATTTTTTTGAGAGAAAGACCTAGTGGCATACAAAGGGAGATAAAAGAAAAGTGAGTGCATCCACTGGACATGGATTGCCATAGACCAAGATTTTGGTTTCTTAAGCAACCTAGTGTTGCATAGATGTCACAAGAGAGGTGATAAGAGAGTTAAGAAGTTAGATGGCAATAGTAGAGTGTCATAGTGCCTAATTAGCAAGAGTTAAGGGCCAAGGTGCCGAGTTGGTAAAAGTTAATTGCCATAGACCCTAGTTGGCAAGGGTGAATGACGTAGTGCGTGAAGAGCTCTCAAAGAGTGAATGAGAGTTAGTAAAGCAAAGATAGTAGTGTACTAAGTCTAGTTATCATTGGTTAAATGTCGTAGTGCATGAAGTGCTCTCACAGAGAAGAGGTAGAATTAGTAATTCAAAGATGGACTTAGTATGAGGTTATGTGGTGGTTATGTTAGAGTTAGGGCATAACTCCGCATTTACACACACATCACACTTCATATATGCTTGCTATCCCTAGAGAACAAGAAGTGGAGGCATCTACTCAGTTATGGTGGCGATATCCACCTAGTTAAGGTAAATTACTTGGTGATCTACGAGTGTAGGAGGTCATTTGTTGTGATAACAGACTTCGTTCCTAAAAAGTAGGCTATAAGGGGTCACACGTTATCATAGCAGAATTCCTCTGCGCCTAGGGGGAATAGTTAAGTATTCATGACATTGCACCTACACTAACATACACTTTTCTTTGAACATAAACATACATCATTCCATCATTACATTATTTAATATTTTGTTTTGGTTGAATATATTTGTGTGATTGTTGTTTATATGTTGTTTGGTGCCTTCGGTGACAGCTGTATGGGCGGTTGTCTGGTCGATGATTTCAAATGATTGTATGGGCAGTTGTTTGATATCATCGTGGTTTACGGTTATCAGAATAGAATTATAGTTTGCTTAAGAACGTTATATAAAGAGAGAGTTGTAATTGTTTCTTATACAGGAAGTATTAGTTCAGTTGGGTTTATTCATTGTGAATGTTTAAACTGCTGGTTTTGGTATACTTATACTAAGAAATGTGATTTCTCACCCTGTTGTTGCATGTAAATTGTAACACCCTCCCTAGGGTATCACATGTCTAACTCCCGACTCAAAATCAAAAAGAAGTTCGCATAAAGTTTGAGTTATAAAAGATGGGTTTTAAAATTTCTTTCTTGTTGAAACATAAACTTATTGAAATTTATAAGTAATATGGAAAAATATATTGAAACAGATTCATATACACTATTGACCCAATTGTACCATTTAACAATTTAAAGAGAAATATAAAACTTACAGACTCTTTTTTTTTTAACAGTAGTAACCCTATGACAGGTTCTACTTAATAGCACGGTATAACACTAACGTTAAATCTTAACATACTCGTTTCTTCTCTTGTATCCAACTTGATGTATCAGAACTCTACTCATTGTCTATCCGGCACATCTTCGAACTTGAGACAGCCACTTTTCAATGTTTTCATCAATCTCTGAGTATCTACCATCAGTTTTTTCTCAGTAAACTCGTTCTATCTATTACATATTTATTTCACAACACAAACCCAACCGAAACATAAAACAAAGAGGTGAGATCACCTACGCCAATACCAACATGGCAGCACAGAGATAACACAAACAGCAATGTCATACAGGTATATCATACTAGAGTTCTAATAATGTATTCAACATTAATCAACTATCATGAGTTCAAATCATACGATAATATCAATAATGCCATCCATATTATTTATCATCATCATCATCATCCAGTATTATTCAACAGTTCAATTATCATAATCAATATTTCTCAAATATTATATCACACAGATATAAATGCTCAGATTATGCATGTGCAAATAGACTCGATTTCCTACTCCATGGAGCTAAACTCAGGTTCAGAGAAAATGATCGAAAAGACCTGCCGGTACCACGTGCTTTAATTCTCATTTCAATTTTTGTACATCTAGCACATACACGACAGTCTTTATCAGATCTTGATTATGGATAGTGTCTCGGTCAGGATCATCGGTGTGTTGCATCGTTGTTTTCACAAACAGTGTCCATACACTGGTTTTACAGTAATCATACTATATTTTTCAATAACAAAATCATGTTATCATGTTTTTATAGTTGTAAAACACTGTTGTCGTGTTTTCACAATCCTGTAATATTTCTGTTACGTTTTCACAATTCTAAAACATTTCTATTATATTTTTACAACATTGTAACACTTCTGTTACGTTTTCACAATTCTATAATTTTTTTATTACGTTTTCATAATATCGTAACACTTCTGTTATGTTTTCAAAATACTGCAACATTTCTGTTGTACTTTTAAATCACGTATTAATTTTTCAACATTTTTCTCAATCGTATAAAAATATACGTTTCTCAAATTGTGTAGCAATTTTCCACCATTTTCAAAATCTCATAACTTAAAAATCATTCTTTTAAGTTGCGTAAATCATTTTCCATCATTCTCAAAATATTTAAAACACTTTCCAAATCACATAACGATTTTTTGCCACTTTTCACAATCACGTAGAAATAATTCATCACTTTTCAATCAAGTAGTGATTTTTCAATAGTAGTTCAAATTACGTAAAATATTTAAACATAATTCAAATCACGTAGAAATATTTCAACGTATTTAAAATCGTGTAGAAATATTTTTTCGTATTTCAAATCGCGTAGCTTAAAAATCATGTTTTTAAGATACGTCAATAATTTTTCACCACAATTCTATTACAGAAAATATTTCTTGACCTTCAAAAATTCTTTTTCAACCTTTCTCAAAATAATATGACTTCTCATATTATTTTTCATATTTCTTATTCAAGAAAATCCTTTTCGCAATATAATTTTCCCATTTTTCCACTACATAAAATATTCCTCAATGATCATTTCTAATATCATTTTCCACATTTTCCTACTCAATAAATCCTTTTCGAAATATAATCCACAAAATCAATTTTTCATTGATGTAAATCAATGTTTCAAATCTTAAATTTTCCTAACGTACTCCAAAACCCAAAAATAAGTTATACGTTAGTAAATTTTCAAATTATATTCTCCATTTTTCTCAAATCAATTCTAAAATCAATCTTCTTCAAAATAAATTGAAGTTAAAACATTTTCAACCTCTCTTTATTTTTTGTTTATGAAAATTTCCATTCTTTCAAGGGATAAAACACTCTGATTCCCTTTCCAAAATCCTTGTACTAAAACACTTTGTTTCATAAAATCAAAGCATTCAAACTGTACCATAATGCTTTTTTATTCTCTTTGGCATTTATCTTTTCATATCTATATTATTCCCTCTCCTTTACCATGACTCCATTACAACCTTGAATAAAGTCCTCTTGATTTTTGTATACACGTGTTGTGAGTAGTGGAGAAGTAGAAGATAAGCAAGCTTATGGTAGTGCAATTGTTCATGGGTTGATTATAGTGAAATACTTACCTTTTAAACACTTGAGAGATTGAGAGTGATATTCTGTGAGGATCTATCATTCTTGATTCATTCTTTTCAACTGAAGTTTCCTTGCTTATTGGTTTGAGATGTGAAGAAATGTTACCTCATTAATGCTTTGATCCCTTGAATTTCTTGTTGCTCTTCTTGCTTCATCGAGTCTTTTAGAGTTTTTAGCTTTTGAGTCTGTGTCATTTTTCTTTGTCTCCTAACTTTGGTCTTATGTGTTTTGCCCAGGAGTGCAAAAAGCTAAGTGTGGGGGAATTTGATGATCACCTATTTTATACATTAATAAACACTCATTTTTAGTCATTTACACTCTCCATGTACTTAATTGATTAAGCCTAGTTATGTTTTGTAAATTTGGATTCAAATTGGACTTAATTGATTTTTTTCAGCACTATTTTGGTCTTATGTTGTTTCTGTATTTCGGCTATATCTTGAGTTCTAAATGTCTGATAATTATGAATTTTAGCTTGTAGGAAAGATAAGAGAGAGCTCTACAACTTTGATGAAGAGCTCAAAGTCTCAATCAGACATCTAGTGGAGCTAATTGGGCTTGGAAGACAGAACATGAGTTTTGTATCTGAAACCTGAATAGTATACAGTAATCAGAGCATAACTCAGGCTGCAAGAATTATCTTGGGCTGAAATTTGGACATTTGAAAGTCAAGACCCAGATCTAAAACTTTCATGTTGAACACAAAACTTGATTCGGGCTCCTTGATGGTGATATTGGACCTGAAAGTCAAAACAAATGTGCTGAAACTGGACCTGAATAGTCTGTAGTAATTGGTCATATCTTGGGTTGTAGGACGAATTTTTAGGTGATTCCAGAGCCATTGGAAAGCTTAGACAATTTCCTATAACTTTCATGAAGACCACTTAGCTCGAAAATGACGGAATCAATGACTTAAGCAATGAATTATTTCGGAGACAAAGAATCTCAATAATCCAACTACTCATCCAATCATCCAACCACTCATCCACCTACTCTTAATCAGTCTCCTTGTCGTTTTGTATCCCTACTCCTCTATAAAAGGCACCATGAGCTAGATGTTAGGAGGAGAGTGTTGGGCACTTGGTGTTAGGCTTAGTTTTTACAAGTTGTGGTTATGCTTGTTTATTGTTTTCCTTTGTTGTAATTTTCTCTTGTTCTAAATTGAAGCTATGTTCATCTTTCTCTTCTTCTCTCTTTCTTTCTTCTTATCTATGAGTAACTAAATCTTCATCTTGCTTGGGTGAAAGAGTGAAGCTCTTGGTAATGAAATAAGGTTAGATTATTCTATTTTCTTATGCTTAAATGATATATTATCAAATAGACATTATATGTGTTGTATTTTGTTTCCAATCAATTTAGAAACCTTCTTTGTTAATGGAGATCTTGATTTATTGTAGACAATAGGATTGGCACAGTGAATGCTTGAATTCATTTACAAATGTTAGTAGATAATTAAAGGAATCATAATATGATTACATATATAATTGAACTTTGAATGTTATATTTTTCGATTGGAACCTTCATTGTGTGTGGATTTCAATTGAGTTAAAAAGAGAAATAATCTTAACTTTAATTTATTACCAAGAGTGGATCTACTAACCCAAGCAAGTTCTTAAATTCATTTGTGAACATCTTTTATTACTTTTGGTGTTGTGACAAATATTTTTCTTACCTCAATTAATTTTTCTTCATCAATTCCCTGTGGATCGACCTTGGACTCCCGAGAAATTTATTACTTGAGACAACCTGCACTTGGGTTTGCATCCTTTAATCCCGCAGTCAGAAACCATTAAATATTTTCAAGTGACAAAACACTCTGTTTCCATTTTCTTTAATCCTTGTACTAAAACACTTTGTTCAAAACACTTTGTTTCCACTTGAAAATCAATTTATTTCACAAAACTAAAATCATTCTAACCTCCCAAAAATAGTGGAGTCTTTGGCCATTGAAGCCATCATTTCTTTTTCCTTCTAAATCTATTGTTTATCATTTTTGTTTTTACACAAACAAAACTATTAAAATTTTGTTTTCAAAACTGTGTGACTCATGGTCATAAAACCAAACCCATTTGTTCAAACTCATTTTCACTTTCTTTGCAAATCCTTTTTCACTTTTTTTTGCAAATCCTTAAAATCAACATTGCTTGTTTCATTTTTCGAAATCATGATTAGTAAACACTTAGAAACTTTTTACACAAAATATATCAATAAAAGTCCTTCAAAACCGTGTTCATGTACTCTTGGAAAAACAAACCCTTTGTTTATTTTCCATTCTCTTCAAATCATCTATTTTCATCATTCATGAAAATACTAATTTGTGAACACCTATTTTGAGGTGTCTTGGCCGAAATTCACCATCATGGCATACATATACATATTTCATCATAAATACCACAAGCATGCCATATTCACATCATGCATGTTATAAGCATACCATCAAAGCCATAAAATCATGCATAGCATATCAAGCATAGGCAAATAATCAAAGCTCATAAACACATACACAATAATTACATGACCATGGATATGAATCCTCACATGGATTCACCATCCATCAAACACACAACCATCTCTCACCACCATACTTGGTTGGTGAGATGAATCTCCCTCTTACCTCTTGAAGATCCTCAAAAGCTCCTTGTTTTGCTTCTCTTTCCAAGTCCTTCACCACTAAGGGCTTCTCAAATACAAAATAAAATACATAGAAATTAGTATACTAAGCTTGATTAAGAGGAACCATGGATCAAACATGGCTTAGATTATGAAAAAGAGAGAAGAAATGAAGTTTCCTTGCACTTCACCTCAAAAAACCAATAACTTTGATCTTGAAGAAAGTCCATGAAGATGAATGATTTAGAGAAAGTCTCCAACATAAAAGTTGCTTAGAATATCATGTAGATTCAAGATCTATGATTATATGAAAATAAAAGAGATTGGAGGGTGGGTTTAGGTGTCTTGGCCGAACCTAGCTTGGAGAGGAAAATAGAAGAGTTGTCTTGTTTTTGCTTCTTGAGAAAGGTGATAGAAAAGATGATGAAGTAAGATAGAAATGAATGAAATGAATTTTGGTCCCCCTCCTCCTATGCATTGCCGTAGAGTGAAGAGAGAAAAGAGTGTATTATTTGATCAAATAATTGGTATTGACTCATTTGAGAGAAAAGGTGATAAAGTGAGATATGAAATGATTTTGGCCCCCCTTTTTCCTTGCATTACCGTGGAGAGTGAATGAGAAATGAGTGAATTATTGTTAGAAGAATGACCAAGTAAAATGAGCAAAAGAATTGGCCCCCCTTCAAGTGCATGGCCGTATGCTTCAAATGGAGAAAGCCACCAATATTGACTTGTCTTACTTTGTTCAATTGATATAAGATGATAGAAATTGAATTGTAATATTTTGCCTCACAAATGGATGCATTGTCGTAGCTTCCTTAAAGCAAGCCATCATTATTGACTATTTCTTTGTTGTGTAATATAAATAATGGAACATGAATTAATTGAATCAAATTGGTCGAACCTAACTTGGAGAGGAAAATAGAAGAGTTGTCTTGTTTTTGCTTCTTGAGAAAGGTGATAGAAAAGATGATGAAATAAGATAGAAATGAATGAAATGAATTTTGGTCCCCCTCCTTGATAATCACATATTTTATTCATTAAGAAACCCTTATGTTTAGTCATTTACACTCTTCATATTCTTAATTGATTGAGTTTGGTATGATTTTGTGAGTTTAAGCTCAAATTGGTCCTAATTGAATATTTTCAGCATTATTGAGACTTGACACTGTTTCTGTATTTTCGCCATAACTTGAGTTCCTGATATCTAATAATCATGAATTTTACCTTGTAGGAAAGCTAGGAGGAAGCTCTACAACTTTGATGAAGAGCTCGAAGTCCGAAATAGATGTCTAAGGGACCTAAGTTGACATGGAAGTCAGAATACGGGTTCTGTCACTAGAATCCAAATGGTGTGCACTCATAAAATCATATCTCAAGCTGTAATAATGGAGATGGGCTGAAATTTGGATAGTTGATAGTTAAGATCCAAATAAACAACTTTTATGAAGAACACTTTTTGAAAAAATGAAGTCTAATGGGTCAGTTTGAGCTTGCAAGTCGGAACAGAGGTGCTGAAGTTGGGTTTGAGCAACTGCACAGATCTGGGTCATATCTTGGGCTGTAGGAAGCCAAATTGGACGATCCAGATATGCATGTTATAGCCAAGACAAAGATCTACAACTTTCATGAAGAGTACTTTTCAGGGATTGATAAACACATATTTTATTCATTAAGAAACCCTTATATTTAGTCATTTACACTCTCCATATTCTTAATTGATTGAGTTTGACATGATTTTGTGAGTTTGAGCTCAAATTGGTCCTAATTGAATATTTTCAGCATTATTGAGATTTTACACTGTTTCTGTATTTTGGTCATAACTTGAGTTCCTGATATCTGAAAATCATGAATTTTATCTTGTAGGAAAGCTAAGAGGAAGCTCTACAACTTTGATGCAGAGCTCGAAGTCCGATTCAGATGTCTAAGGGACCTAAGTTTACATGGAAGTCAGAATACGGGTTCTGTCAGTAGAATCCGAACAGTGTGCACTCATAAAATCATATCTCAAGATGTAATAATGGACATGGGCTGAAATTTGGACAGTGGATAGTCAAGATCCAAATAAACAACTTTCATGAAGAACACATTTTCAGAAAAAGAAGTATAGTAGGTCATTTTGAGCTTGCAAGTCGGAACAGAGGTGCTGAAGTTGGGTTTGAGCAACCTACGGTATTTGGGACATATCTTAGGCTTAAGGAAGCCAAATTGGACGAACCAGCTATCCATTTTATAGCCAAGACAAGGATCTACAACTTTCATGAAGAACACTTTTCGTGATTCTGAAGTATAGTGGGTCGTGTTTGGCTTCCAAGTCAGACACGAAATTTTCGTCCTCAACCATCCACTCATCCATCCACTAATCCACTCATCCATCCACTAATCCACTCATCCACTCATCCACTCATCCACTAACTCACCCATTCATCCACTCATACACTAATCCAACCACTTAACCACTCCACCCACTCATCCACTAATCCATCCACTCATCCATCCACTCACCCATTCATGTCCATAATTTCCCACTCACCAAAAGTCCTTTGGCATTTTTCACTAATTCAACCACTCAATCATTCCACTCACTCATCCACTAAACCAATCCACTAAACCAACCCACTAATCCATCCACTCAAACACTCCACTCACTCACCCACTCATCCACCCACTTCCCTTTGTCATTTTGTTACCTTAGACTTCTATAAAAGGCACCATTTATCATGAACAAGATGTAACTCTCCTTCATTTTCTCTCTTAGTTTCTTGTTTCTTCATAGTTTCTTCTTGTTTCTACATAGTTTTTCTTGTGATTTCTTTCTAGCTATGTGTAACTAAACCTCCCTTGGTTAAGGGGGTGATGAAACCGCTAGTTTTAATGTTGTAAACTTGGCTATAAAATGGATAGCTGGTTCATCCAATTTGGCTTCCTTAAGCCCAAGATATGTCCCAAATACCGTAGGTTGCTCAAACCCAACTTCAGCACCTCTGTTCCGACTTGCAAGCTCAAAATGACCTACTAGACTTCTTTTTCTGAAAATGTGTTCTTCATGAAAGTTGTTTATTTGGATCTTGACTATCCACTGTCCAAATTTCGGCCCATCTCCATTATTACATCTTGAGATATGATTTTATGAGTGCACACTGTTCGGATTCTACTGACAAAACCCGTATTCTGACTTCCATGTAAACTTAGGTCCCTTAGACATCTGAATCGGACTTCGAGCTCTTCATCAAAGTTGTAGAGCTTCCTCTTAGCTTTCCTACAAGATAAAATTCATGATTTTCAGATATCAGGAACTCAAGTTATGACCAAAATACAGAAACAGTGCAAAATATCCTAATTGAAAATATTCAATTAGGACCAATTTGAGCTCAAACTCACAAAATCATGTCAAACTCAATCAATTAAGAATATGGAGAGTGTAAATGACTAAATATAAGGGTTTCTTAATGAATAAAATATGTGTTTATCAAATTCCCCCACACTTAGCTTTTTGCACTCCTGGGCAAAACTCAAGACCAAAATTTTACAATCAAGAAGAACAACCAAAGGTTCAAGGGATCAAAACATTCATGAGTTAACAATTCTCCACATCTCAAACCATCAAGCAAGGTATCTTCAACATGAATCGAGAATGATAGATCTTCACAAGATTCCCTCTCAATCTCTCAAGTGTTTAAAGGGTAGGTATTTCACTCAATTCAACCCATGAAAATTGCACTACCATAAGCTTGCTTATCTTCTACTTCTCCACTACTCAAAACACATGCACACACAAATCATGAGGACTTTATTCAAGGTTGTAGTGAGGTCAAGGTAACAGGAGAGGATAAAATGGATATGAGAAGATAAATACCAAAGAGAATAAAAGCAAATGAGAGCTGAGTTCAAATAACAAGCATAAAAGTTCATCCCAACTCTAGTGTATATCCCTTTACATATTCATTTCCCAATCCTTTTCTTTTTTTAAACACTTGGTTTTTTTTTTTTTTTTTTTTTTTTTCTTTTTATATATATGAACATAACTATATACATACATTTTTTTCTTTTTGGGCACTCTTTTCTTTTTCAACAACCATTTTGTACACACACCCCACACTTGTTCAAAAACTCATCCATTAACCAAGCTAATGTTCTTTTATTCCCTAAGGTAAAGTAAGAACACGATTTCTCATTTAAGGCACATGATGAGCTAGAAACAAGGAATGGTCAAATAAGCTCAAAGGGGTTAAGCAAAGGAAAATATACAAGGTTGGCAGGAATCAGAGAATTTTTAAGAAATCAAAAGAGTGCTTGATATCATATTGAAAACAAGGTTGGCTATTTGGTTAAACTAGCTAATTAAGAAAGAGGGCCTCAATCATGTTCATGCATGCAAGTGAAATGTAGCCTCAAAAAGAATCAAAGCAAGTTCTAGAGTGGTCATTAACATGAGTGAAAATCACACAAGAAAGAAGAGAATGACATAAATGTTGAATCCATCCATTAGGCTCAAAATCTCACAAGGTATGCATCCATCAAACTCAATTCATCAATTTAATCATCCATCACCAAGCATATCAGGTTCAAGAAGGGAGAAAAGTTATTCAATCATGCAATGAACCCCTTTTTTTTTCTTTTCTTTTTTTTTTTTTTGAATTTTTTTTTACAAAAAGAACATGTTGAAATCTCTCCCCACGCTTAATATAACATTGCCTTCAATGTGAAAGAGAGATATAGAAAAGAGCAACACAACCTCGATAAGAAGTGAATCAACGCCAAGCGAAAAGAAACACACTTGTCAAGATCATCGATCGGACCTCGAAAAGAAATCAAACAATAAAACTTTAGTACTAATTAGTTACTACCTAAAAACTCCTTACTCGCCACCAATTAAGACGCGCCTCAAGAGTAAAATTACTCCTTACTCGCCACCAATTAAGATGCGTCTCAAGAGTAAAATTACTCATTACTCTCGCCATCACTAATTGATTTAATAAGTACATGACAATCATATCATACTTTCCAAACAAAGACAACAAATTTTTTTATTTTTTTTTTTTTTTTTTTTTTATTTTTTTTTTTTATTATTATTATTATTATTATTATTATTTTGGGTTAACTATCCTTCCCCCAACTAAATCACAACATTGTCCTCAATGTTAAAATATAGATGAGTAAAGGACGTAAGATATTACCTGTTGGAGAAAGTCGACACAAATTTAAACAAAACAAGGTACAATAAAATCAAACCCATTAAAGATGAAGTCGCAGATCCGCTTTTGTTTCTTGTTACTTCCTTCGCCGCTTCCCGTTGACCAATCTATCCGAGCTAATACCGGATCAGTACATACTCAAAAGCTTCTAATTTATCAATGAGCTCATCAATAGTGGAGGCAGAGATAAGAAGTTGTCTTCTTTGAAGGAGTGATAAATTTCTCGTTCCACAAATTTGTCAAGAAAAGATAACAAAAGATCAAAGAAATTATTAACATTCAACAAACCAATGGGTCTATGGTGGATGTTTAGTTCGCCCAAGAGACAATTTGAAAAATTTCTTCTAAAGTACCAAATCCACCTGTAAGACAATAAATGCATCGAATTGTCAACCATTGTTTTCATTCGTCCATGCATAGATGTTACCTGAATTTCTTCTCCAACTGTCTTTCCAAAGGATGTTATTTTCAGCCAAAGGTTTAGGAATAACACCTAAAACCCGATCGCCTCCTATAGAAGCAGCAAGTGATACAGTTCCATTAACCCACGACAACCTCCCCCATATACAAGATGAATATTCCTCGCAGACAAGTGATCGACCAAGAGTGCTAGCTGCGTTTACAAACTCTAATCCCTTCCCATAACTCGACCCACAAAAAACACAGACATTTTTGAGGTTACGAATAGAAGGCCCCATTCTATACTCTTCCTCCCTTTGAGTGTTTCGAGTTGAAGGAAAATGGAGAAAATGGAGTGTTTAAGTAGGAAAAAGAATGGAAAGGGAATAATTGCACCTATGAGGGTAGGTTGGTCATTGTCGAAAAGGTTGAAATTAAGAAACACAGAATCTTTTCTCCTTTTTTTTTTTTTTTTTTTTTTTTTTTTTTTTTTTTTTTTTTTTTTTTTTTTTTTTGTTTGACTTCAAGAAAACCATCAAGGTAAAGAAGTCTAGAAACCCCAAGGACCCTGCTCAAAGGATCGTCTGTACAAAAATTAAAATACAACAAAATGATACAAAGATAAAAGAAATAGAAAATGATGACATACCTGTATGTACAGTGTCCATGGCGTATCTTTATACTGCGCGTCATGAGTGCAGTAGACATCACGTCCTCTCTCTTTTTTTTTTTTTTTTTGAATTTGTTAGAAAAACTTGATGAAAGATGAGTGTATACTTACTTAAGATTGGGATGGAGGTAGTCTGCTCTTTCGGCTTTGTGCCAAAGCATTGTTGACCAGTATTCGACCCATTCAAGACCAAATAAGCAACATAGGGCTCCCAAAAGGGACAAGTGGCCATAATACGTCCGGCTACCTCACATGTGGGATACAATCTACCTTCTTTGTTTTTCAATTAAGAAGGCTGGATCAGATGCATGCATTTCCCCATTCACGGTGTGTGTTACCAAAGCCAACCCTAAGACGTATACATAAATTTTTTTTTTTTTTTTTTTTTTTTTTTTTTTTTTGTTTTTGAGAGATGACATGAAGAAGAAGAAGAAGAAGAAGATGATGATGATATGTACAGATTGTTGTGATTGTGGCTCACATCTTCCTCTGGTTTTACGTCCAGAAACGGCTTAAACGCCTTCTATGAGTCGAGGATAGGCTTCCCATCCAATTTTCTTATAAACTGGCAAACAGGTCTTTTAGAGTCGATTCCCAAGATTGTAGCGTTTTTTCATCCTTGAAGAGATTCCACAATTTAAGAATTTCACGATGCACCAATCCACAAGAATGCGTCTCAAGAGTCGATAAGATATCATCTAATGACTCCTTACTCACCCATTCTTAATGAAGAAAATTTTATCTTCTCTATTTGCGGAAACCATCCCCAAAGTATGACATCGCTTGTTACGGCCCATCGTCCACATTTGTAACGTACTTGTAACCTTTTTGCTCTTCTCCTTTTAGAATATGAACTTCTTCCAAGACCGGGCATATATGAGTCAAATGAAATTGAGGACTCACCTGCTAATCGAACCTTTGCTTCAATTATCCAACAGACATCTTCTCGGCATACCTTTGTGCATTAACAATCTCAATCTTTCACATCGAACTTTGTAGATTTTTCTCGAGCATTTTGAGGAAAAGAAGGAAAATGTTTTCTCGGTTTGAAAGAATGACATCCATTTTGAAGGAGAAGAAGGATTCGGTTATTTTGGGAAACCGAAAAATAAACCGACTTGAGAGTCACGGAGTACCGTATCCGCCACTTAACCGCAACACAAAGAACTCAAGAACTTGATTTTCCAGGAATGGTTGAGTCTTTGTCCATTAACTTTACGCGCATTACCATTCCTAGGATCCTCAATATTTACGGCCCCAGAGGATACACGTGTTTGACAAAGAAAAGAACCGCGCCACCTAGATCTCAATTTTTCAAGGAGTAGGTGCAGATGATAATCTCAAAGCGAACCTTTTTGACCAATTTCCGCAACTTTTGCAAAAGGTGTAACAGACCTTGAATAAAGTAGGCCAATAAAATCCATACCGCAAGATTTTCGCAGCTTGTTGTCGCCGAAGAAAAGTGACCTTCACATGCTTCCGAGTGACAAAATTTAATGGCACTACCTACCTTATTGTCGGCACACAAATTTTTTTTTTTTTTTTTTTTTTTTTTAGAGATTCAAATGCTTACAACCAACAAACAGATAAAAACATAATCTAAGGAACTAATGAAAAAACACAAAATAAAAAGGGATAAAGAGAGCAAATCTGGTTGGGTTGCCTCCCAATGAGCGCTTAGTTTATTGTCCTCACCCTCGACATGATGATACTTTCAATGCTCCTCATATTGTGGAAGGATGAGGGTCATCACTTCCATCTCTCGCACCGTCGGAAGTTCATGATATGGTTTGAGACGATGACCATTAACCTTAAATGCTTTGCCGAAATTTTCACTCCCGATCTCAACTGCACCAAAAGGAAAAACATTAGTTACCACAAACGGCCCAATCCACTTAGAACGCAGTTTACCCGGAAATAATTTGAGTCTTGATTGGAATAGCGGGACTTTTTGTCCTCTGTGAAATTTCTTTCTCGGAAATCAATTGGTCGTGGAATGCCTTAGCTTTAGTCTTATAAATCGGGCATTCTCAAAGGCCTCATTTCTTAGTTCTTCTAATTCCCAGTAATCGAACTTCCTTTGCTTTCCAAAGACCTTCCAATTCCATATTAACTTGTTTAATGGCCCAGTAAGATCGATGTTGCAACTCAACGGGCAAATGACAGGGCTTTCCATACACCAACCGAAATGGTGACATGCCGATGGGAGTCTTATAGGCAGTCCTATAAGCCCATAAAGCATCTTCAAGTTGAGTGCTCCAATCCTTTCTTGAGGGATTCACTGTCTTTTCAAGGATTGACTTAATCTCCCGTTAGACACTTCGGTTGCCCATTTGTCTGTGGATGGTAAGGAGTGGAAATTCTGTGCATTACTCCATATCTCTTCAATAGAGCATCAAAGGTTTTGTTGCAGAAATGGGTCCCTTGGTCACTGATGATAGCCCTTGGGGTCCCGAACCTGGAGAAAATATGTGACTTAACAAAATCTCAGCAACGCTTTAGAATCATCAGATCGAGTGGCTTTTGCTTCCACCCATTTAGACACATAATCAACAGATAAAAGAATGTATGTGAAACCAAATGAAGGAGGGAATGGTCCCATGAAATTAATACCCCACACATCAAAGAGTTCCACAAAAATGATCGGAGTCTAAGGCATTTGATTACGAGGACCAATATTACCTGTTCTCTGACAGCGGTCACAAGACTTACAGAAGTTGTAAGCGTCTTTGAAAATTGAAGGCCAATAGAAACCACTGTCAAGCACTTTATTGGTTGTCCTTTTACTGCCAAGTGTCCTCCACATGCATAGGTGTGGCAAAAGGAGAGGATGGAGTGTGTCTCAGAATCAGGAATGCACCTCCTAATGACTTCATCTGCACAATGCTTCCATAAGTACGGGTCATCCCAGATATAGTATTTACAGTCACTCCTTAATTTATCTCTTTGGGCCTTGTTCAAACCCTCCGGAAAGTCCTTAGTAACCAGGTAGTTAACAATGTCAAAGATACCAAGGGATTATAGTGTTGACAACCATCAAATATTCATCCGGAAAAGTCTCCATGATAGGCATTTCTTCCTCTTCGCTACCAATCTACTCAAGTGATCGGCCACCAAGTTTTCGCTCCCTTTCTTGTCTTTAATCTCCAAGTCAAATTCCTGGAGCAATAAAATCCATCGAGCAATCTAGGCTTTGCTTCTTTCTTTGTTAGAAGATACTTCAAGGCTGCATGATCTGAAAACACAATCACTTTAGAACCAATTAGATATGATCTAAATTTTTCTAAAGCAAATACAACAGCTAGAAGTTCCTTTTCTGTGGTTGAGTAATTAAGTTGAGCATCATTTAGAGTCCTTGATGCATAGTAAATGGCATAAGGAACTCTATCAACTCGTTGTCCCAAGACAGCTCCTACTGCAAAGTCACTGGCATCACACATTAGTTCAAAAGGTAACTCCCAGTTAGGTGGCCTGATGATAGGCGCAACAGTTAACAACTTCTTGAGTTTATTGAAAGCTTCCATACATTTCTCATCAAAGTTAAAATTAACATCTTTTTGAAGAAGTCTGCAAAGGGGCAATGAGACTTTAGAAAAGTCTTTAATGAATCTCCCAGAGAAACCTCCGCATGACCAATAAAAGAACGAATCTCCCGCACACTAGTGGGTGGTGGCAAAGAATGCATGAGTTCTACTTTAGCTTTATCTACTTCAATTCCCTAGCGTAAATTACATGACCTAACACAATACCTTCATTCACCATGAAATGACATTTTTCCCAATTCAAGTACTGTGTTAGTGTCAATGCATCTTTTAAGCACCAAAGTTAAATGTTCCAAACAATTTTCAAAATCATTTCCAAAAACACTAAAGTCATCTATAAAAACCTCAATGATGTTTTCAATGTAATCGAAAATATACTCATCATGCATCTTTGGAAAGTTCCCGGTGCATTGCGAGTCCAAAAGGCATTCGCCTATATGCAAAGGTACCAAATGGACAAGTGAATGTAGTCTTGTCTTGGTCTTCGGAGCTATGGCAATCTGATTGTAACCCGAAAAACCATCCGTAAAACAATAATAAGAATGACCACTAATCTTTCTAACATTTGATCAATGAAAGGTAAAGGAAAGTGGTCTTTTCTCGTGGCGGCATTCAACTTCCCGTAATCAATACAAACACGCCACCCTCGTCTCGTAACCTAGTGGGAATAAGCTCATTTTCAGCATTTCTTACCACAAGAATTCCAAATTTCTTTGGTACTACCCGGACCGGGCTTACCCACTTGCCGTCGAAATGGGGTAGATCACCCCCACACTTAGGAGCTTCAAGATCTCCTTTTTCACAACCTCCATCATGGGAGGATTCAATCTCCGCCGAGGGTCTCTCACAGTTTAGTATCCTCCTCCATTAATATCCCGTGCATACAAACGGAGGGACTAATACCCTTGATATCGCCTATTGACCAACCAATGGTGTCTTATGTTCCCGCAAAACAGCCTACTAGCTTTCTCTTCTTGCTCTTGGGTGAGTGACTTTGCAATTATTACTTGGAAGGGTGTCCTTCTCCCCCAAGAAGATGTATTTAAGATGATCGTGTAGTGCTTTCGGTTCCCAATTCAGTGCCTCGCACAACGTAAGGTTGAGGTATATCGGTAGTAACAGGTAAATCAACAAAAGTTACCTCATGCTCTTCTCGGAGTGGAAGAGAGCACTTGTAAGGCAAAGAACAATTTCATCAATGTCTTCACTCCATGGCTCTTCTTCACTCTTCTTCTTTTCCTCCCGTACATCTAAGCTATGAGTTAGAATTGTATCAAGAGCATCAAAATGGTCGGATCAAAAGTGCGTAAATTAAAGAATCAAAAGGATCAAAAGAATCAATTAAACAAGCAGAGTGCACATCACTTGGGTATCTCATAGCTTCAAAAATATTGAATCTAATTAATTCCCCATCAAATTCCATTGTTAGAATTCCCGAGTACACATCAATTTTTGTCCGTGCGCCTTCAAAAATGGTCTTCCTAGCAAGATAGGAGCAGATTTGGGAGACTCATCCTCTTCCATGTCCAAAACATAGAAGTCTCCATTTAAACACTAATTCATTCACCGTACCAAAACATCTTCAACCACACCCTTAGGGTATGCATTAGATCTATCACCAATTGAATAACAACACCAAGAGGTTCCAAAGGACCCAAGTATAAAGATGCATAAATAGAATATGGCATGACATTTATAGATGCACCTAAATCAAGCATTGCCCTTTCAAACCTTGTGTTACCTATAGTGCATGGAATGGTGAATGTGCTGTGGTCCTTACATTTGGTTGGGAGTTTCTTTTTAATTACAAATGAAACATTTTCTCCCACTTGGACCTTTTCATTTCCTTTTAACTTCCTCTTGTTAGTGCATAATTCTTTCGAAATTTTGCATATCTAGGTACCGCTAATGGCATCTAACAAAGGGATATTAACCTCTACCTTCCTAAAAGTCTCAAGTATTTCTTTTTCTCGCTTCTTCTTTCTTGGTTTTAACCAACCTACTAGGAAAAGGAGCTTTAGTGACATATTTAGGAAGGGGTTCGAAATACTTACCTTAGGGGTTTTGGAAGTTTGCCCCTTATCATTTGCTTCTTTGGGTGGTTCATCCTTCTCTTGAATGATTGGTGGAAGAGAGGTAGGCTCATCCATCGTCTTTCCGCTTCTCAATGTGACAAAGACTAGCATTTTCCCTGATTCACTTCGGGCCGTGAGGGTAGTTTCCTGAAGCTTGGCTTTGAAACTTGTTGAATTCTCAGGACAACTCGTCCTATCCGATTCTCGCAAGTTATTGATTGCGATCCTTGTTTCTTGTTTGAAACTTTGTATAGTTGCATTTGTTTCTTGTTGGAACGCAAATTATTAGTGGCCATTTGTTTTACTAGCTCCTCTAATGAAGGCTCGGGATTGCTTAGGAGCTTGAACTTGCTTCTTGTCTCGAGGGAAAGGTACTTGCCTTTGTTGGAATCCCGGAGGTCCATAAGTCGGAGGTTGATTTTGAGGTTGCTTTGCATAGCTGAAATTTGGATGATCCCTCCAACCCGGATTATATGTGTTTGAGTAGGGGTTGTAATTTTTTGAAAGTCCAAAGATATCCCCCTTCTGCTCTTACCTCCTCATTTGTGTCTTCTTGGAGAGTGGGACACATATCGTTGGGATGTCCAGATGAACAACAGATCCCACAAGCATGAATCGGTGCTTTACCCGAATCCATTAACCGCCGAACCATAGCAGCATCAATTGAGTCATTTGCTACGTATACGATTGTCTCTACTTCTTTCACCGCTTCTTACTCCAAAGTGTCATTTCTAGAGTAGAATTGTTGAGTATTGGCGCCATTCTTGAGATCAAGTTTCTAGCTTCTTGAGGAGTTTTATCAATCAATGCTCCTCCGCTAGCAAAGATCAATCATGTTGTGATCCATCACTTGTAAGCCTTCATAGAAATACCGAATTAAAAGTCGCTCACTTATTTGATGATGAGGGCGCTAAAACATAGCTTCTTAAATCTCTCCCAAGAGTCATGGAGTGATTCCCCATGCCTTTGTTGAATACCACAGATTTCTTTTCGATTGTTGCGAGCTTTTGAGGCGGGAAAGTATCTGTCTAGGAAAGTTCGGGCCATGTCCCGCCATGATTGGATGGATCCGAGTGGCAAGTAGTAAAGCCACTCCTTAGCCGAGTCTTTCAATGAGAATGGAAAAGCTCTCAACTTGACTTGCTCTACATGAATTCCTGCAGCAGTTTCATGCTAGAACATACCACATGGATTTCCTTCAAGTGCTTGTTGGGGTCCTCTCCGAGTAATCCATTGAAAGATGGCAAGAGATGGATTAAACCGGATTTCAATTCAAATGCCTCTTCATTTTCAAGAATGTCTATGCAAAGAGGCCGTTGATCTAGATCTGGAGCACCCAATGCCCTTAAAGTGTTTTCTCGCCATTGTCACTTCTTCTGATATTTCGATGGCTCAAATGTCTCTCGAACTTAATAGATCAATGTAACAGTGCAGCTTCAATGTCACAGTGTGAGTTGGAAGTTAGCCTGATGGAAGGAAAATTGAGGATGTGAAGTGAGTTGATCAATATAGTTCCTCAAATTTAGCAATCCTTCGTCTACTCCTTCAAAGGACATCAACACCTACAAAACACTCGTAAAGAAAGATTAAAAATAAAATAAAATAAAATAAAATAAAAACAGAATAAAAATAGGAAATAAATTAATAGTATAATTGAAAAAATTGGTTCCCAAGAACGGCGCCAAAATTGTGATGCGTGATGTAGCGATTAAAATTAAGATAAAAATAACTCGCCACGAGAAAATGAAGCCACTTGATCCGATGATTCTAAAATCATGCATTTTTGTTAAGTCACATATTTTCTCCAGGTTCGGACCCCAAGGGCTATCATCGGTGACCAAGGGACCCATTTCTGCAACAAAACCTTTGATGCTCTATTGAAGAGATATGGAGTAATGCACAAAATTTCCACTCCTTACCATCCACGTAGACAAATGGGCAAACCGAAGTGTCCAACCGGAGATTAAGTCAATCCTTGAAAAGACAAGTGAATCCCTCAAGAAAGGATTGGAGCACTCGACTTGAAGATGCTTTATGGGCTTATAGGACGCCTATAAGACTCCCATCGGCATGTCACCATTTCGGTTGGTGTATGGAAAGCCTGTCATTTGCCCGTTGAGTTGCAACATCGATCTTACTTGGGCCATTAAACAAGTTAATATGGAATTGGAAGGTGCCGGGAAAGCAAAGGAAGTTCCAAGCATGTGAATTAGAAGAACTAAGAAATGAGGCCTTTGAGAATGCCCCGATTTATAAGACTAAAGCTAAGGCATTCCACGACCAATTGATTTCCGAAAAGAAATTTCACAGAGGGACAAAAAGTCCCGCTATTCCAATCAAGACTCAAATTATTTCCGTGTAAACTGCGTTCTAAGTGGATTGGGCCGTTTGTGGTAACTAATGTTTTTCCTTTTGGTGCAACAGATCGGGAGTGAAAATTCGCAAAGCATTTAAGGTCAATGGTCATCGTCTCAAACCATATCATGAACTTCCCGACAAGTGCGAGAGATGGAAGTGATGACCCTCATCCTTCCACAATATGAGGAGCATTGAAAGTATCATCATGTCCTGGCCGAGGACAATAAACTAAGCGCTCATTGGGAGGCAACCCAACCAGATTTGCTCTCTTTATCCCTTTTTATTTTGTGTTTTCATTAGTTCCTTAGATTATGTTTTTATCTGTTTGTTGGTTGTAAGCATTTGAATCTCTAAAAAAAAAAAAAAAAAAAAAGCAGCTGTGTGCCCGACAATAAGGTAGGTAGTGCCATTAAATTTTGTCACTCTAAGCATGTGAAGGTCACTTTTCTTCAATGACAACAATGCGAAAATCTTGCAAGATGGATTTTATTGGCCTACTTTATTCAAGGTCTGTTACACCTTTTGCAAAAGTTGCGGAAATTGGTCAAAAAGGTTCTCGCTTTGAGATTATCATCCGCACCTACTCCTTGAAAAATTGAGATCTAGGTGGCGCGGTTCTTTTGCTGTCAAACACGTGTATCCTCTGGGGCCGTAAATATTGAGGATCCTAGGAATGGTAATGCGCGTAAAGTTAATGGACAAAGACTCAACCATTCCTGGAAAATCAAGTTCTTGAGTTCTTTGTGTTGCCGGTTAAGTGGCGGATACGGTACTCCGTGACTCTCAAGTCGGTTTATTTTTCAGTTTCCCAAAATAACCGAATCCTTCTTCTCCTTCAAAATGGATGTCATTCTTTCAAACCTGAGAAAACATTTTCCTTCTTTTCCTCAAATTGCTATGAGAAAAATCTACAAAGTTCGATGTGAAAGATTGAGACTGTTAATGCACAAAGGTATGCCAGAAGATGTACGCTGGATAATTGAAGCAAAGGTTCGATTAGCAGGTGAGTCCTCAATTTCATTTGACTCATATATGCCTGGTCTTGGAAGAAGTTCATATTCTAAAAGGAGAAGAGCAAAAAGGTTACAAGTCTGTTACAAATGTGGACGATGGAACTGTAACAAGCGATGTCATACTTTGGGGATGGTTTCCGCAAATAGAGAAGATAAAATTTTCTTCATTAAGAATGGACTGAGTAAGGAGTCATTAGATGATATCTTATCGACTCTTGAGACGCATTCTTGTGGATTGGTGCATCGTGAAATTCTTAAATTGTGGAATCTCTTCAAGGATGAAGAAAACGCTACAATCTTGGGAATCGACTCTAAAAGACCCTGTTTGCCGCTTTATAAGAAAATTGGATGGGAAGCCTATCCCCGACTCATAGAAGGCGTTTAAGCCGTTTCTGGACGTAAAACCAGAGGAAGATGTGAGCCACAATCACAACAATCTGTACATATCATCATCATCATCTTCTTCTTCTTCTTCTTCTTCTTCTTCTTCTTCTTCTTCTTCTTCTTCATGTCATCTCTCAAAAACAAAAAAAAACAAAAAAAAACAAAAAACAAAAAAAAAAATTTATGTATACGTCTTAGGGTTGGCTTTGGTAACACACACCGTGAATGGGGAAATGCATGCATCCTGATCCAGCCTTCTTAATTGAAAAATAAAGAAGGTAGATTGTATCCCACATGTGAGGCAGCCAGGCGTATTATGGCCACTTGTCCCTTTTGGGAGCCCTATGTTGCGCTGGTCTTGAATGGGTCGAATACTGGTCAACAATGCTTTGGCACAAAGCCGAAAGAGCAGACTACCTCCATCCCAATCTTAAGTAAGTATACACTCATCTTTCATCAAGTTTTTCTAACAAATTCAAAAAAAAAAAAAAGAGAGAGGACGTGATGTCTACTGCACTCATGACGCGCAGTATAAAGATACGCCATGGACACTGTACATACAGGTATGTCATCATTTTCTATTTCTTTTATCTTTGTATCATTTTGTTGTATTTTAATTTTTGTACAAACGATCCTTTGAGCAGGGTCCTTCAGGGGTTTCTAGACTTCTTTACCTTGATGGTTTTCTTGAAGTCAAACAAAAAAATAAAAAATAAAAAAAAAAAAAAAAAAAAAAAAAAAAAAAAAAAAAAAAAAGAGGAGAAAAGATTCTGTGTTTCTTAATTTCAACCTCTTTCGACAACAACCAACCTACCCTCATAGGTGCAATTATTCCCCTTTCCATTCTTTTTCCTACTTAAACACTTCATTTTCTCCATTTTCCTTCAACTCAGAAACACTCAAAGGGAGGAAGAGTATAGAATGGGGCCTTCTATTCGTAACCTCAAAAATGTCTGTGTTTTTTGTGGGTCGAGTTATGGGAAGGGATTAGAGTTTGTAAACGCAGCTAGCACTCTTGGTCGATCACTTGCTGCGAGGAATATTCATCTTGTATATGGGGAGGTTGTCGTGGGTTAATGGGGGTCAGTATCACTTGCTGCTTCTATAGGAGGCAGTCAGGTTTTAGGTGTTATTCCTAAACCTTTGGCTGAAAATAATATCACTGGAAAGACAGTTGGAGAAGAAATTCAGGTAACATCTATGCATGGACGAATGAAAACAATGGTTGACAATTCTGATGCATTTATTGTCTTACCAGGTGGTTTTGGTACTTTAGAAGAAATTTTTCAAATTGTCTCTTGGGCCGAACTAAACATCCACCATAGACCCATTGGTTTGTTGAATGTTAATAATTTCTTTGATCTTTTGTTATCTTTTCTTGACAAAGCTGTGGAACAGAAATTTATCACTCCTTCAAAGAAGACAACTTCTTATCTCTCGCCTCCACTATTGATGAGCTCATTGATAAATTAGAAGCTTTTGAGTATGTACCGATCCCATTAGCTCGATAGATTGGTCAACGAAGCAAATGAAGGAAGTAATAAGAAACAAAAGCCGATCTGCGACTTCATCTTTAATGGGTTTGATTTTATTGTACCTTGTTTCGTTTAAATTTGTGTCGACTTTCTCCAACAGTAATATCTTCTATCCTTTACTCATCTATATTTTAACATTGAGGACAATGTTGTGATTTAGTTGGGGGGAACGATAGTTTGAAGGATAGTTGACCCAAAAAAAAAAAAAAAAAAAATAAAAAAATAAAAAAAAAAAAAAAAAAAAAATAAAAAAATAAAAAAATAAAAAAATAAAAAAAATAAAAAAAAAAATTTGTCTTTGTTTGGAAAGTATGATATGATTGTCATGTACTTATTAAATCAATTAGTGATGGCAGAGTAAGGAGTAATTTTACTCTTGAGACGCATCTTAATTGGTGGCGAGTAAGGAGTTTTTAGGTAGTAACTAATTAGTACTAAAGTTTTATTGTTTGATTTCTTTTCGTGGTCCGATGCAGATCGACAAGCAGGTTTCTTTCTGTTTGGCGTTGATTCACTTCTTATCGTGTTGTGTTGCTCTTTTCTATATCTCTCTTTCACATTGAAGGCAATGTTATATTAAGCGTGGGGAGAGATTTCAAAGATGTTCTTTTTGTAAAAAAAAAATTCAAAAAAAAAAAAGAAAAGAAAAAAAAAAAAGGGGTTCATTGCATGATTGAATAACTTTTCTCCCTTCTTGAACTGATATGCTTGGTGATGGATGATTAAATTGATGAATTGAGTTTGATGGATGCATACCTTGTGAGATTTTGAGCCTAAAGGATGGATTCAACATTTATGCCATTCTCTTCTTTCTTGTGTGATTTTCACTCATGTTAATGACCACTCTAGAACTTACTTTGATTCTTTTTGAGGCTACATTTCACTTGCATGCATGAACATGATTGAGGCCCTCTTTCTTAATTAGCTAGTTTAACCAAATAGCCAACCTTGTTTTCAATATGATATCAAGCACTCTTTTGATTTCTTGAAAATTCTCTGATTCCTGCCAACCTTGTATATTTTCCTTTGCTTAACCCCTTTGAGCTTATTTGACCATTCCTTGTTTCTAGCTCATCATGTGCCTTAAATGAGAAATCGTGTTCTTACTTTACCTTAGGGAATAAAAGAACATTAGCTTGGTTAATGGATGAGTTTTTGAACAAGTGTGGGGGTGTGTGTACAAAATGGTTGTTGAAAAAGAAAAGAGTGCCAAAAAGAAAAAAAAAATGTATGTATATAGTTATGTTCATATATATAAAAAGAAAGACAAAAAAAAAAAAAAAAAAAAAAAAAAAAAACCAAGTGTTTAAAAAAAGAAAAGGATTGGGAAATGAATATGTAAAGGGATATACACTAGAGTTGGGATGAACTTTTATGCTTGTTATTTGAACTCAGCTCTCATTTGCTTTTATTCTCTTTGGTATTTATCTTCTCATATCCATTTTATCCTCTCCTGTTACCTTGACCTCACTACAACCTTGAATAAAGTCCTCATGATTTGTGTGTGCATGTGTTTTGAGTAGTGGAGAAGTAGAAGATAAGCAAGCTTATGGTAGTGCAATTTTCATGGGTTGAATTGAGTGAAATACCTACCCTTTAAACACTTGAGAGATTGAGAGGGAATCTTGTGAAGATCTATCATTCTCGATTCATGTTGAAGATACCTTGCTTGATGGTTTGAGATGTGGAGAATTGTTAACTCATGAATGTTTTGATCCCTTGAACCTTTGGTTGTTCTTCTTAATTGTAAAATTTTGGTCTTGAGTTTTGCCCAGGAGTGCAAAAAGCTAAGTGTGGGGGAATTTGATAAACACATATTTTATTCATTAAGAAACCCTTATATTTAGTCATTTACACTCTCCATATTCTTAATTGATTGAGTTTGACATGATTTTGTGAGTTTGAGCTCAAATTGGTCCTAATTGAATATTTTCAGCATTATTGAGATTTTACACTGTTTCTGTATTTTGGTCATAACTTGAGTTCCTGATATCTGAAAATCATGAATTTTATCTTGTAGGAAAGCTAAGAGGAAGCTCTACAACTTTGATGAAGAGCTCGAAGTCCGATTCAGATGTCTAAGGGACCTAAGTTTACATGGAAGTCAGAATACGGGTTCTGTCAGTAGAATCCGAACAGTGTGCACTCATAAAATCATATCTCAAGATGTAATAATGGAGATGGGCTGAAATTTGTACAGTGGATAGTCAAGATCCAAATAAACAACTTTCATGAAGAACACATTTTCAGAAAAAGAAGTCTAGTAGGTCATTTTGAGCTTGCAAGTCGGAACAGAGGTGCTGAAGTTGATGTGTGGGGAACCTACGGTATTTGGGACATATCTTGGGCTTAAGGAAGCCAAATTGGACGAACCAGCTATCCATTTTATAGCCAAGACAAGGATCTACAACTTTCATGAAGAACACTTTTCGTGGTTCTGAATTATAGTGGGTCGTTTTTGGCTTCCAAGTCAGACACGAAATTTTCGTCCTCAACCACCCACTCATCCATCCACTAATCCACTCATCCATCCACTAATCCACTCATCCACTCATCCACTAACTCACCCATTCATCCACTCATACACTAATCCAACCACTTAACCACTCCACCCACTCATCCACTAATCCATCCACTCATCCATCCACTCACCCATTCATGTCCATAATTTCCCACTCACCAAAAGTCCTTTGGCATTTTTCACTAATTCAACCACTCAACCATTCCACTCACTCATCCACTAAACCAATCCACTAAACCAACCCACTAATCCATCCACTCAAACACTCCACTCACTCACCCACTCATCCACCCACTTCCCTTTGTCATTTTGTTACCTTAGACTTCTATAAAAGGCACCATTTATCATGAACAAGATGGAACTCTCCTTCATTTTCTCTCTTAGTTTCTTCTTTCTTCATAGTTTCTTCTTTCTTCATAGTTTCTTCTTGTTTCTTCATAGTTTTTCTTGTGATTTCTTTCTAGCTATGTGTAACTAAACCTCCCTTGGTTAAGGGGGTGATGAAACCGCTAGTATTAATGTTGTAAACTTTGCATATTTGATTATTTCAACACGCTTATGTTTTTATTCATATATTTCTGAATCTATTGTTGGTATGAAGGTTTTTGTACTTGTTCCTACTTTCAAAGTAGTAGATCTAGGTTTATTATGCGCGGTTGCGGTAGTAGATCTAGTGGGATGTATGATGTTCATGTGGGTATAATTATCTTTGTGCTATTTGCCGCTTATAAAAGTGGTAGATCTGGGTTTATTATGCGCGATTGCGGTATTAGATCTAGAGAAATATATGTTCTAAGTAATTTAATCCCGGTGTGTGATTAGACCTTAGTGTAATTGGTTTTCTAAATCTTAATGCAATTGTTGGATAGTTGTAAGAGCGGTTGCTTTATGACTAATCGGTGATTAGGAGTTGATTTGAGCGGTTGCTAAATTGGCCAACACATAAGGAAAACAGAGATTTAATATCACAATTGCATAAAAACATAATTGAGCATGTTGGAATAAAAGGATATGTGGATTTACATTATCATATAAATCTAGTGGTGGATTCAATCTCTTAACCAATTTTCTTATATTGTTGATTTCAGTTTGTTTATTGTTATCTTTGAAGTCGTTCATTGTTCATCAAAACTCCAAAACCCCCTTTTACTTGTTTATTGTTAATCGAGTCTAAATTGGGAATTGTTTAATAGTGTTAATTGAATTGGTTCTCTCGTGGATCGACCTTTACTAACTACAACTAGTTGTAAGGTTTTTATTTTCTCGTGGGCCCGACAACCGATTTTTATCTTAATTTTAATCACTACATCCGCACGCATCGTAATTTTGGCGCGTTCTTGGGAACCAATTTTTTCAATTACACTATTAATTTATTTCCTATTTTTATTCTGTTTTTATTTTATTTTATTTTATTTTATTTTTAATCTTTCTTTCTGAGTGTTTTGTAGGTGTTGATGTCCTTTGAAGGAGTAGACGAAGGATTGCTAAATTTGAGGAACTATATTGATCAACTCACTTCACATCCTCAATTTTCCTTCCATCCGGCTAACTTCCAACTCACACCTGTGACACATTGAAGCTGCCCGTTACATTGATCTATCAAGTTCGAGACATTTGAGCCATCTGAAATATCCGAAGAAGTGACAATGGCGTAAAAACACTTTAAGGGCATTGGGTGCTCCGGATCTAGATCAACACCTCTCTTGCATAGACATTCTTGAAAATGAAGAGGCATTTGAATTGAAATCGGTTTAATCCATCTCTTGCCATCTTTCAATGGATTACTCGGAGAGGACCCTAACAAGCACTTGAAGGAAATCCATGTGGTATGTTCTAGCATGAAACTGCAGGAATTCATGTAGAGCAAGTCAAGTTGAGAGCTTTTCCATTCTCATTGAAAGACTCGGCTAAGGAGTGGCTTTACTACTTGCCACCCGGATCCATCCAATCATGGCGGGACATGGCCCGACCTTTCCTAGACAGATACTTCCCCCTCGCCTCAAAAGCTGCAACAATCGAAAAGAAATCATGGTATTCAACAAAGGCATGGGGAATCACTCCATGACTACCGGGAGAGATTTAAGAAGCTATGTTTCAAATTGCCTCATCATCAAATAAGTGAGCAACTTTTAATTCGATTTCTATGAAGGCTTACAAGTGATGGATCGCAACATGATTGATCTTTGCTAGCGGAGGAGCATTGATTGATAAAACTCCTCAAGAAGCTAGAAACTTGATCTCAAGAATGGCTGCCAATACTCAACAATTCTACTCTAGAAATGACACTTTGGAGTAAGAGCAAAGTGAAAGAAGTAGAGACAATCGGTATACAACAAAGAAATGACTCAATTGACGCTATGGTTCGCGGTTAATGGATTCGGTAAAGCACCGCTCATGCTTGTGGGATCTGTTGTTCATCTGGACATCCCACGATATGTGTCCCACTCTCCAAGAAGACACAAATGAGGAGGTAAGAGCGATGAGGGGATATCTTTGGACTTTCAAAAAATTACAACCCCTACTCAAACACATATAATCCGGGTTGGAGGGATCATCCAAATTTCAGCTATGCAAAGCAACCTCAAAATCAACCTCCACTTATGGACCTCCAGATTCCAACAAAGGCAAGTACCTTTCCCTCGAGAGACAAGAAGAAGTTCAAGCTCCTAAGCAATCTGAGCTTTCATTAGAGGAGCTAGTAAAACAAATGGCCACTAATAATTTGCGCCCAACAAGAAACAAATGCAACTATACAAAGTTTCAAACAAGAAACAAGGATCAATCAATAACTTGCAGAATCGGATAGGACAGTTGTCCACGAGAATTCAACAAGTTTCAAAGCCAAGCTTCGGGGAAACTACCCTCACAAATGTAAGTGAATCCGAGGGAAAATGCTAGTCTTTGTCACATTGAGAAGCGGAAAGACGATGGATGAGCCTACCTCTCTTCCACCAATCATTCAAGAGAAGGATGAACCACCCAAAGAAGCAAATGATAAGGGGCAAACTTCCAAAACCCCTAAGGTAAGTATTTAAACCCCTTCCTAAATATGTCACTAAAGCTCCTTTTCCTAGTAGGTTGGTTAAAACCAAGAAAGAAGAAGCGAGAAAAAGAAATACTTGAGACTTTTAGGAAGGTAGAGGTTAATATCCCTTTGTTAGATGCCATTAAGCGAGTACCTAGATATGCAAAATTTCTGAAAGAATTATGCACTAACAAGAGGAAGTTAAAAGGAAATGAAAAGGTACAAGTGGGAGAAAATGTTTCAAATTGTAATTAAAAAGAAACTCCCAACCAAATGTAAGGACCCCGGCACATTCACCATTCCATGCACTATAGGTAACACAAGGTTTGAAAGGGCAATGCTTGATTTAGGTGCATCTATAAATGTCATGCCATATTCTATTTATGCATCTTTATACTTGGGTCCTTTGGAACCTACTTGGTGTTGTTATTCAATTGGTGATAGATCTAATGCATACCCTAAGGGTGTGGTTGAAGATGTTTTGGTACAGTGAATGAATTAGTGTTTCCTGGCAGACTTCTATGTTTTGGACATGGAAGAGGATGAGTCTCCCAAATCTGCTCCTATCTTGCTAGGAGACCATTTTTGAAGACTGCACGGACAAAAATTGATGTGCACTCGGGAATTCTAACAATGGAATTTGATGGGGAATTAATTATATTCAATATTTTTGAAGCTATGAGATACCCAAGTGATGTGCACTCGCTTGTTTAATTGATTCTTTTGATCCTTTTGATTCTTTAATTTCTCAAGCAGCTTTTGATACCGACCATTTTGATGCTCTTGATACAATTCTAACTCATAGCTTAGATGTACGGGAGGAAAAGAAGAAGAGTGAAGAAGAGCCATGGAGTGAAGACATTGATGAAATTGTTGCTTTGCCTTACAAGAGCTCTCTTCCACTCCGTAAGAGCATGAGGTAACTTTTGTTGATTTACCTGTTACTACCGATATACCTCAACCTTCACATTGTGCGAGCACTGAATTGGAACCGAAAGCACTACCGATCATCTTAAATACATCTTCTTGGGGAGAAGGACACCCTTCCAAAGAATAATTGCAAAGTCACTCACCCAAGAGCAAGAAGAGAAACTGTAGTGTTTTGCGGGAACATAAGACACCCATTGGTTGGTCAATAGGCGATATCAAGGGCATTAGTCCCTCCATTTGTATGCACAGGATATTAATGGAGGAGGATACTAAACTGTGAGAGACCCTCAGCGGAGATTGAATCCTCCCATGATGGAGGTTGTGAAAAAGGAGATACTGAAGCTCCTAAGTGTGGGGGTGATCTACCCCATTTCTGACAGCAAGTGGGTAAGCCCAGTCCAAGTAGTACCAAAGAAATCTGGAATTACTGTGGTAAGAAATGCTGAAAATGAGCTTATTCCCACTAGGTTACAGACAGGGTGGCGTGTTTGTATTGATTACAGGAAGTTGAATGCCGCCACGAGAAAAGACCACTTTCCTTTACCTTTCGTTGATCAAATGTTAGAAAGATTAGCTGGTCATTCTTATTATTATTTTCTGGATGGTTTTTCAGGTTACAATCAGATTGCCATAGCTCCAGAAGACCAAGACAAGACTACATTCACTTGTCCATTTGGTACCTTTGCATATAGGCGAATGCCTTTTGGACTCTGCAATGCACCAGGAACTTTCCAAAGATGCATGATGAGTATATTTTCTAATTACATTGAAAACATCATTGAGGTTTTTATGGATGACTTTAGTGTCTTTGGAAATGATTTTGAAAATTGTTTGGAACATTTAACTTTGGTGCTTAAAAGATGCATTGACACTAACCTGGTACTGAATTGGGAAAAATGTCACTTCATGGTGAATGAAGGTATTGTGTTAGGTCATGTAATTTCTGCTAGGGGAATTGAAGTAGATAAAGCTAAGGTAGAACTCATGCATTCTTTGCCACCACCCACTAGTGTGCGGGAGATTCGTTCTTTTATTAGTCATGCAGGTTTCTACCAGAGATTCATTAAAGACTTTTCTAAAGTCTCATTGCCCCTTTGCAAACTTCTTCAAAAAGATGTTAATTTTAACTTTGATGAGAAATGTATGGAAGCTTTCAATAAACTCAAGAAGTTGTTAACTGTTGCGCCTATCATCAGGCCACCCAACTGGGAGTTACCTTTTGAACTAATGTGTGATGCCAGTGACTTTGCAGTAGGAGCTGTCTTGGGACAACGAGTTGATAGAGTTCCTTATGCCATTTACTATGCATCAAGGACTCTAAATGATGCTCAACTTAATTACTCAACCACGAAAAGGAACTTCTAGTTTTGTATTTGCTTTAGAAAAATTTAGATCATATCTAATTGGTTCTAAAGTGATTGTGTTTTCAGATCATGCAGCCTTGAAGTATCTTCTAACAAAGAAAGAAGCAAAGCCTAGATTGCTCCGATGGATTTTATTGCTCCAGGAATTTGACTTGGAGATTAAAGACAAGAAAGGGAGCGAAAACTTGGTGGCCGATCACTTGAGTAGATTGGTAACTGAAGAGGAAGAAATGCCTATCATGGAGACTTTTCCGGATGAATATTTGATGGTTGTCAACACCATAATCCCTTGGTATGCTGACATTGTTAACTACCTGGTTACT
Source organism: Ormosia emarginata (assembly GCA_029884605.1). Classification (NCBI taxonomy): domain Eukaryota; kingdom Viridiplantae; phylum Streptophyta; class Magnoliopsida; order Fabales; family Fabaceae; genus Ormosia; species Ormosia emarginata. The sequence goes on along the minus strand of JAQQTP010000019.1, from coordinate 1,387,520 downwards.
AAGGACTTTCCGGAGGATTTGAACAAGGCCCAAAGAGATAAATTAAGGAGTGACTGTAAATACTATATCTGGGATGACCCGTACTTATGGAAGCATTGTGCAGATCAAGTCATTAGGAGGTGCATTCCTGATTCTGAGACACACTCCATCCTCTCCTTTTGCCACACCTATGCATGTGGAGGACACTTTGGCAGTAAAAGGACAGCCAATAAAGTGCTTGACAGTGGTTTCTATTGGCCTTCAATTTTCAAAGACGCTTACAACTTCTGTAAGTCTTGTGACCGCTGTCAGAGAACAAGTAATATTGGTCATCGTAATCAAATGCCTCAGACTCCGATCATTTTTGTGGAACTCTTTGATGTGTGGGGTATTGATTTCATGGGACCATTCCCTCCTTCATTTGGTTTCACATACATTCTTTTATCTGTTGATTATGTGTCTAAATGGGTGGAAGCAAAAGCCACTCGATCTGATGATTCTAAAACTATTGCAGATTTTGTTAAGTCACATATTTTCTCCAAGTTCGGGACCCCAAGGGCTATCATCAGTGACCAAGGGACCCATTTCTGCAACAAAACCTTTGATGCTCTATTGAAGAGATATGGAGTAATGCACAAAATTTCCACTCCTTACCATCCACAGACAAATGGGCAAACTGAAGTGTCCAACCGGGAGATTAAGTCAATCCTTGAAAAGACAATGAATCCCTCAAGAAAGGATTGGAGCACTCGACTTGAAGATGCTTTATGGGCTTATAGGACTGCCTATAAGACTCCCATCGGCATGTCACCATTTCGGTTGGTGTATGGAAAGCCACTGTCATTTGCCCGTTGAGTTGCAACATCGATCTTCTTGGGCCATTAAACAAGTTAATATGGAATTGGAAGGTCTTTGGAAAGCAAAGGAAGTTCCATTACGAGAATTAGAAGAACTAAGAAATGAGGCCTTTGAGAATGCCCCGATTTATAAGACTAAAGCTAAGGCATTCCACGACCAATTGATTTCCGAAAAGAAATTTCACAGAGGACAAAAAGTCCCGCTATTCCAATCAAGACTCAAATTATTTCCGAGGTAAACTGCGTTCTAAGTGGATTGGGCCGTTTGTGGTAACTAATGTTTTTCCTTTTGGTGCGAGTTGAGATCAGGAGTGAAAATTCGGCAAAGCATTTAAGGTCAATGGTCATCGTCTCAAACCATATCATGAACTTCCTGACAGTGCAGAGATGGAAGTGATGACCCTCATCCTTCCACAATATGAGGAGCATTGAAAGTATCATCATGTCGGGCTGAGGACAATAAACTAAGCGCTCATTGGGAGGCAACCCAACCAGATTTGCTCTCTTTATCCCTTTTTATTTTGTGTTTTCATTAGTTCCTTAGATTATGTTTTTATCTGTTTGTTGGTTGTAAGCATTTGAATCTCTAAAAAAAAAAAAAAAAGCAGCTGTGTGCCCGACAATAAGGTAGGTAGTGCCATTAAATTTTGTCACTCGGAAGCATGTGAAGGTCACTTTTCTTCAGCGACAACAACTGCGAAAATCTTGCAGTATGGATTTTATTGGCCTACTTTATTCAAGGTCTGTTACACCTTTTGCAAAAGTTGCGGAAATTGGTCAAAAAGGTTCTGCTTTGAGATTATCATCTGCACCTACTCCTTGAAAAATTGAGATCTAGGTGGCGCGGTTCTTTTGCTGTCAAACACGTGTATCCTCTGGGGCCGTAAATATTGAGGATCCTAGGAATGGTAATGCGCGTAAAGTTAATGGACAAAGACTCAACCATTCCTGGAAAATCAAGTTCTTGAGTTCTTTGTGTTGCTTAGGTTAAGTGGCGGATACGGTACTCCGTGACTCTCAAGTCGGTTTATTTTTCGGTTTCCCAAAATAACCGAATCCTTCTTCTCCTTCAAAATGGATGTCATTCTTTCAAACCGAGAAAACATTTTCCTTCTTTTCCTCAAAATGCTCGAGAAAAATCTACAAAGTTCGATGTGAAAGATTGAGACCGTTAATGCACAAAGGTATGCCGAAGATGTACGCCGGATAATTGAAGCAAAGGTTCGATTAGCGGTGAGTCCTCAATTTCATTTGACTCATATATGCCCTGGTCTTGGAAGAAGTTCATATTCTAAAAGGAGAAGAGCAAAAAGGTTACAAGTCTGTTACAAATGTGGACAATGGAACTGTAACAAGCGATGTCATACTTTGGGGATGGTTTCCGCAAATAGAGAAGATAAAATTTTCTTCATTAAGAATGGATTGAGTAAGGAGTCATTAGATGATATCTTATCGACTCTTGAGATGCATTCTTGTGGATTGGTGCATCGTGAAATTCTTAAATTGTGGAATCTCTTCAAGGATGAAGAAAAACGCTACGATCTTGGGAATCGACTCTAAAAGACCCTGTTTGCCGCAGTTTATAAGAAAATTGGATGGGAAGCCTATCCCAGACTCATAGAAGGCGTTTAAGCCGTTTCTGGACGTAAAACCGAGAGGAAGATGTGAGCCACAATCACAACAA